>CM012442.1:30635216-30862716 GCA_003999625.1 Oryzias javanicus
CTCACGTCAGCGTCGTGCTCAGCACCGCGTGGAGGGAGTTGGCCAGCGGGAAGACGGAGTCCGGGTGGGAGAACCAGCACAGCCTCCCCCAGATCATCAGGTTCATGTTCCCTGCAGCAGGTATCGGAGCGTTTACTAACGGATTCCAGCAGAATTCGGGTTAAGGTGTGCGGCAGGTGAATACCTGGTCTGGACACTCTGGTGATGGTGTCCAGGAAATACTGGAATTCTGTCCTGAGAAGATGAAAGAAAAACGTCAGAAAAGATCAATTAAAACTATTAAATTAAAAATAATTACTTTAAAAATGGATTTTAGAATTTCAGAACACAGAAAAAAAACCCACAATTCTCCAAATCCTGTTTTTTTCTGCATTATACGGCAAAGTAAATGTAAAATTCCAGATAATTTAAAGAAACTAATTCATTATTTCTGGCTAAGCAAGTGAGAAAAACCAGAACTTCTCCATTTATCAGAATGAAACTACAAATAGAATATCTGTAACCAGCTTCAGCATGAATCTAAATCCAGGTAAAGGTGTGCAGAGACCACGCCCCCCCGCCCCCGGCCGGCCTCACGGTAAGCTCCAGGGCAGAGTCCCGTCCTTCCCGATGCCGTTGTTCCGGCACACCGCGGCGATGAGGCGGACGGGCTTCTGCCGCTCCTCCCGCCGGTTCTCCATCCCGATCGAGCTGACAACCAGGAAGGAAGCGGCAGGTCAGCTTTTATAAGGCTCGGCTTTCCACGCCCACAAACCGAGCGCCAGCTGGGATTGGACCCCCGAGGGGGCGGGTCTCGAGATTTTTTTTTTTTTTTTCCTGAATCGCATATTTACTTCATCCTCACTGGTATTTTATTTATTTCATTGAAAACATAGATGACATAAAGTAAATAACAATAAATAAAATAAATGCACACATAGATAAAATTATATTAAATTATAAATCTGTTTGTACTGGGAGAAATAGACTGAATGTAAAAAATAATTTGGCAAAAAATGTGAGCTTTATTATTACATTTAGTAGTATTGTGAATATAAAGAAAACAGGAGATTTATTGAATATGTTTATTATCATAATTAATATTAATTGATTTTATTTTAAATCAGATTTGTTAGTCAGTCCTGAATTATTTGCTTGCACGTCCAAAACATATGCATCAATATCTCTGTTTAGACTTGAATAAACTTATTTGTTGGATAAAACCTACAAATGAAACCTCTTTGACTTTATAAAAAGAATCCGATCAATCCAAACAGTGGCAGACGTGACGTCATGACAGGTGAGAGCGGGAGTCGTGAAGGTTTCTTCAAAAATGCTGCGAAGATTTTATCCGACAAATCAGTTCATGTAGAGAGTGAAGAAAGATCATAATAAAAACTGTGAGTTCAGTAAAAAAATCTGTAAACAAGTCAAGTAGTTTTGAAAAAAATCATTTTATTAACACAATTTCATATTTATAAAACTACTTTTAGCAATAAAACTCCACATTTTTTTCAGAATTGCTCAAATCAGACAAAATGTTCTCAGAAAAAGCAACAAAAACTGTCTCAGCTTTACAGAACAACATTATCTTATGTTTAGTTTTGATGCTTTTTTACTTGTGTAAGTGTCAAAATGTGTTTACAGTTTGTTGTTCTTTACCTAATGTCACGTAAATGTTCTGAATTTTTTTTTTTTAAATTGTGTTCACATGCAGCTGAAGGGATCAAAAGGTTAAAATGTGTCCTCTAAATTCATTAGAAAAGTCTCACTTTTTACAAAAAGGAACATATTAACTATTTATTGTTCATTATTTCAAAATAAAACACAATATTTCCTACAAACTAAAAGAATCAGACATAAGAAAATGATCAGATTTTCAGCTCATCAACACAACAATAACTCTTCCTGAACCGACCAAAGTCTCCAGTTTACAGATATCTATTATTATTATGTATTTATGTTTTATTTTTAGACATTTTTTACTTTTTATTAAGTGTTTTTCCAATCAGTTCCACAACTTAACCTCATTAAACTGACGTGTTTGTCTCAGGGTTACACTTAAATAAGGAATTTTGAAATATTTGATTCTATTTTGAAACAGATGAGCTTTTAATATGATCAGTATAGTTTTTAGATCAGCTAAATCTGAGAAGACGAGATCCTGCAAACAGATCATCAGTGGGTTCTTTACGGATGTTTTTATTGATTATTCAAACTGCTCTTTTCTGTTATTGAAACAACAGTTTGTTTTATTGCAATAAAATAATCATTTTGAACTTAAAACCAGTTTCGGGAACCACTTTGAGATGAAGAAGATCAGAAAAATCCAAATGAATTCAGAATCGGAGGTTTGGAGTCAGTTCAGACTAAACCAGAGATCTGCAACCTGCGGCTCCAGAGCAACATGTGGCTCTTTCATCTCTCCATAGTGGCTCTCTGGCTGAAGATGTATAAAAAAATTGTCAATTTAAAAAAAATGGAGATTAACTATTATTTTAGCAAAGAAAGTTTTTGGCTAATGTGTTACCTACTGGAGTTTTTAGGATAATTTCGAATTTTAGCTTCTATTTTAGCAACATGCTAACGTTTTTGGCTAAGTTTTCTGAGAAATGTTATGCTAATTTGGAGTTTAGCTAATATTTTAGTAAAATGCTAATGTTTTCAGCTAATTTGTTATCTACAGAATTTTTTTTTTTGATAATTTAGAATTTAGCTTCCATTTTAGCAACTTGCTAACGTTTTTGGCTAAGTTTTCTGAGAAATGTTATGCTAATTTGGAGTTTAGCTAATATTTTAGTAAAACGCTAATGTTTTCAGCTAATTTGTTATCTACAGAATTTTTTTTTTTGATAATTTAGAATTTAGCTTCCATTTTAGCAACATGCTAACGTTTTTGACGAAGTTAGTTTACTGAAGAATTTTAGGCTATTTTGGAGTTCAGCTAGTAATTAAGCAACAAGCTAGCTTTTTTTGGTAGATTTGACATCAAATTTGTTTTCTATGCTAATTTGGAGTTTAGCTAATATTTTAGCAATATGCTAACATTTTTAGCTAATTTGTTATCTTCTGGGGGTTTTAGGCTAATTTTGAGTTTAGCTTTTATTTCAGCAACATGCTCAAATTTTTGGCTGATTTAATTTACAGAGAAATGTTGTGCTAATTTGAAGTTCAGCAACAAGCTAGCTTTTTTGCTACTAAAGTTAAAAACGTAAAAAAGTCCCTTTTAAAGAGATGCTAGTTTCTTTTTATATATTTTTTTGCTTTTGTTCGTGCCAAAAATAGACATTATTCACATTTATTAAAAAAAAAACGAAAATAAGGTTATAAATGCAAATCAAACTTTCTTAAAGGCTAAGTCAATGCGGCTCCTTCTAGGTTTGGATTAGTAGAAAACGAGCCCAAATGGCTCTTTTACTCTTAAAGGTTGCCAACCTCTGGACTAAACTGTCGAGACTCACCAATGTAGTAAAAACTGGATTCTTTTGTTAATGTTCATCAGTTTTTAAAATGACGACAAACAGGAACAAATTCTGAGTTTTTTTTTTTGTTTTTATTACATCTGGAAGATGGACTTTTTAAAAATACAACAATACCCGTTACAACAGAACCATGGTACCAATGTTTTACAAAAGGAGCTTTTATTTTTGGATCCCATAAGCAAATATACAAAATTATTTACAAAAATGCACAGCAGCTTTTTCATTACTGGAATAGGATTCTGTTTCTGCTGTACAAAAAAAAAAAAAAACAATATTTATTTACATTAAAATAACTTAGCGTGAAACATTTAGGATGTAACTGAGAATTTTCATGTTGTGGAGAAGTTTGTGTGTCTGAAACTGCAGAGGAAGACGACAGCTGCTTCACATTCGACTCGTGAAGACTCGACCCGCTCCACATGTTGAGATGTTCTCCTTCAGCTCTGAAGGTTCGGTTTGGCCCGGTTCTGTTCTGCGGAGCAGATCCTTCATCTGCTGCCCAGCTTGCTTTGCTTCCAGGACCTGCTGGTTGTCGGAGCCTCTTCGTGTCGGCGCTTCTGTGTGTTTTCTGCATCAAACACACAACAACGGAACATTTGACTTTGGATCAGATGCCCACAGCAGCTCGTTTTGTCTCAACAACAGTCTGCTGATCCTCTCTTATAAAGCCCGCTATTGAGTTTTTACAGCAACACCTCACGGCAGAACTGCGAGTCCCGTGGGAAGTAAATTTAGCTGCTGAGGGATCACATGAACCTGTGTGGAAGTACCTGACCGAGGGGCTCCCTCCTCAGATGACCCCCGTGGAGCTTCGCTGCTGCTGGGGTTGGCAGGGACCGATGCCAGCAAGCCTGCGGAGGAAACACGAAGGTCAAATCTCCACTTCACAAATGTGGGATGCAAGGAAGTGAAATCTGCTGAAACTTCAGGCTTTCTAACCACGTTTTAAGGAGGAAACAGAAGCTGATGATCGTGCTCGCGTTGAATCAAAGTGACATTTTTCGGTGAAAACTTCATTCTTAAAGGGTAACCAAACCCTAAATTAACTTTTTTTGGCTGTTGACATCTATAAATGGGGCTTTAAAAGTGAATAATTCCTCAAAATATGGTCAAAAACCGTCTGTGTGCTGCCCCCTACAGGTTGAAAAGAGGTATTACGGATCGATTTTGTGATTGGTCAAACCATGTAAGTTTCAGAAGTCTGACATCGTGATCTGCAGCTCCAGTAATAATAGGCGTGTTTGAGATCATGCAGGCGGACGCGGCGCTGGATTGCGGTGCATGCTGGGTAGTTTCTGTCACCGACGTCACATTTGATATGAAGTATCGCGAGAAAGGGGCGGGTTCAAGCCAGGCGCAGCCAGAAAATAGGGTACTGCGCTGGCTGCAAGCCGCCTTGATGACTACAAAACAATGCATTGTGGGAAACGGTGTCCTGAAAGTTTTTGTAGTTTAACTGGCGCTAAATGAAGGAAATGTGTGTATTTTTTTACTCTTTCTGGAAGGTAGTGAATCACTGATGAAAAAATATACAAGATTTTAAATAATCTGTGGTTATTTGTGTCATAGTTGTCTTTAAAATGAACTTTAATTTTTATTTTATCTGTTTATTTGGGACTGTGCACATGTAATGAATCCCCCGACTATTTTTTTACTCTAAAAGATGTTAATAAATACTATAAAAGACATAACAGCACAGATCATACTAGGAGGAGTGACGTATTAAAATTCAGCCGAATGTTGAGGACAACCCCCAACTCCTCGTTCTCGTACAGTCTGGTCGTCCACTTTCATCTCAGGCGCCTTTCTCCGCCCCCTCCTGCAGCAGCTTAGTCTCGTCGACGATGCAGGCGAGGCGCTGGGGGATCTCAAACACGCCTAATGATAACAGTCCTTCCCCCAAGCCCCGCCCCTCTGACTGGATTTTCGCATTTCAGCTGTGGGTGGAGTCAGCCTCCAACTTCCTGGTTTGGTGACCCTTTAAACGGTGATTAAATCTGTCCGGAGGACACGTTGACATCCAGAAGGAAAGCTCTGCTGATGGAACGACAAACACATTTGGAACTCGCCGGCCGGCCCGTCCTTACCCAGCCCTCGGTAGCAGGACAGCTGCTGGTAAATTAGCTTCATCCTCTCGATGTTGATGCGGCTGGCCTCGGCGTGGTTCACCATGGGTTTGGGGTAGTGGACGCCGATGATGCACTTGGCGGCCTTCTGCACCTCCTCTGGAGCGTTCCAGGGGTCGTAGATGTATTTGGCCGGGAAACCCCTCAGCATGGGCAGATAGCGCCTGAGAGGAGAGGAAGGAAGTGATTGGTCCAAACAGGAAGCAGCTCTTCTCCTTATTGGGACGTTTGTTTCGCTGAAATGCTGCCGGGCAGACGGATGGCCGTCAACGTTTGACTGACCGTATGTAGTCTCCGTTTGGGTCGGTTCGCCGTCCAAACCCGACCGGGCAGTAACAGTGGAAGAACTGCTGGAAGAAGGAGCTGCAGGAGAGCCACATCCAGCTGCCGGCGTTGACGCTCCAGTCTGCGTCCAACAACAGCTCCTCAAAGACCTGCAGAGGAACGCAGGAGCTCAGAGGCTGCAGAGGCCGCAGAGGCCGCAGAGGCTGCAGACGCCGCAGACGCTGCAGACGCTGCAGACGCTGCTCTTCTTTACCTTCACGCCTTCTTCCCAGCTGATCCACAGGTCTCCTCTGGTCAGGAAACACGCCACCGCATGCCTTGCCAAATGGTGGATCCACCCCTCCTGCCTCAGCTGGGTCATGATGGCATCAATCCAGGCGAAACCCGTTCGCCCCTCCGCCCACTTGGCCAGCGCCTCCGGGTTGCGGTCCCAGGGGATCTGCACGCACACGGGGTTTCCCTCCATCTTGTCGAAGCAGGGGTTGTTGGTGGCGGCGGTGTAGAAGAACTCCCTCCACAGCAGCTGACCGTACAGCGACAGAGGAGGGCTGCTGTTCTTCTTAACCTGCAGACACGAGTTACAGCGAGTTACGAGTTACAGCGAGTTACGAGTTACAGCGAGTTACGAGTTACAGCGAGTTACGAGTTACAGCGTGTTACAGAACGTTATAGTGCATTGCTGCATGTTACTGCGAGTTAAAGGGGAAAAGATGAGTTACAGCAGGTAACAAGTTACTATTTACAGCGGGTTATAACAAGTTAAAGTGGGTTACAACAAGTTACGGCAAGTTATAACGAGTTACAACAGGTTATCACTATTTACAGCGGGTTACAACAAGTTACAGCAGGTTATAACGAGTAACGAGTGTGAGTACGTTACAGCTGGTTACGAGTTACAGCAGATTATAACAAGTTACAGCAGGTTATGAGTTATAGCGACTTACGAGTTTCAGTATGTTATAGCTAGTTACGAGTTACAGTGGGTTATAACGAGTTACAGCAGGTTATGAGTTATAGCTAGTTACGAGTTACAGTGGGTTATAACGAGTTACCGTGGGTTATAACGACTTACAGCAGGTTATAATCTGTTACAGCAGGTTATAATCTGTTACAGCAGGTTATAACTAGTTACAACAGGTTATAACTAGTTACAACAGGTTATAACTAGTTACAGCGGGTTACAACAAGTTGCAGCAGGTTATGAGTTATAGCAAGTTACGAGTTTCAGTATGTTATAGCTAGTTACGAGTTACAGCAGGTTATAACGAGTTACAGCAGGTTATGAGTTATAGCTAGTTACGAGTTACCGCGGGTTATAACGACTTACAGCAGGTTATAACGAGTTACAACAGGTTATCACTATTTACAGCGGGTTACAACAAGTTACAGCAGGTTATAACGAGTAACGAGTGTGAGTACGTTACAGCTGGTTACGAGTTACAGCAGGTTATAACAAGTTACAGCAGGTTATGAGTTATAGCGACTTACGAGTTTCAGTATGTTATAGCTAGTTACGAGTTACAGTGGGTTATAACGAGTTACCGTGGGTTATAACGACTTACAGCAGGTTATAATCTGTTACAGCAGGTTATAACTAGTTACAACAGGTTATAACTAGTTACAGCGGGTTACAACAAGTTGCAGCAGGTTATGAGTTATAGCAAGTTACGAGTTTCAGTATGTTATAGCTAGTTACGAGTTACAGCAGGTTATAACGAGTTACAGCAGGTTATGAGTTATAGCTAGTTACGAGTTACCGCGGGTTATAACGACTTACAGCAGGTTATAACTAGTTACAACAGGTTATAACTAGTTACAGCGGGTTACAACAAGTTGCAGCAGGTTATAACGAGTAATGAGTTTCAGTACGTTACAGCTGGTTACGAGTTACAGCAGGTAATACCAAGTTACAGCGGGTTTTAGCAGGTTATAACAAGTTAGAGCGGGTTAAAAAGAGTTACTGCACATTATAGCTGCTTATAACGAGTCTCAGCATGTTACAGCGGATAATAACGAGTTTAGGAAGTTTATAACGAGTTCCAGAACGTTACAGAGAGCTATAACGAGGTACAGCGTGTATAACAAGTCAGTACAGCACGTCACAACAAGTAACTGCACATTGTAGTGAGTTATAACAATTTCCATCATTTTACTGCGGGTTAAGAGTGACAGCGAGTCACAACAAGTCATAACAAGTTCCGGCACGTTACAGCAAGTTACAACGAGTTACAACAAGTTACAGTGGGTTGTAATGAGTTACAGCACATTGTAGTGAGTCATTTTTAGTTACCCCACGTTACAGCAGGTGACGAGTTACAGTACATTGCAGCACTTTCCACCGAGTTACAACAAGTTACACTGAGTTACGGCGTGTTCCAGTGGGTTAGACTCAGAAAATAATTTAAATTTAGTCAACAAGTGAATTGTTTTCAATCTAGTTTTTACCTTTCTGTACAGGTCTGTGAGCTTGAAGTAGAACAGCCGACAGGAGAGACAGCCAAATCTCAGGTATGGGCTGAGGCCGGTGGGAGTGGCCAATAGGGAGTTGGCGTTCATTCGGGGACGCTCAAAGTTTGCGACCCATGCCTGCAAAGAAAAGGAGGCGGGGTTTGAAACCATAAGTAAAGTAGCTGCTGGAAAAACAGGATTGAAAACAAAAATGTGAGAATAAAGATTTTTTTTGAAGGTCTGTGGGATCAGATTTCGTTAAGAATATTCTAAGCAGGAATAATGAGACCCACCTTCCTCTCCAGGTGGCGCTCCAGCCTCAGCAGGGCTTCGGTTTCTCCTCCTGGCCACACCGCTGTGGGGAGTCCTTCCGTTTCAAACCCTGCCCATCAAACAGAAGTTTCACTCAGACGCCCACCTGACCTCTGAGGGGTTCACCAAAACCAGCGGCTCACCGAGCTCTTCCAGGGACGGAACCCCAAACTTCTCATCGTGGTTCTCGCTGATGGGTGTGACGCAGGTCTGCATGGTTTCCGGGGTGATCCGCTCCGCCGGCAGCTCCACGGCGTCCATCCGGTTGATCAAAGCCTGGAAGCGTTTGTAGGTGAGGGGGGGCTGCCCGCCGTTGAGTTCTATGATCCTTTAGAGCAGAAAGAATAAACGCAGAAGCTTTACAAACGCAGGCCGACCGTTTACCTGACTTCCACGCTGGTGGAGGGACTCACCTGTCCAGGTCGTAGAGCGTGTGCGAGATCCGCACCGTGACCTCCACGGCCGCCTCGCTGGCCAGTTTCCGGATGGCGGCGTCGCGCTCCTTCCCAAACGGTTCGGAGTCGTATTCGTAGGACAAATGGGTGATCTGCCATTCCTGAAGACAAACAAACAGTCCTGTAAACATCTCTTAATCCTCTCCATTCACGCCGCTCTGAAGAAGTCCGTCTCACCTTGAAAAGCCGCGGGAAGACGTCTGTCGGCTGGCCTCTGATGACAAACAAGCGGGAGTTGACTTTGCGCAGACTCGCGTCCAAGTCCTCCAGACAATGCAGCAGAAACCTGGAGATCGAGAAGGAGGGAGGTTTACGACGTGGACCAGATCCACTCGCACTCGCAGGAAACCAAATCACGAGAAATGTGAAATGAGACGCCCAGAAACAGGAGCGGGACTCCTCACACACACTGATGTTCAGAGTTTGGCTTCAGGTTCAACACCTGTACCTGTAGGTCTGGGCTAGATTAAATATAAATATTAAAAGTCGCTATAAATGCGCGTTTCAGGCTTTTGCATTCAAAAGTCTGGATAGATGCTGAAAACTAAACCAATCAGGAATAGTGCTGCCACAAACGATTATTTTAATAGTCGATTAATCACCGATTATTTTTTCCGATTAGTCGACTAATCGTTTCATGCTCAAACTGGATGTAAAACACATATCTGAACCATCATTAGCTTTGAACTAACTAAAAACTAGATATAAACAACTACCTGCGATAATGGTAGTGTGAATGCTGTAGGCTAAAATAGATAGCTGAAGATGCTGAAATTGATAACCAAAATTGCTGAAGCTGAAAGCCAGCTGAAACATTAGCTAAACCTTAAATCTAGCCTAAAAACCTAAAAAAAAAAAGCATAAATTAGCCAAAATAGCTAGCATGTAGCTGAAATATTAGGCAAACTACCAAATAGCCAAAAAAACCGAAACAATCCTAAAGTGGCCAAAATAGCTAGCATCCATCTGACATATAAGCTAAACTCCAAATTAACCTAAAAAAAATTGAAAAAAATCTTAAATTATCCAAACAGCTAGCTGAAATATTAGCTAATCTTAAAATTAGCCAGAAAAAAAAATGATAAAAATCCTAAATTAGCTAAATTAGCAGCTATCATGTAGCTTAAATATTAGCTAAATTCCAAAATAGCCTAAAAACCTTAATAAATGCCAGAATTCTAAAGCTAGCAGAATGCAATTATAACTTTCTTTCAACTTTACTCCATTCTGACTCCATATATATAAAGTAACGACTGACTATTAATTAAGTCGTCGACTATTTTTAACAGTCGATTAGTCGACTAATCGTGGCAGCCCTAATCAGGAACCTGGATTCTGTAGTGACGTATGGGCGGCATCTTTTTTAATTCACAGGAATGCTAGCCGTTTGAAAAAAGCAAAAATTGATCTTAAAGGAGAAAGAAATAATTACATGGAAGAGAAAGTCTGGATCGGCTGAGAAGAAGGTGTAAAAGTAAGACTTAAGAAAAAGAAACTCTAAGAAACTTAGATAGATAGATAGATAGATAGATAGATAGATAGATAGATAGATAGATAGATAGATAGATAGATAGATAGATAGATAGATAGATAGATAGATAGATAGATAGATAGATAGATAGATAGATAGATAGATAGATAGATAGATAGATAGATAGATAGATAGATAGATAGATAGATAGATAGATAGATAGATAGATAGATAGATAGATAGATAGATAGATAGATAGATAGATAGATAGATAGATAGATAGATAGATAGATAGATAGATAGATAGATAGATAGATAGATTGATTGATAGATAGATTGATTTTATTGTCGTTCAATGAACAGAAATTCATCTTTCAAGCTAAAAAGTTAATAAATACTACAGAAAATCAGAAGTCATCCAGATCTTAAAAATCCCAGAATTCACCATCCACATACATACAATTTAAGTGCTATTGAAAATTCCGATCCCTCATCATAATTCTCCCACCGCAGCTCCTGCTGCTCATGTATTCCTCGTCAGGTTTACATCGTTGACATCGCCTCTTTCAACTGTGACACGAGCACTAGAATCTCTAGCAAGAGTCTTTTTTCTTGGGATTGATCTTCTGTTAGCAGTTTTGTCTGCAGTTGATGCTAACAATGTTTTCTGCTAGCGGTTATTTCATCGATTGATGCTAACAGTGTTTTCTGTTAGCAGTACTGACTGCGATTGATGCTAACTAGGGCTGCCACGATTAGTCGACTAATCGATGACTAATCGACTATTAAAATAGTCGACAACTAATTTCATAGTCGATTAGTCGTTACTTTATAATATATGGAGTCAGGCTGTAGTAAAGTTGAAAGTTATAATGACATTCTGCTAGCTTTTTAGACTATTTTGGCATTTATTAAGGGTTTTCAGGCTATTTTGGAGTTTAGCTAATATTTTAGCTTCATGCTAGCTATTTTGGCTAATTTAGGCTTTTTCAGTTTTTTAGGCTAATTTGGAATTAAGATAATATTTCAGCTACATATTAGCTCTTTTGGCTAATTTAGGATTTTTTCAGTTTTGTAGGCAAATTTGGAGTTTAGCTAATATTTCATTTACATGTTAGCTAGCTAATTCTAAATGTTTACAGTTTTTTAGGCTAATTTGGAGTGTTTCTATTATTCCAGCTACATGCTACCTATTTTGGCTAATTTGGAATTTTTACAGTTTTTTAGGGCTAATTTGGAGTTTAGCTAATATTTCAGCTATATGCTAGCGATTTTAGCTTATTTAGGATTTTTTTGTTTTAAAGCTAATCATATTTCAGATTTTCTTTACATCCACTTTGTCCATGATCCGATTAGTCGACTAATCGGAAAAATTAATCGATGATTAGTCGACTATTAAAATGATCGTTTTTGGCAGCCCTAATGCTAACAGTAACTGTTTTAATTATTTTGTTATCAGACACACGATTTTTTTCATCCCTGTCATGTTTCGACTCCGATGAAGACGGAACGTCTCCGTCGAAACATGTCAGGTATGAAAAAAATCGTGTGTCTGATAACAAAATAATTAAAACAGTTCTGAATAATACAGACACTATGAACTTTATCACATTGATGCTAACTGTGTTTTCTGTTAGCCAAACACAATTTTGCTATAAAAGTTATCAAACAATCTCAGATTTGGTAAAAAAAAAAAAAAAAAAAAAAAACATGCTTCTCTGTAATTTTTCAGGGACCGGGCCAAATGTGGAGGTGGGCCGGATCCGGCCCGCGGGCCGTAGTGGGGACCCCTGCGCTAAAACGTATCCTTGAATGTGCATCACGTGTCTGGTGTGAACGTCGCGACAGCAGCCTGACTCCAGAACCACGGTCCGGTGTGAACACGGAGAACGAGGTAATGCAGCAGATGAAAGGGGGCGGGGCCTCGTGAGAGGGTTCGTTTGATGTAGGTCAAAGTGTTCGTGAGGTGACGAGCAAACCCCCAGCCCGCCAGCTGAGCTCCTGCAGCAGCACAAAAACCCCTCAAAGAGTTCTCGTCCCGTCGGGACGGAACACGAACAGCCTGGAGACCCGAAACTCGAACGCTTGGAGCTCCTCCTCAACTTCAACACTCGTCTGATTCACAGCTAAAGCTGCGCATGTGAAACGCACGTGATCACTCCCAAAATCTACCATGAAACCTCGAAAAGAGACTCCGGGACATCCAGCAACAGAAGACGCATTTAGGACGATTCTCTAAACGTAAAGGACAGACGGGATCATCCCAGTCACGGAGAAGGCTGGATCGGATTCAAGGATGTTAATTATCAACTTAAAGAAGACCTTTAATGCATTAAATCTGTGTTTCCAGCTGGATTTGGAAGTTTATTTAACAAAAAATGAAAAAAAATCTTTGAATGATGACATCATTAATCATTTATTAAGAAATGTACTAAATGTTCAGGAATTACATCTACTGATGTCCTCGTTGTTCTGCATCACATGGAAGACCCATGTTTGTGGTTTGAACGTGTTAGGATTCTGGGTAAATATTTGTGACGTTCAGTAAACGTTTGGTCGTTCCTCTCTCTTCATCTGACCGGATTCTTCGCTCTCTGCTCAGCGTTTTAGCTCTGGTTCCGATGGAGACGATCCGAGACGTTTTAAGGTCAAAGGTCAGATTTAAAACTGCAAAGTTCAACCACAAATGTAAAGCAAACCACAGCGAATCTCCACTGATTATCATGACTAAAGTTTTGTGGATAGACTCAAATACAAAACATGAAACAATCACTGTGGAGCCGCCTCTATGTAAACGTCTGATCTGGACAGAGAAGATCCCACCAAAATAAAAGCATAAAAGAACAAACTAAATTGTTTTGTCTTGCATAATAAATTCCACGAGTGACAAACTTCCTGTTTGGAGTCCAAATGATCAAAATATCAAATAAATGTGGCTTCCTTTAGGTGTAAAACAATTTTCAAGTTTCCCATTTGCTTTTCTCTTTTTTAAAAAAAAATTTAAGTCGTTAAACACAGAGGAACCGACAGCAGAACTAAACCATTTACTCAGAAAATCCTCGACGTGTTTAAAAATATTTATTTTTTTAATTAATTTCAGAATACATGCCTCCCTTAATAGATTATGTTCATTTTTTTTAGAATATAAGGAAATTCTGCCCATGTCTTTGAGAGATTGATCACCATCAGATCTGAATTGACTTATAAAGCTGCTTTCTTTCTCCACTCCGATCATCTTCAGATCTTTTCATCATAATGTTGCTGTTTTGAGCCTAAATTGACGTAGTTTTCTAGGACATAGTTTCTGCAGAGCGGCAGGAGTCGATTAGAAATGTCCCTCTGACTTGAGGGCGGGACTGTTGGTCTGGAGCTTCAGTTCCTCTGCTTGTGGCCCGCTCAGCAGATTTTCTACATCACCAGTATAATCTTTTTGTAAAGGAAATTTTGGGATGCTCATAAGAAATATTCTTAATATATGTCCTCCGTCATCTGAAAAATTCCACAAGAGCATGTTAAAAACCCAAAATTCATTGGAGTGGGTCTCTAAGGTGTCCTTTAGACTAGAGCTGCTACGATTACTCGACTAATCGACTAGTACAATAGTTGACGACTAATTTAATATTCAGTTAGTCTTTATATTATATGGAGTCAGAGTGTTTTTAGGCATTTATTAAGGTTTTTAGGCTATTTTTGGAGTTTAGCTAATATTTTAGCTACATGCTAGTAATTTTGGCTAATTTCTGCTTTTTTTTTTTTTTTTTAGGCTATTTTACTGTTTAGCTAATATTTTAGCACCTGTTAGCTATTTTGACTAATTTAGGCTTTTTCATCTTTTTAAGCTAATTTGACATTTAACTAAGATTTTAACTATTATCAGCCTCAGTGTTTTCAGCTATTAGCATTAACGTTTTTCGATGTCAATTTCCGCTTCTTCAGCGGTCAAATTCAGCTTACAGCATTCACACGAGCATTATCGTAGGAAATGTTATATGTCTAGTTTTTAGTTAGTTTAAAGCTAGTGATGGTTCAGATGTTGCTTTACATCCAGTTAGCACATGACCCAATTAGTCGACTAACTGGAAAAAACATTTGCCTAAAATAATGGTTTGTGGCAGCACTGCTTTAAACACATGAAATTGCTTTTGGCGCAGAGATGGAGGTTAAAACTAGCCGTTTAATCCCTTTTAAGTCAACACAGCAGGTTTACTGACCACATTTGATGTAAATGAGCTTAAAATTAGTTTCTATGCTTCACCTGTGAGTATGCGCCTAAATTTGGGGGCAATATTATTTGAAACCTAAATGAAACAAATTGGAAAACAAAAATGGTGTGACGCCAAAAAAAAGTAAAATTTCCAAAACTTTTTGTTGTTCTAAAATGAACTTAATTATTTGCAGCTTTAAATTTTCTGATTTTCTAGGTTTCAAAACTCAAAATGTCACTTTCAAATCTTTTTTTCAGTTTCAAATCTTTTTGTTTTTAACTTTTGATTATGAAATATTCAGATTAGAAAATGAAAAAAAGAAAAAAATTTGGAACTGAAAAAAACTTGAAAATTACAGTTTGGGTTTAGAAATTTAAAACTTTAACATTTGAAGCTGAAAATAATTACGTTTGTTTTAGCAAAGAAAAAAGTTTCAGACTTTTTTGGGTGTTTCAAAACTCAAAATGTAATTTTTAAACCTTTTTTTTTGTTTCAAATCTTTTTTTTTTTGCTTTCGATTTTGAAATTTTTAGATACAAAAAAAAAAAAACCAAACAAAAAAAAAGATTTGGAACTGGAAAAAAAACTTTTGAAAATGACATTTTGAGTTTTGAAATTCAGAAAAAATTATATTTGAAGCCGAAAATAATTAGGTTTGCTTTAGAAAAGCAAAAAGTTTCAGACTTTTTGGGGGTTTCAAAACTCAAAATGTCATTTTTAAACCTTTTTTTCAGTTTCAAATTTTTTTTCCGCTTTTGATTTTGAAATCTTCAGATCCGAAAACAACGACAAAAAACAAAACAAAACAAAAAAACAGATTTGGAACTAAAAAAAAAAAACTTTTGAAAATTACATTTTGAGTTTAGAAATTTAAACAATGTAACATTTGAAGCTGAAAATAATTAAGTTTGTTTTAAAAAAGAAAAAAGTTTCAGACTTTTTGGGGTTTCAAAACTCAAAATGTAATTTTTAAACCTTTTTTTTAGTTTCAAATCTTTTTTTTTTCGCTTTCGATTTTGAAATTTTAGATTAAAAAACAAACCAAAAAAAGATTTGGAACTGGAAAAAAAACTTTTGAAAATGACATTTTGAGTTTTGAAATTTAGAAAAAATTATATTTGAAGCCGAAAATAATTAAGTTTGCTTTAGAAAAGCAAAAAGTTTCAGACTTTTTGGGGGTTTCAAAACTCAAAATATAATTTTAAACCTTTTTTTTTTTAATTTTTAATTTTTTTTCTTTCGATTTTAAATCTTCAGATTCGAAAAAAAAAACAGATTTGGAACTGAGAAAAAACTTTTGAAAATGACATTTTGACTTTTGAAACTAAAAAATGTAACATTTGAAGCTGAAAATAATTAAGATTGTTTTAGAAAAGAAAAAAGTTTCAGACTTTTTGGGGTTTCAAAACTCAAAATGTAATTTTTAAACCTTTTTTTTAGTTTCAAATCTTTTTTTTTCGCTTTCGCTTTTGAAATTTTCCGATTCAAAAACAAAAACAGACAAAAAAAAAAAAAAAGATTTGAAACTGGAAAAAAAACTTTTGAAAAAGACATTTTGAGTTTTGAAATTTAGAAAAAATTATATTTGAAGCCGAAAATAATTAAGTTTGCTTTAGAAAAGCAAAAAGTTTCAGACTTTTTGGGGTTTCAAAACTCAAAATGTCATTTTTAAACCTTTTATTTTATTTATTTATTTATTTATTTTTTGCTTTCGATTTTGAAATCTTCAGATTCGGAAAAAAAAAAAAAAAAAAAAAAAACAGATTTGGAACTGAGAAAAACTTTTGAAAATGACATTTTGAGTTTTGAAACTAAAAAATGTAACATTTGAAGCTGAAAATAATTAAGATTGTTTTAGAAAAGAAAAAAGTTTCAGACTTTTTGGGGGGTTTCAAAACTCAAAATGTAATTTTTAAACCTTTTTTTTAGTTTCAAATCTTTTTTTTTTTCGCTTTCGATTTTGAAATTTTCCGATTCAAAAACAAAAACAGACAAAAAAAAAAAGATTTGAAACTGGAAAAAAAACTTTTGAAAAAGACATTTTGAGTTTTGAAATTTAGAAAAAAATTATATTTGAAGCCGAAAATAATTAAGTTTGCTTTAGAAAAGCAAAAAGTTTCAGACTTTTTGGGGGTTTCAAAACTCAAAATGTCATTTTTAAACCTTTTATTTTATTTATATCTATTTTATATATTATTTTTGCTTTCGATTTTGAAATCTTCAGATTCGGGAAAAAAAAAAAAAAAAAAAAAAAAACAGATTTGGAACTGAGAAAAAACTTTTGAAAATGACATTTTGAGTTTTTAAACTAAAAAATGTCACATTTGAAGCTGAAAATAATTACGATTAGTTTAGAAAAGAAAAAAGTTTCGGACAATTTATTTTGGCCAAACACCAATAATTCAATTTGTTTTATTTGTGTTTCAAACAGTATTGGCCCAAATTTGACTCCATAATAAAGGAGTAAAAGCACTTCTTAAATCTTGCTGTCTTCTCCATGACGTGATCAGTCAGGATGTAATCCTGCAGTGAAGCTCAATAAACCCAGCAGTGACTGCAGATTGTACAGCAGCGTTCAGACTTTATCCAGAAGATGGAGACGCAAACTCGGCTGTGACCACACGTACCCCCCCCCCCCCCCCCCCCCCCCCCCCCTCCACCGGATGTGGGGCGCGCGAGAACCAGCAGGAAGTTTGAAACACGGAAGTAAACAAAAGTGCGTCAGAAACGTCCGCATCCTCCTCACCTCCACCTGTTGATGCCCACGTTGGAGGAGCCCGCGAACCAGGGGTCCAGGATGTAGATGCAGCGCAGCGTGTCCGAACCCCGGATGGAGTCCCTCAGAGCCGGGTTGTCGTGCAGCCGCAGCCCCTTTCGGAACCAGTGGACGGTGTTGACCACCATCTCTGTTCTCACTGATGGAAACGCGGAAGAAGGTTCAACTAATTGAAATAAATAGAACTACTAACTGAAGCTTTCTAGAAAAATCTTCGCTTTTAATCGGAGGCTTTGCTAGCTCTGCTGGAAGCTAGCTCTGCTGGTTTAATCCACAGTCTGCTCATCGAAACAGATTAAAAATAACATTTATGTTCGATAATAAAAAGTTTCGGAACACAAATGCAATCCATGAAAAAAAAATTAAACGTGGATTATTTTGGTTTGTAAATCCAACTCAACTGCGAGTAAATAATAATAATTATAATAAAGTCACGTCACGCTAAAAAAAAAAAAAAAAACTGAAAAATGTCATGAAATTTTCAAATTTGTCTCCAGAAATACGATTAATTTCAAGTAAATATTAGACCTCACCTGCACGTTAAAGAGGAACATCCGGCACATTGAAGATGTACAGTCTGGGTGAACGTACGCTCCGCCCACAGGAACAGTAGCTCAGGGACAAAGAACTCTGATTGGTCAGAATCTTTTTTTATGTAACTCTCGCCATGTCACGTTTCCCTAATGTGCTTTCTCCGGTCTGTTTTCAAGGCGTCCACTGCTCTTTAAAATCCACCAAATGTTGATTTTAGGTCACATAAGAATCACTGTAAAATATTTTAACTCGATATGGAGGCGCAAACCTCTAAATAACAGATAAAAAACAACGTTAGTGAGCCGCTATTCGGGGATTGGTTCAGTGCAGTAGTACCCGGATGATCACGTGAAGTGCGGCGAGGACGAGCGGGGCTGGGGGTGCGTCAGATTTACTATACAGGACGTACCGTTCCTCTGCCACAGAACGTTTGGTTCGCTCGTAACCTCCCACGAGTCACCGGAGCGGTAATCTCTAACGTGATCCACGTTCACTTATATAAAACCGTTCGGCGTGAAACACGCAGCGGCTATATAACCGGGTTTACGCGTGCGTGGCACGTGACTCTGAACTCTCCGGTTCTTCTGTTGTTATTTTAAACGAATGTCTAAAAGGATGCGACATAAATCCAGCTGTGTGAGGGATTTTACAGTCATTTACAAAGCAGATTTCCGTGATTACCAGTTAAATTATCAAACTTTCACAAACAAATTCTGCTGGAAAATAATCAACCCAGTCTCAGTGAAATGCGTCCCTATTCCACGGCTTTGCACCCTCGGAATACCGTGCATAGTATACGCCAAACACGGTTTTTGCGTGCATATGATACGCAGTTGCAGCCCATTCAAAACAACAGGAACGGCTTTTAGGTTTCGTTTTGATCACGTGGTCGGATGTTTAGGTTTCTCCGGATCAGGTGACTGATCACGTGACTTTTGAGTTTCTGTCCGGCACCGGAGATCCACTCTTTTTCTGGTGGAAAATCCCTCAGAATAAAATATTTTGTGGACTAATCTTTATTTTGATAATATTTCTAGCGAGAAATGTACCCGTTACTATCACGACATGCATTTATTTTGGACATACAGTTCGTAGTTTGTCTGTTCTGCTTGACTTTTCGGGCTCAAAAATCGTAAAACAGCAACGTCTGGGGTGCACGGAACAATCACGGAACCGGGCGATCAGCAGGATTTGGGACCCGACCTGCATCGGTGCCGGGTCATGGTTAGGGTTAGGGAAGGTTCGGAGAACCCGCCCGGAACCCTTTTAATCGGGCCCCGAATGACTTCTGTAAAGCTAGAATGTGATCACTGCCTGACTACTTCCGGTCCAGGAGACAGTCAAACGTTATCCCGAAACGAAGATTATCAAAATAAAATAATGTTTCTTTAATTTCTGCCTCATAAACAAACACAAATGTCGGTTATTTTAAGTGACAATAACGAGGGAGGCTTTCAGACAAAATAAAGAAAGAAAAACACAATTGGGTTATTTTTTACTTTTCATTTTTATTATTATTGTTAATATATTAATATTTTTAATATAATAATAATTATTATTATTATTAGTGGTAGTAGAAGTAGCAGTATTAATTTATTATTTATTGTTGTTATTATTATTATTATCATCATTATTGTTGTTATGTAAAAAATATATATAAAAGGAATGACATAAACAAAATCCAATTGATTCATAAATTCATTAATACATTCAAAAATGTATTAATAATAAATAATATCATTGTTATTATTCTTTTTAATAATAATAATAATGTTGTTGTTGTTATTATATCAATAATAAATAAATAATTATTATTATTGATCCATAAGATCAACAGACTCCAAGTTTTTATGATTCTTGAAAGCTGAAGGGGTCAAGAGAGAATCTCACTATTCAGGGAACATTTTTTATTGTTATTATTTCTTGTTATTGATACAGGTTTGTGTCTGTTGTATACTTGGTTTAATAAAATATCAGAGGATGGCGCTGTATCATCCATAGGATGAAACATAAATGTAACGTAGCGCTGTCTGATTTCTTCTGGTCTAGCAGATGAAAATAAGTGATCTCAGAACACAGATTCTAAACCATCAGAATAATTTTCCTGTGATTTCTGCCTCATAAACTAGTAACGTTTATTCACAGGGCAAGCTTCTCAGTGGCAAGTACAAAATATGGAGGACATCACCTGGGTTTTGGGAGGGAATTTAACATATTTTAGGATGTATAAACACTTGGGCTGTGTTTTGAACACTGTTCAAGTGACAATTAGACAGTTGTTTTCAACATTATTTACTTCTTTGTGTTCAAGACGTACTCTTTTTAACGTACATTCTTTCAGGTGTCTCAACTACATAGTGGCAATGGAACGCTTTTATGTTGCTATGGCGGTAACAAAGGACGCAAAACAAAACCGGAAAGAAGAACGCAAGATCTCAAATCAGAATAAGAGGGAGAAAGAAAGGAAAAAATACCAGTAGACAACATCTAAACAATGTTGCACAAGAGTAAATATATAAATATATTATTCTTAAAAGAAAGGCACAGGATATGTTTCATAGCTTGCAGTTTCTCATAAAAATACATGTACAAATTAAAGTCTATTAACTATTTTAAGAATGTGTTCTAAAAATTCAAATAAGACAGGCCTTGTTACATAAGTAAATCATGTTTGAAACCAACAAGAACAAATGGCACTGTCAAAAAACAACATTTATTTATCAAATTTTTCCAATATTATGAAAGTGTTAATACCACATTTTTCTTTTTGGTTTTCTGTTTTTAGACCAAATCTAATCGTTTTGAAATTTAAAAGGAACACTATTGAAAGTTAACCAGCACTGAAAATCATAACAGAAAAATTTAGATTTCTACCATTTTTAAAAACAATGAATAAAACAGTTGCTAAACTGTTTATTTGTCGTTGCTGCAAGAAGTGTCCGTATTTTTGTCAATTTTTAAAATATTATGAAGTTTATAGATGGATAAATAACATTCAAGATTTTGAAGTGATTTTCTTTTGCTTTTGGTTCAATTAAATAAACAAAAAATATCCGGCACAGGTCTCAGTAGATCTTATGATTCTCTTCAGTCAGTCCCTGTCTGCTTGCAGATCCACCATGAATGTGGTCAGGACAGAATGGATTATAGCAGTGTAGAAGATGGTCAGCAGCTCCTGACACAAGTTTTTTCAGTCACTTCTTAAGCTATCACAGGAAGTCCAACCTCTGCTGGGCCTTTCTCCAGAGTGAGTCAACCTGGGAGGTTCACTTAAGGTCTCTCAAAAAAGTGGACCCTAAGAACGCGTATGGGTCTATAGAGGGGACTGTTCTGTTCAGAATTGTGTGAAGAGGATGGGGATGGGGGGGTTGTGTTCCTTCTCCCTGAGGTCCACTGTCATCTCTACAGTTTTAACAATGTTCAGCTCCGGGTGGCTTTGGCTGCACCAAAGGACTAGACGCTCCGTTTCCTGCTCTAACAAGTGGAGGAAAGCACAGTGACGTTTTGATGGAGGAGCTCTGGGATGATGGTATTAAATGCAGAGCTGAAGGCCACAAACAGGATCATGCATAGTTCCCTGCAGAGTCAAGGTGGTGTCAGATGTAGTGGAGAGCTGTGTTGACTTTATCGTCTGCGTCATTTAGTCACGTGAGAGAGGACTTCTTAGGAACTGGATGATGGTGGATCTGTTGAAGAGACGGGTGAAACTTTGAGGCAGCTGGTCAGAGCAAACTTCCAGACAGGATGGAGACACTCCATCAGGTCCTGGAACCTCCTGATCTTCTGCTTCTGAAACTGTTGATGCACATCAGATCCTCAGTCCAGGTTAGGTGTCCAGTCTGAAGGAAGTTGAGACAAGTCGATCCTTTTGATTAAGATTGATGGGGGAGGGAATGCTATGTTCCTTTAGAACCTGAATAGAAGTCGTTATGGTGGCAGCTCTCTGCAGGGTGGGGGTGGGGCATCTCTTTTCATGAGAGTCTGCAGAACTTTAGAAACTGCAGTTGTTGGCAGAAAACTGCTCTGTTATCTTTGCAGTGTTGGTCATATTAGCTCCCTTGATCTTCTTTTTCATCTTGTTCCTGACCTATTTCTAAAGGTCACGACCCCCACTCCTGTAGGCCTCTTCCTTGTCCTTGCATTGCCTCAGCAGCTGTAAACCATTGTTTGATGTTGTTGAATTTGCAGAAGGTTTTGGTCTGCAGGCATGTCCTCACAAAAACTGATCTAGGTGTTCCAATCTTTGCATTTTTCATCTTGGACTGATCCGTCCATAACAGTCTTCACTTTGGGTTCAGCTGATTTCAGCTTTCTTCTGTCGGTTGGGATGACATGAGGCAGTGGTTTGAAAGTCTCAAAGCAGCGCAGGGAACAGAGTGATGCATCGTGTAGTAGTGGAGTGTTCGTGGGACAGGTCACCTGCTGTTTGTAATAAACTTAATTACATTTGAAAAATATATGAAAAAATAAAACAGCACTGACCCTAAAAAGCCTGGATAACCCTTGATGGGGCTTTAAGCTCGTGGATCCTGTAAAACCTGCTGATGGGTCGCTCTCATTAGAATTAATACATACATCACTGTTGAAGTGTGGGACCTCTGTAAAATTCAAAATTCATCTATACATTTAAAAAATGTGAAATAGCTTTAGTATGTACTCAAAATCTGGAAAGTTAGACTATATTTCTTCGCAGAAGTCATGATACATCCCAGAATGTACTGCACTTTTTAGGAGGAGACGGTTGAAATTTTACTCTGTTAGCAGCAAAGTCGACAAAGTTAAGCTCCAATTAATGTCTATTCATGTAAATTGCATAAAACTTGTCTAAGTTTCAGGGAGGACTGATCAAACGTCCCTTGTGTGATCATTGTTGTTTAGGAACAATCCTCTGAACTTCTTAAAATGTACAAACTAGGACTTGTTACTATGCAGAGTCTAAAGTCCTTGTCACCAACAGATTACATTAAACACAAGCATACAAAAATGCTGAAGTTCTAAATAATTAAGTTTCAGAAAAATGAGTTTGTCAATTTTTACAGCACTGTCAACTTTATCAATTTAAAATCTACAAAACACCTGTTCATTTATCAATTTAGCAATACCAGAGCTCATATTCATTTATATCATTATTTTATTAATAAGTAATTTGTTTAAGCCTCCCGTCTCTTTGACCTGTGGTCTGATAAGAAGTTAAAAGTAACTATTCACAATAAATTAGGGATATTATTTACATACATTTGGTACAATGTACAAATCAAAACAATTACATAGTCAGCCCCAAAACAACCTGTTTATCTCACACCAAAAATCGCTTCTCAACCCAATCTCTAGTGAAACTTGACGGTAATTCTCCAAATATCCTAAAGCTTTTTTGAATGGCGTAGACCAGGGGTGTCAAACTCAGTCGCACAGGGGCCAAAATCCAAAACACGTCTTAGTTTTTGGGCCAAACGGGATAAACATTTATTGAACACACTAGAACTACATTATTAAAACTTTAAAACTGTAACTTTTTAATAGAATTATGAATTAAATATTAATGGCATCACCAGCAAAAATGTTGGTGTGAATCCTGTAAGCTGAGTTTGATTGCTGAAGATGAGTGCTGATAGATTAATTTTAATAAAGAATAAAGAATTGTCTGAATAGTGAGATTCTCTCTTGACCCTTTCAGCTTTCAAGAATCATTAAAACTTGGAGTCTGTTGATCTTGTGGATCAACAATGTATTTATGAATCAATTGGATTTTGTTTATGTCATTCATTTTAATTTATTTTTTTTACATAATAACAATAATGATGATAATAATAATAACAACAATAATAATAAATTAATACTGCTACTTCTACTGCCACTAATAATAATAATAATTATTATTATTATATTAAAAATATTAATATATTAACAATAATAATAAAAATGAAAAGTAAAAAATAACCCAATTGTGTTTATCTTTCTTCATTTTGTCTGAAAGCCTCCCTCGTTATTGTCACTTAAAATAACTGACATTTGTGTTTGTTTATGAGGCAGAAATTAAAGAAACATTATTTTATTTTGATAATCTTCGTTTCGGGATCACGTTTGGACCGTCTCCTGGACCGGAAGTATTCAGGCTGTGATCACGTTCTAGCTTTACAGAAGTCATTCGGGGCCCGATTAAAAATGTTCCGGGCGGGTTCTCCGAACCTTCCCTAACCCTAACCATGACCCGGCACCGATGCGGGTCGGGTCCCAAATCCTGCTGATCGCCCGGTTCCGTGATTGTTCCGTGCACCCCAGACGTTGCTGTTTTACGATTTTTGAGCCCGAAAAGTCAAGCAAAACAGACAAACTACGAACTGTATGTCCAAAATAAATGCATGTCGTGATAGTAACGGGTACATTTCTCGCTAGAAATATTATCAAAATAAAGATTAGTCCACAAAATATTTTATTCTGAGGGATTTTCCACCAGAAAAAGAGTGGATCTCCGGTGCCGGACAGAAACTCAAAAGTCACGTGATCAGTCACCTGATCCGGAGAAACCTAAACATCCGACCACGTGATCAAAACGAAACCTAAAAGCCGTTCCTGTTGTTTTGAATGGGCTGCAACTGCGTATCATATGCACGCAAAAACCGTGTTTGGCGTATACTATGCACGGTATTCCGAGGGTGCAAAGCCGTGGAATAGGGACGCATTTCACTGAGACCGGGTTGAAATAATTTATGTTAATAATTTTCCCCACTTTCTGTCACTCTGTGGAACAATAGATATATATTACATGGGAACAAATCAGTTTATCACTGAAAATAATGATGATAAAGGTAATTTTCTCACCTATGAGCAGTTCTGTCAAAAATATAATTTTATTTCACAAAAATCAGTTCATATAAAAGTCATTAAAGCTGTTCATTTGGAATATATTCATTTAATAAAAGGTGCACTAATACATCAAACCATAACACCACAATTACTATCATTAATAATACAAAGTAATCCAATATTAAATAAAAAATGTAGTCATCTGTTAACAATAACACCCTTAAAGAACAATATTTTTACTTTATAAAATGTAATTAAAATAATATTTTACATAAATATGATCAGGATATAGTAAATAGATGAAAAACTTTTTATCTAAAATTCCCATTTTTTCCCTAAAGTTAAAGAAACTCATTTTAAAATACTAAATGATGAACTTTTACAATTACGGTTTAATATAAATGATAACCTAAGCAGATTCTGTAAAAAGAAAATTGAAACCACGTAACAGACATTTTACTTTTGTCCCCAAACGCAAATAGTTGAAATACTTCTTTGCCAGTTAAATAACTAACACTTTCTTTAAATACCATCATCATTTTAGAAAATAAATGAGAAGAAATATAATCCCCAGTCATGCTAAATCAGGGGTGGGCAAACTATGGCCCGGGGGCCACATGCGGCCCCCTAAACTACTTAATCTGGCCCTCCAAATTAAAATACATTGAATCAAAAATCCCAATTATTGTTTTTATTTTCTCATGAATTGTTTTTCTGGTTCTTTCTTCATGGTGTTGTTTCTCTGGCATTCGTGTGTGACTTCTGAGTCAGATGGGGATTTTTCGGATTTCTTTGAGTTCGCATTTTCCCCTGAAGAACATCAACCCATTGGATCACCAAAAAGAGAACAAAAATCAAAATTTAGAAATGAAAATTCCCAAATTTTCTGTTTTTAAATGAATATATGTGAATTTTAATCCAAATTAAAGCATGTTTTCCTCTAAATCCCATATTATCTTTGTAGTTTATGAGGGTCATTACCAAATCACTCCTTCCATCTGCTCCTTGTCCGGCCCTTATGCCAAATTTTAGAACTCTTTCTGGCCCACAAATCAAAAAGTTTGCCCACCCCTGTGCTAAATATACACAAATATTAATACATGAAGACTCCCCCAATATTTAGAATATTTATAGACAAATTCAAGTTATATTTGGAATCATTGAAGCTCATTAAGAAAAACCAACAATAAAAACAAACTTTCTTGCATATCTATAATTATGTGATCTTTTATTGTTTGCCCCACTTTGCATTGATCTATTTTTATTAATATTATTATTTCATTTATTTATTAATGTTTATTTATTGATTCTGTTTTGTTGTTTAATGTTGGAATTTCCTTTGATTGTAATCATGTAAAAAATCTTACATGAAAAAAAAAAGATTTTAAAGTCCTTCAGGTTACTACCAGTGAAACTACTGTGCATTAAGTAAACATACCCTCCGCTCAAATAAATAAATAAAATTGAAATAAATGAAAATAATAATTATGATAATAGATAGATTCTTTATTACAGACTCGAGGTCCATTTGCCACAAATAAAATACTTTTAAAAAGTAAAATAAAATGAAAAATAATGTAAAAATAAATCAAAATAAACACTTATCATATTAAAAGTATAAGATAAATTATAAGATTATAAAATTAAGAAGTATTGTTAACTTAAAAAACAATTGCAGACTTAAAATCTAAAAACTTAAAAGTTTAAAAGAGGCTATTTCAAAGTGCTGTATCTCTAGATGTTGAATAAAACCCTGGATAAAACATCTTAGCTGTCATGGTGAGCAGACAGATCCCAGAGCAACAATACAGAGTAATAATGGAGAGTGTGGAAAAGAAGTGAAGAGGCGAGTGCAAGCAGGTTGGAGAAAAGTGTCAGGTGTGATAGAAGAGTTTCAGCACAAATGAAAGGAAAGATGTACAAGACTGTGGTGAGAGCAGCCATGTTGTTGAGACTAGAAACAGTGAAGAAAAGACAGGAAGCAGAGCTGGAGGTAGCAGAGATGAAGATGCTGAGGTTCTCTTTGGGAGTGACCAGGATGGATAGGATCAGGAATGAATCCATCAGAGGGACAGCACATGTTGAGATGGTTTGGACATGTTCAGAGGAGAGACAGTGAAGATATTGGTAGAAGGATGCTGAGTCTAGAACTGCAGGAAAGAGGTCTAGAGGAAGACCAAAGAGGAGGTTTATGGATGCAGAGAATGAAGACATGAAGGTGGATGGTGTTAGAGGAGAGGATGATAAAGACAGGATTAGATGGAGGAAAATTATTGGATGTGGAGACCCCTGAAGGGAAAAGCTGAAAGGAAAAGAAGAAGAAGGCTGGAGGGTTTTGAAGGTTCAGGATCTAAGATTGGATGCAGGTGTGCAAGGCCACCAGGTAGAAAAGGCCACGCCTCCTTTAGAAGCACAAAACAGACAGAAAAACCTGAGCACAAAACAACAACATTAAAACCAATAAAGGAAAACACCAAACCATAACATCAACAAAGCTTAGAGAGTATAACTCTATACTATTTTTGTGTTATAATAATCATTATTTGATTAACACAATGTGTATTTTTTTATTGGAATATTTAGATTTTTTCTGTATTAGTAAATGAAGATGATTTACTTATTACATTTTATATGATCATAATTCTTTGAGTACAATCTGCACAAATTGTCTTTTTTAATTTATATATTTTGATTATTTTCTCCATTAACTAATGAAGATGATTTTTACTTGTTACTTTATTTTATAATCATTCTTTGATAAATACAACCTGCCCTAATTGTCTTTTTTTTAAGGGGAATATTTAGATTTTTTCTGTATTAGCAAATGAAGATGATTTACTTATGATCATAATTCTTTGAATATAATCTGCACAAATTGTGTTCTTTTCAATGAGAATATTAGATTATTGTTACAGATTAATATAAATATTTTGTCATGGATGCTTTGAAATTTGATTACATCAATGATATTAATGATCCTTAATAACCTGAATCTATTAATTCCTGAACTGGATATTGATCATTCATGTAGAGAAAATGGTCGAGCCGGGGTGAGATCTTGCGCTGCACCACCGTGGCTGTTTGATAAAAGTCTCATTCTAGGAATGAAAAGTTTTAAAATAGTTCAAACATGAAAAAACTTGCGTGTAATCATGTTTACCTGAGCATATAAAATATAACTGTGTGTGATGTCATCATCATCTGTACATTTATCATTAATGACATGTCAAGATATTTGACTTTGTGACAGACGTCAAAGTTTGTACCACAAATCATCACAACAATTTTTACTTGAATTGTATAAAATATCATTTTTAAAACCAAATTCAGAACAGACATTTAAAAGTTGGTGCAATCAAAGCTGCTGGAGCTAAAGACAACAAAGTAATTTGCATACATCAGATGATTTAAAACAACCAACCACGGAACCGGGATTACACGCATTCAGTAAGTAAGTAACTAAATTTTATTTATAGAGCACCTTTCACAGATAAAATCACAAAGTGCTTTACAGAGTAAAACAATGACAAAAAATTAAAACAGATTAAAACAGTAATTAAAACAGTACAGCACAATTAACTAAAAGCTCTTTTAAAAGGCAAAGTCTTTAGCTGCTTCTTAAAAGTATCAACATTATCAATCAGGCGGAGTGACAAGGGCAGGGCGTTCCACAGTCTTGGGGCTACTGCTTGGCAAGCAAGGTCACCACGAGTTTTGTAACGAGTCTTCGGGACTCTGAGAAGGTTCAAAGCTGAGGACCGAAGAGAGCGGCTAGCAACATATGGTACAATTAGCTGGGAAATATAATCGGGGGCCTGTCCATTAAGAGCTCTAAAAGTCAAACTTAAAATTTTAAAATCAATTCTAAAACTAATGGGAAGCCAGTGTAAAAAAGATAAAACAGGTGAAATATGAGCTCTTCTGTTGCATCCAGTTAAAAGTCTAGCAGCTGCATTTTGCACCAGCTGAAGGCGATATTAATAAAATTCAGATCCTTCGTCCATGTACAAGTTAGAAAGCAGTGGTGTGACCCCATTGGTCACACCAAATGGAGAAGAGACACTTGATCCCCACCCAACCATGGACATTCCAGAAGGCTAGTCGTCTTATAATATGCCTATTTTTCATTTTTATAAAAAGTTTGGTGTGATTAACTGTGTCAAAGACTTTAGATGCATCAATAAAACACACCAGTACAGAAGAATGATCCTTTCTGTACTTATTATTAATCTCTTTTAATGCAAAGATGTCTGCCCCATGCTGAGCTTTAAAACTGATTACCAACAGATTAAATGAAATCATTAATTGTTTGTAATAACATTCTTTCTAATACCTTAGAGAAGACACTGGCTAATGCTACAGGTCTGTAGTTCTCAAGCTGCCTGTCTCGTTTTTAACAATGGACGCCGTCATGGAGTCAGGTAATACCTCATGAATTAGAAATTCAGTAAAACAAATGTTTACGTCTTTCCTCACATTTCAAACGCATCATTTTTAACACAGTTGAAGAAGGCGGAGTAATGCCGTCTCCGTCGCTCTGCAACGTTATCTGAACCTGAGACGCCGTCGATCGTTCCTGCGAGACGACTTACAGGAGTGAAACAGTTTCACCTCTTTCCAAAAGTCACTGAAGTTATTATATAATAATAGCAGAAATGGGTTTAATAACAGCAAAGGTAGACTAAAAGCACAAACAAGATATGAAATAGAAAACACAATAAAAATGAAAAGAAAATTTATATAGTTAAATAATAGAATATAGATGTTGTATTGTGTTTATTGACTCTTCATAGTCATTTAAGGCTAATTTGCTCGTTTGTTGATCCAGCTGGTAAACGTTTTATTTTATAGATTTTATAAACTAATTTTTTGTAGTCATCTTTTAATTATAGATGTTGGTTTTAGCCAAGAATGAATGAATGAATGAATGAATAAATAAATAAATAAATAAATAAATGAATAAATGAATGAATGAATGAATGAATGAATGAATGAATGAATGAATGAATGAATGAATAAATAAATAAATAAATAAATAAATAAATAAATGAATGAATGAATGAATGAATGAATGAATGAATGAATGAATGAATGAAATAGGGCGGGGTTGATAAAATCAATTAATCAAATTCAATCAATTTAAATTTAACAAATCAACGATCGGTTTATAAAGATATAAATCTATTAAGTCTGCTAGCTTGATGCTAACGTTTAATGGAATTTCCCATAAGACGGCTAATGCTAACGCTCGGTTGACGTAAACATACGTTGCTGACTGAATGAACGTCTTTATATGAATTTTCCAAACTCTTTAAAGGAAATATTTTTTTTTGTCTGAAACATCTTTTGTTGGTCATACATTCTTCTTCTTCTTCTGGAATAAGGTGTAAGGCTATGACGTGATCACCACCTAGTGGCCAAACTGAAACGCCCTCCTGAAGAAGCAGAACAATGTTTATGATCTAGGCATTTTTGTTTGAACCTCTGTAAAAAAAAAAAAAAAACGAAAAAAAAAAAGAGACACAAACATAATCAATATAAATAAAGTTAAAATACAACAGGGGTTTATTGAGTATAAACTCCTGTTGTGACAGTAAAATCTGCCCAATGCTAGAGCTAAGTTAACACAATTTTCATAATTCTAAATAGTCTTAGAAAACTGCAAATAGAAAACATGAAATATGATTATTGTTGAAGATTTTCCTTTATTTATTCTGAATTTTATTGAACAAACCAGTGGATTATATGGATTTAAATGCAAAAAAACGTCAGTAATCTCATTCTCTCCACACATTTTCATTTTGTTAATAAAGGAGTAAAATATCCTGTTTATCTGAAACAGAACTTTTCAGAACCTGATGATGCAGAATCTGATCCGTCACTAATGAAAGCAAATCTCCAGCTGGAGGAAAGAACCTGCTTTCTGCTCACAGAAAGGTCACATGTTGAAGGTCACATGTTGCTTCAGTGAAGCAGCAGATTTTCTTCTGCTTTTAAAGGAAAAGATGCTTTTTTTTTTTTTTTTTTTTTTTTACCTCAAATGCAAAATCTTAGATTTGAGAAATAAACTCCAAATGAGTCCATTTCCCTCTAATCCGAGACACATCACCAGGTGGAGGTGAGTGTGTTTACCTGGAGACATTCTCTAAGATTCCACCTTAAAAGCCAGTTTCCTTCAGTGCACAATTGCTTCTGCTCCCGCTCTTGATCCAGTTGACTGAACGTGTTTCACACCTTCCTGCCTGCTGTTGCTCTCGCTCGTTCATCAGAGTGTTTTTGTGGAGGAGGAATGGAAAACTGCAGGTAAAAATGTGTCTTCATTCTTCCTCCTCCTGTACTCTGAACGCAGAGAAATCAGAGGCCATTCTTTCAGCACAAGAGTGAGGCTTGTTCTTGTTCTTGTGATAAATTCCAGGAATCCATGAGTTTTATAACAGATTCAGACTCAATGAGCTGGAATTTAGAGGAAAAGTGAAAAGAAGAAGGTGATGATGTGCACGATGATGACAGAGAACGGTGATTCTATGGTTCTGAAGGGAGGATGAAGAGTCGTTATTGAATGAAAACCTGAAAGAGCAGAGATTGGACTGATCGGTCAGGACATTCAGTTTTATTTACTTCTTGTTTGTGCAGAGTCATACTTTGATTTGAATAGTTTGAACTCTTTTTGTTTATTTTATTTCCTTTTAAAGACAATGTTCTAATATAAAGTTTTATTTGTGTCATCACACTGGAAACAAATGTCAAAGTGGGATTGAATGTGATTATATCATACTAGATTTGATTGGATTAAATTAGATTAGATTAAATTGTTTCAGATTAGATTAGATTAGATTAGATTAGATTAGATTAGATTAGATTAGATTAAATTAGATTACATTAGATGGGGATGGGATTGTCTTGGATTGGATTGAATTTGATTATATAATACTAGATTTGATTGGATTAGATTAGATTAGATTAGATTAGATTAGATTAGATTAGATTAGATTAGATTAGATTACATTAGATGGGGATGGGATTGTCTTGGATTGGATTGAATTTGATTATATAATACTAGATTTGATTGGATTAGATTAGATTAGATTAGATTAGATTAGATTAGATTAGATTAGATTAGATTAGATTAGATTAGATTAGATTAAATTAGATTACATTAGATGGGATGGGATTGTCTTGGATTGGATTGAATTTGATTATATAATACTAGATTTGATTGGATTAGATTAGATTAGATTAGATTAGATTAGATTAGATTAGATTTGTTTAGATTATATTAGATTAGATTACATTAGATTACATTAGATGGGATGGGATTGTCTCTGATTGGATTGAATGTGATTATATCATACTAGATTTGATTGGATTAGATTAGATTAGATTAGATTAGATTAGATTAGATTAGATTAGATTAGATTACATTAGATGGGGATGGGATTGTCTTGGATTGGATTGAATTTGATCATATCATACTAGATTAGATTGGATTAGATTTGTTTAGATTAGATTAGATTAGATTAGATTAAATTAGATTACATTAGATGGGATGGGATTGTCTCTGATTGGATTGAATGTGATTATATCATACTAGATTTGATTGGATTAAATTAGATTAGATTAAATTGTTTCAGATTAGATTAGATTAGATTAGATTAGATTAGATTAGATTAGATTAGATTAAATTAGATTACATTAGATGGGATGGGATTGTCTCTGATGGATTGAGAATGTGATTATATCATACTAGATTTGATTGGATTGGATTAGATTAGATTAGATTAGATTAGATTAGATTAGATTAGATTAGATTAGATTAGATGGGAAGGGATTGTCTTGGATTGGATTGAATGTGATTATATCATACTAGATTTGATTGGATTAAATTAGATTAGATTAGATTGTTTCAGATTAGATTAGATTAGATTAGATTAGATTAGATTAGATTAGATTAGATTAGATTACATTAGATTACATTAGATGGGATGGGATTGTCTCTGATTGGATTGAATGTGATTATATCATACTAGATTTGATTGGATTGGATTAGATTAGATTAGATTAGATTAGATTAGATTAGATTAGATTAGATTAGATTAAATTAGATTACATTAGATGGGGATGGGATTGTCTTGGATTGGATTGAATTTGATTATATAATACTAGATTTGATTGGATTGGATTAGATTAGATTAGATTAGATTAGATTAGATTACATTAGATGGGGATGGGATTGTCTTGGATTGGATTGAATTTGATCATATCATACTAGATTAGATTGGATTAGATTTGTTTAGATTAGATTAGATTAGATTACTTTAGATTACATTAGATGGGATGGGATTGTCTCTGATTGGATTGAATGTGATTATATCATACTAGATTTGATTGGATTGGATTAGATTAGATTAGATTAGATTACATTAGATTAGATTAGATTAGATTAAATTAGATTACATTAGATGGGGATGGGATTGTCTTGGATTGGATTGAATTTGATTATATAATACTAGATTTGATTGGATTGGATTAGATTAGATTAGATTAGATTAGATTAGATTAGATTAGATTAGATTACATTAGATGGGGATGGGATTGTCTTGGATTGGATTGAATTTGATCATATCATACTAGATTAGATTGGATTAGATTTGTTTAGATTAGATTAGATTAGATTAGGTCAAGTCTCACTTGAAAAAGAGATTTAATCTCATTTCCTAATAAAAGAAAGGTTGAATAAATAAATAAAATGAAAAAATATATAAAGATTAGATTAGATAAAATAAAATTTGGATAGGTCTAATTTGAAAAGAGATTTGATCTTAATAGGTATTATAGTAACACAAAGGTCAAATAAATAAAAATAGCAAAATAAAAATAGATTAGATTAGAAATTGTATATTTGAAGCAATCAAATCAGCATCAACACATAAACAATCAACAGAGGTTTACATCCATACAAAGTCATGTCAAACACAGAATAATTAGTCATCAAATCAAACAAAGCTTTATTTTGCTAACACGAACTTTAAAATAATTAATTTGTTGTTGCGATTTTCGTTTTTTTTTTATTCTTAAATTTATAAAAATAGTTTTTCAATTAACCTGCAGTTCATCAGTTGTCCGCTAGGGTTCACTGTTTGTCCGGTGTTGGTTTGCAGAATCTGAGGCTGAACAGTAAAAACTGCAGCAGAGACATTAGAACAGCTCTAACTCCTCCTGACGACAATGATCTGCATTTAGGATTACATTTTAATCTTAAATCACATTTTCTTTTGGCTGTTTATTAAATAAACGCCTAATCTTGAGTTTTTTGATTGACTAAATAAGTTCCCTCCCTTCATTGGTATTAAAAATCCCATCATTGTTGGTTAAAAATCTAAATTTGACCGCGTGAGGAATGAAAGCGACGCTGAAAGTCATCCAATGTTTTGGATGAGTTCTCCTCCAGAGGATCAGAGGATACATTCTGTATGTCATCTATTATTAATGGCCTTGAGTCATGTTACCTTCAGCCACGAGGCCTCAGACGGAGCCATATGTGCAGAGCAGCTTCTATAGACGTGCAGGTGAAAACGCTCCAGCTGATCTGTGACGCAGCTTGGAGCTCGGAGCTCCGCGGTTTTTGGCTTTTACGCACATCCAAAAACCAACTTTGGATTTGAGATGATCGGAATCTGCGTCGTTCGCTTCCATTGATCATTTGCTGATCCAATTACAAATGTTTGCTGATTCTTTCTGGGAGTCTATTGGCTGCCTGTGCCGTGCGCGCTCCACCCCCCCTCCTCCTCTCTGACGGCCACTGCGCTGCTCCAGCACGCAGACTGGATCTCCTCCAGAGACGCCGTCCAACTTTCTGCTTTAGGTTGGAGGAACTTTTTTTTTTTTTTTTTTTTCTTTCCCTCCTAGAAACTCACGCAGCGATTCTCCTCCTCCTTTCCGCCAGTTCTCTTCATGCTGCAAGCATGAGGCGCCAAAATGGCAAGGAGTAGCAGGTCAGCCGCGCGGACCCTGGAGGATTTGACGCTGGATTCGGGTTATGGTGGAGCCGCAGACTCCTTCAGGTCTTCCAGTGCGTCGCTGTGCTGCTCGGAGGCGCATGGCGGGAATTACTGGCATTTAACCGACTCCATGCACAGTCGACACAACAGTCTGGACACCGTCAACACGGTCCTGGTGGAGGACGCCGAGATCCTGGAGTGCAGCGGGCGGTGCGCGAAGCTGCCCGAGCTTGAGGATGTTCCGTGGAGCTTCGGGGAAGTGGCGCGCGCGCTGACCAAGGACGAGGAGATGAGCCTCGCGCCGCCGCCGCAGGACGTCCTGATGCGGCTGTCGGTGCTGGTCAGCCGCGTCCTGGTCCGGGTCGCCAAGGAGGCGCAGCGCCTGAGTTTGCGCTTCGCCAAATGCACCAAATACGAGATCCAAAGTGCCGTGAAGCTCGTGCTGTCGTGGAGCGTGTCCGTGGGCTGCGTGAGCGCGGCCGCCGGCGCCCTGTCCCTGTACAACATGAGCACGGAGGAGGACAAGTTCAGCCGCGGCAAGTCGGAGCGCTGCGGACTCGTCTTCAACGTGGGCAAGTTCTTCAGGTGGATGGTCGACGGCAGGGTGGCGGCGAGGATCCACGAGCACGCGGCCATCTACCTGGCCGCGTGCGCGGAGAGCCTCTTCCGCGAGGTGTACGCGCGCGTGCTGCGCGGCGCGCTGCTGGAGCGCGACAACGGCGCCCCCAAGTTCACCGTGGAGACCCTGGAGCAGGCCGTGAACGGCGACGCGGAGATCTGGGGGTGTCTGCAGCCGTGGCAGCACCTGATCTGCGGGAAGAACGCGAACGGTGAGTCCGCGGCCGCCCGCGCGCGCGCGCGCGCAACAGGATCTCAGAGGAACTCTGAAGTTGTCGGTCGTGCAGCTGTTGCATTTTGCTGCATGCGGGGATGAGGATGTCCCAGCATCCTTTTGGTGCGTCACGCAGAGGCATCCATTCAACCCCACATCCCTGCAGATGAGATGTTATCTAAGTGTCAACAATCAGGATGAACAGACTTTTGTTGTTGCTGAAGCTGCAGTAGCTCCTCCTGCAACAGGTTTACATAATAAAAAGGCTTTGAAGGGGGGGGGGGGGGGGGGTGCCATGCAGGTGAGGAGGACACTCCCATCCTCTGCTGCAGATGTTCCGCTTCATCTCCAGGACGGCTGGAGTCGACTGCAGTGAAACATGTGTGCAGAGCCTCTGAACACCAGTTTCTCTGCAGACCACTTGGTATTCACGGGGAGGCTCCAGCCGTGGAGGAGGAGGAGGTGTGGAGTGTTCGCCCCAATGGCTCCATGGACAGTCGCATGTCAACATCCGGAGTGATTGGGAAAATTGACAAAATGACTGAAGCTAGAAAAACGAAACCTGGTGTCAAACTGAGAAGAAAATGTAGAATAACCAGCAGATCTTCATGCTCGTGGATTTAGTTTGATAGTTTTTATGACAGATATACTAGATCACTTGTGTTATTTTACTGTTAAAGGTTGCCGACCCCTGACCTGAGCCAGGCTCGCCCAGTGGGGATGTCACAAAAGGCCTTTCATAGAACTTAATGTTTAAGTTGAGCAAAACGTTCAAATCTTCAGAAGTTTTCCTCTGCATCAGCCTGCGATCATAGCATGATGCACCAAAGCTGCATGTGGAGCTTCTAGAGCTTCTAGAACAAGGGTGGGCAAACTACGGCCCGGGGGCCACATGCGGCCCCTTAAAGTACTTAATCTGGCCCTCCAAATTAAAATACATTGAATCAAAAATCCTAATTATTGTTTTATTTTCATTGTGTTTCTGGTTTCTTCCCATGAATGGTGTTGTTTCTCTGACGTTCATGTGTGTTCCTTTCTGAGTCAGATGGTGATCTTTCGGATTATTCCTACACCACATAAATGCAGCATTTCTTTGAGTTCACATTTTCCTCTGAAGAACATCAACTCATTGGATCACCAAAAAGAGAACAAAAATCAAAATTTAGAAATTAAAACTCCCAATTTTTCTGTTTTTAAATGAATATATGTGAATTTGAATCCAAATTAAATCATGTTTTTCTCTAAATTCCATATTATTTTTTTAGTTTATGAGGTTGATTACCCAATCTCTCCTTCCATCTGCTCCTTGTCCGGCCCTTATGCCAAATTTTAGAACCCTTTGTGGCCCACGAGTCAAAATAATTGCCCACCCCTGTTCTAGGGTGTCAGTCGCACAGGGGGCCAGAATCCAAAACACACCTGAGGTCGAACAGGATAAACATTTATTCAACACTCTAAAACAGGGATGGGTAAACTACGGCCCGGGGGCCACATGCGGCCCTTTAAGATACTTAATGTGGCCCCCCCAAATTAAAATACATTGAATCAAAAAATCAAAAATCAAAAGTCTTCACTCACACTTTAGAAAAATAAGATACAGATTTATATTTATGTTTTTGCTTCTGATGTGGTACATTTAAATAAACTGTTGTGTTTTTTTGAATAAATGAAAAGATGAAGAGATTTTTTTTAAACATATATGAAATAGTTTATAACTTATGACAGAGCTTTGCATGACTTCCTTTCAAAATAAAAGACATTCTACACTATAGGATCAGTCCCAAATGCAGAAAAATGTAAGTTTCTTAAAAAAAAAACAGTTTATTTACTGTTCCAGTCACAAATTCAAATATATAACCAACAAAAACTAAATCAGAGTAAATTTAGTGAAACCTTCCATAGATTAAAACCAAGAGGAACACTTTAAATCAGGGGTGGGCCACATGCGGCCCCTTAAGCTACTTAATGTGGCCCTCCAAATTAAAATACATTGAATGAAAAATCCTAATTATTGTTTTATTTTCATTGTATGTCTGGTTTCTTCTCATGAATGGTGTTGTTTCTCTGACGTTCTTGTGTGTTTTTTTCTGGTCAGATGGTGATTTTTCAGATTTCTTTGAGTTCACATTTTCCTCTGAAGAACATCAACCCAAAAAGAGAACAAAAATCAAAATTTAGAAATTACAATTCCCAAATTTTCTGTTTTTAAATGAATATATATGAATTTTAATCCAAATTAAAGCATGTTTTTCTCTAAATTCCATATTATCTTTTTAGTTTATGAGGTTCATTACCAAATCTCTCCTTCCATCTGCTCCTTATGCCAAATTTTAGAACTTTTTCTGGCCCACAAATTCAAAACGTTTGCCCACCCCTGCTCTAAAACTACATTTTTAAAACTTGAAAAACATAATTTTTTAACATAATTATGATGACATAACAGTACCTGCACTACTGGCAGTGTGAACGCTGTGAGCTGAAGATGCTTGTGCTGATAGCTGAAAATACTGAAAATGATAGATAAAACGCTGAAACTAGGAAACTGAAAACGCTGAAGCGCATAAAGCTTGATAAGATATTAGCTTAATGCATAATTAGCCTAAAAAAATACTTAGGTTAGCCAAAAACAGCTAGCATAGCATGTAGCTGAAATATTAGATAAACTCCAATATAGCCTGAAAAATCTGTCAAAATAGTCCAAAAAGCTAGCAGAGTGCTAATTTTTAAAACTAAAACTTTTTAACATAATTATGAATAATTATAAGGCGGGAATATTATTCCAGAATAAATCAATTTTAAAAAATAGATTTTGTCAAATTTATACAAGTTAGAAATGAGAGCAAGTAACAATAAAGAAATATAATCTGGAGGGCCGGATATAATTACCCAGAGGGCCGGATCTGGCCCCCGGGCCTTGACTTTTACACGTGTTCTAAGGTTTTCTGGAAGTCTGTTCCAGATCTGTGGAGCATAGAAGCTGAATGCAGCTTCTCCATGTTTAGTTCTGACTCTAGGAAGTGATAAAAGACCCGATCCAGATGATCGGAGAGGTCTGGATGGTACATACGGGGTCAAGAGGTCATCATGCATTTTGGTGCTAAACCATTCAAAGCTTTATAAATCATAACAGAACTTTAAAGTCTATCTTGGACATATATTTTTGAGTAGGCTGATTTAGTGACTGCATTAAAGTTTTTATCAAAATGTAGGTCTGTGTCCATCACCACACCCAAGTTTCTGGCCTGGTTGGTAGTTTTTAGATGAATAGATTAAAGCTCAGTTGTGACTTCCAACTTTTTTTCTTTAACCCCAAAGACAATAACGTCACTTTTATTTTTTGTTTCACTGAAGTCGTGACACTTCCAGTCATTAATGTCCTCAATGCATTTACCAGCAGCCTGTACACAGTAGGGCTGCCACAAACGATTATTTTAATAGTCGACTAATCACCGATTATTTTTTCCGATTAGTCGACTAATCTGTTCATGGCCAAAGTGGATGTAAAGATGCTGAAGTTGATAACAGCTAATATTAGTAAATGCCAAATTCGCTAAAAAATAAAAAGAGCCAAAGTTAGCCTAAATAGCTAGCATGCTGCTGAAATATTAGCTAAAGGCACAGAAAGCTCCAGGCCCTGACAACATCCCTGGCTGTGTCCTGAGGGATTGTGCTGATGAACTCACAGATGTCCTCACGGACATCTTCAACCTGTCTCTGAGCCAGGCTGTGGTCCCCTCATGCTTCAAAGCTACCACCATCATCCCTGTACCAAAGAAGCCATCCCCCTCCTGCCACAACGATTACCGCCCAATCGCTCTCACCCCCATTCTCATGAAGTGCTTTGAGCGGCTAGTCATGCAGCACATCAAGTCTTCCCTCCCCGCCACTCTGGACCCCTACCAATTTGCATATCGGTCCAACCGCTCAACTGATGACGCAATCTCTACAGCCCTCCACTCAGCCCTCACCCACCTGGAAACGAAGGACTCACACGTCAGAATGCTGTTCATCGACTTCAGCTCAGCATTCAACACCATCATCCCCCAGCAGCTCATCCACAAGCTGGACCACCTGGGACTCAGCACCTCCCTGTGCAACTGGCTGCTGGACTTTCTGACAGGGAGACCACAGGCAGTTCGAGTCGGGAGCAACACCTCCAGCACCATCACAATAAACACGGGGGTGCCCCAAGGATGTGTGCTGAGCCCCCTCCTCTTTACTCTCCTGACTCATGACTGCGCTCCATCATCAAGCTCCAACCTCTTCATTAAATTTGCGGACGACACAACAGTGGTGGGTCTCATCAACAACAATGATGAGACCCCCTACAGGAGTGAAGTGTGCAGGCTGGCTTCGTGGTGCAGGGAGAACAATCTCCACCTGAATGTGGAGAAAACGAAGGAGATGGTTGTGGACTTTAGGAGAGCTCACACCCAGCACGCCCCACTGACCATCGATGGAGCTGCAGTGGAAAGGGTGAGCTGCACCAAGTTCCTGGGTGTGCACATCTCGGAGGACCTGTCGTGGAACCACAACACTGCAGCACTAGCCAAGAAAGCCCATCAACGCCTGTACTTCCTCCGCAAACTGAAGAGGGCCAGAGCTCCTCCTCCCATCATGAAGAGTTTTTACAGTGGAACCATTGAGAGCATCCTGACCAGCTGTATCACTGTGTGGTACGGAGCCTGCACTGCGTCCTGCAGGAAGACTCTGCACCGTATTGTGAAAACAGCTGAGAAGATCATTGGTGTCCCTCTCACTGGATTATCTGTCATCTATGACTCCCGCCTTACCCGCAAAGCCATCAGGGTTGCAGGTGACCCATCCCACCCTTCCCAGCGCCACTTCAGCCTCCTGCCATCAGGGAGGAGACTGCAAAGTCTACGGGCCAGGACCAGCAGGCTCAGGGACAGTTTCCTCCACCAGGCCATCAGGAAGCTCAACTCCCTCCCAGTCCTCCCCTCTCTGCCCCCACCCCCTGCTGCTACAAGCTGATTACAACATGCAAAATGAACACTGTCACTTTAAAATAATTTATTATGTTTGCTTTTTTTTTTTTTTTTGCTCAGTTCTTATATATTGTAAATTTTGTACATATACTGTTTATACTTATATTTTTAGTTTTATTATTGTAGTATTGCTGTTTGCACCAAGGAGGAGAGGAAGAAAATTTCATCTGTGCTTTGTATAGCCTGTACTGAGCATATTTGACAAATAAAACCCAACTTGAACTTGAACTTGAACTAAATTCCACATTAGCCTTAAAAAAACGGAAAAATCCTATATTAGCCAAAGCAGCTAGCATATAGCTGAAATATAAATTAAACTCAAAAGTTGCCTAAAAAACGTAAAAAAGCTAAAGTTATCATAAAGTTATTATAAAGTTAAATAGCTAGCATGCTGCTGAAATATTAGCTAAACTCCAAAATAGCCTAAAAAACCTTAATAAATGCCAAAATATTCCAAAAAGTTAGCAGAATGCTATTATAACTTTCAACTTTACTACAATCTGACTTCGTACAATATAAAGTAACGACTAATCGACTATTAAATTAGTCGTCGATTATTTTAATAGTCGATTAGTCATCGATTAGTCGACTAATCGTGGCAGCCCTAGTACACAGCCTCTGTCTCCTGATGTCAATATAATATACATCTGTGTGTCATCTGCATAGCTACGGTCACTAATGTTCTGCATGTAGATGTTAAATAGAAGTGGTCCTGGGATGGAGCCGTGGGGAACTCCACATGTAATTTCTGTTGGCTCAGATGTAAATTGAAGAGAGAAATCAGATCATGCTGAGATCATTGGAGGTTATTTATCAGATATTATCTTGTTCACTTTAAAGGACGCGTTTCTTGAGCGTCTGTATTCCATCAGTGATGAAACTGACTAAACTTCTTTAAATCAGTTTTCTGTCACTCTAAACTCCTCCGATACATTTTATTCCCAACATTTCCATAACTGAGAAGATGGGAGTGGGAAACCGGGACTCCAGCTCCTCCCGTTCACCGGACAGAGCTCCGACCTGACACCCCCAAAAGCCAAGATTATTATTATTTATTTATTTTTTAATTAATCATTCCTTCAGAAATAAATCTGAATTGCAAACGTCTTTGATTTCGAAATCCTTAAACTTGAACTTTAAAAGATTTTCTTCAGAGAACTTTAGGCCTCAAGCTTCACCTGGACTTCTTCCAGGAGAACCGAAACGTGTTGAGATGTGTCCGTAAACCGTAAAATCAATGAAGTCATGGAATCCTTCAGGATGAGTGCTCTGGAGGTCGGTATGTTCAGCTTCTCAAAGGTACAATTTTTAATGAAAAATATATGAAGATGGAAACGATTTCAGCAACAAGAGGTTCTTCTGTGTTCAGGTGAAGAAACAAAATCAGAATCTCAATGAAAAGATCCAGAATTTACTGAGTTTGATTGATTGAATTACACGATTCTAGTTTCTTTTGAAGAGATTTTTTGGGCTAAAAATACATTTTCTGTTGGTTTTAATGTAAATATTCATAAATCCATAATTTTTTTTTATTTATTTAGTTTAAAGATTAAATAAAAAAAAAACATTTCAGAACAGCAGTTTGATTAATTGATAGTGAAATGATGAAATTAAAATTGTTAAAATTGAATCAAGTGAATATTTATCAGTGAAATTCAGTCAAAATTCTGCATTTTTCGCACTTAATCGTCTCTTAAACCTGAATTTCTCTCTGAATCAAGAGGATTTTTGTCATTTTTTAGGAAATTTCATTGATTTTCTTGCCAAACTTAAGGTAATATCTAAAATAAAACACATTCAGATCTTATTAGGGTCAATAATCAGTATAAATTTAAATTAAAAATTGTGTATTTTTGTATATGAGATGATGCAGTTTTTATCGAAGCGTCAAACTGGATGAAGTCCGACTTCGTTTGGGGTCAAAAACTTTCCTGATGATCGATCAGACTGGAGCTCTGCTGGTTGACAGACTTTATTCTCTGTTTGTGATTGAAGAAAACAAACCTCTGTCAGCGTGTAACGGGATAACCTTGATGCGGCGTCTGCTGACTCAGAGTTATATCTTGTGACTTTTTTTTCGATGGAAAAACGGATCTTTGTGTTTAAGGAGCGACTCAGAACATTGGGGCTGAAATCAGCGGGATTCTTTTACGGATTATCAGGAATAAAGTTTCAGAAATGGACGTGTCAGAGTTAAAACGTGATCCGTGATGATTCCGTCCTCCGGCGCCGGTTCTTCCTGCAGCATCTTCCACCGCAGCCTGACAGACGCGCTCCACATATTCAATCACTGCCGTCAAGATGCTGAGACTCCTCGCCCCCCCGCTGTGCATGATGGGGGGGGGGTTGTTGGCAGACCAATCAGAAGCTGAGGTTGGAGGAAATTCTGCATATCAGTGTGTGGCATCAAACTGTGGCATATGTTAAGTGAGGACCTCAAACAATGCTCTAATATCCATATGTTTAAAAAAATATACAAAGAAATGTTATTGTCCCAGTATAGAGGTGGAGGTGAATAATGGTCACAAGGGTGGATGGACATAGTGTTGGATTGTGGATGGTGCACTGAGGTGAGATCTGAAAGCGTTGGTTGAGTGGTCTTATAGGAACTGTATTGATGTATTATTATTGATAAGGGTTATTGTGATTACTGATATAAATATATAATTGGATAAAGTTAGTATTAGGTACTATATCTAGGAAAATGAAAATATAGCAACCATGCTGTCAGTTATGTAGATGATAGAGGGGAAGGGATTAAATAAGCTTTGCTTCTTCCCTTCCCGTTTCAAGCATTGACCATTGAGTTCTTATAAAGAAAAGAAAGATATCAAAGAGGTACCTGGAAGTACACTCTTTGAATCTGAGGATAAATTAATTTTGGTTATTTACATATATGATTTGTCTATGTCGGTTGAAATAAGCTGTAACTGACCATGCTTGAAACAATGAATGAATAAACTAAAACTGAAACTGAAACTGAAATGTTATCCTGAACATCATTTAAGGAAGAATCACAGAAACTTGTTTATTTGGGCCACAAGAAGCAAAATAAATGAGAAAATAGTCGTAAAATTATGAGATTTTTTTTTTTATTTTTTGTAATTTAAAAAAGAACAAGTCATGCTTTTCCCCCCAAAAAATTAGAATTTTATACAAATAAGATTGTAAATCCTCCTTGAACAGTAAACAGATGAAATGAGATTCTTGAGCAGGTTCTTCTGAATTATCTGCTACATAAATTAAGTTGTTTGATTGTCTTTGTTAAAAGATTTTAAAGTCTAAATGTAACTTTAAAAAAAAAGAAAACAATTTTCCTTGTAAGAATGTCACTTTCTTTTTAAAACAATGTTTTATGAGTTTATTCTCATGATTTTATAACTTTTTTCTAATATTTTTTATGACATTTTTCCATAATTTTATTACTTTATTCTTATAAAATTGTGAGTTTTTATCTCATTATTTTTATGACTTTTTTTTTCTCATTTTATGATTTTTTTTCCCATAATTTTATTACCATATTCTCATAAAGTTGTGAAGTTTTATATAATAATTTCATGATTTTTTTTCTTATAATTTTTTACTTTATTTTCTCATAATTTTATATTTTTTCCTCATAATTTTATGAATTTTTTCTCATAATTTTATGACTTTATTGTCATAAAGTTGTGAAGTTTTATATAATAATTTAATGACTTTTTTTCTTATAATTTTATTACTTTATTTTCTCTTAATTTTGTGTTTTTTCCTCATAATTTTATGAATTTTTTCTCATAATTTTATGATTTTTTTCTCATAATTTTATGACTTTATTCTCATAAAATTGATATTTAATAATACATTTATTAGTTTTTTTCATATTTTTTGTTTTTCTATCTATAAATTAGTGAGTTCTTTTCATAATTTTATTAGTTTATCATCGTAATTTTTTTCCTCATAATTTTACAACTTTTTTAACATGTATATATTTTCTTTACGGTGGCCTTCATCCTCCATCACACGTTTGTCCTCCTCTCTGTTTCTATTTATCCAGATTACACGAGGTTAATTAGTTGTCTTCGAATAAAGGAACTCCAAAAATCACAGAAAGATGAATTTCTGCCTATGAATAGCCTGAAAATGTCTAATTTTGAATCTCATTTTGATAAATGATAAATGAAGTGACGGCTGAATAATTGAAGAGTTTGTTCAGATGAATTCACACAGTTGGATGTGCGGAGTCGTGGGAAACTATCAGTTTGTTTAAAAGCAGATTCTTATTTCTGTCTGTGATCCTTGAAGTGAGATCCCTGAAAAATTAAATACACAAGTTTTAAGTATTGATAAGAACATGATGGAATATCAGAAAAAGCCTCCAGGATCCTGAAGTGTCATAGTGGAGCTGCAGACTGACGGTGAGGAAGAGGAGGAGCTGATGGTTCACGCCTGCAGCTGGGAGCTGAACTTCAGCTGCTTCTGTGTTAATGTTTGGAGGATCGGCGCCCTTTAAGATTGTTTTCTTGGTTTTCTGCTTCTTCTAGTCTCATCACAGCAGATGTCAGTTTCAATCATCCACATTTTTACCATTTCAAGGATTTTTTTCTCCTGTGTTTCAGGATTTTGTTTGATCATAATGTTTTTAATCTAATGTTTTAGTTCATTTGCTAACTTTGGGGTTTCTGTAATTCTGGTTTGAGTTCTTCTGGATCTGGTTCCTCCTGAATGAGTTAGGCTGTAAAGTTTGGTGAAATCTGGACGGAAAGTTTGATCAGTGAAGATTCTGATGAGAGTTCAGAGCGGGGGTCACCAAACTCTTTCTGATGTGGGACCGTGGTCGGTTTGCAGGCTAACAGTAAAAGTGTAACAATCACAGATAAATGTAAACATTTATGGTTTTCCAGAAAGCCACACAAAGAAAATTTAAAATAATTTATTTCTATAATCTTCATAACAAATAATACTAAAACATTTGGAAAACTAGATACCTGAGATAATGCTAATGTGAATGCTGTAAGCTGAATGTGACAGCTGAAGATGCTTCAATTAATGTATAAAAACGCTGAAAACGCTGAAGCTGATAGCTGAAAACATTGAAGCTGATAAATAAAAACACCAAAGTTGATAGCTGAAAACACTGAAGCTGATTGCTAAAAACCCTGAAGGTGATAGCTAAAAACACTGAAGCTGATGGCTAGAAACACTGAAGCTGATAGCTAAAATCTCTGAAACTGCTAGCTGAAAACACTGAATCTGATAGCTGAAAACACTGAAGCTGATAGCTGAAAACACTGAAGCTGATGGCTAAAAACCCTGAAGGTGATAGCTGAAAACACTGAAGCTGATAGCTGAAAACACTGAAGCTGATGGCTAGAAACACTGAAGCTGATAGCTGAAAACACTGAAGCTGATAGCTGAAAACACTGAAGCTGATAGCTAAAATCTCTGAAACTGCTAGCTGAAAACACTGAAGCTGATAGCTAAAATCTCTGAAACTGCTAGCTGAAAACACTGAAGCTGATAGCTGAAAACACTGAAGCTGATAGCTGAAACACTGAGCTGACACTGAAACACTGAAGCTGAAAATCTCTGAAACTGCTAGCTGAAAACACTGAAGCTGATAGCTGAAAACACTGAAGCTGATAGCTGAAAACACTGAAGCTGATAACTAGCTAAAATATTAGCGAAGTGCCAAATTAGCTTAAAAAATTAAAAATTAGCTAAAACAGCTAGCATGTAGCTGAAATATTAGCTAAACTCCAAAATAGCCTAAAAATACTTAGTAACTTCCCAAACAATCCAAAAAGTTGTTAAAAAGCTGAAAATGTTAATGTCTGAAAGAGCTAAATGGACGTACAAAAAAACGTACAGGAAAAAAATAATAATAATAATAAATAAAAATTGAATCACTATGATGATAGTGTTTGGAGGGCCGGCAAAAAATATGGAAGGGGGCCGGATCTGGCCCGCGGGCCGTAGTTTGGGGACAGCTAGTGTAGAGGTATTTTTAGATTAGATTTTTACACACTTCACTAAAACGGTCAAAAAGCAGGGCTTTCCAAACTTGTTTTTAAAACTGAGTCCGATTTTTGAAACTGTAGCCAAAAAGAACCCGAACAAGTCCCAAAAACTGCATTGGAATTTAGAATAAATTAAAATAACCTTATTTCAAATTCCTAAACGTAGAAGAAAAAGTTTTAGCTTTTATAAACTCAAAGTTGACATCTAGTTTTTCCTAAATTAAATGAGTTCTCATGTCCCCTTTTCCCATCCTGTGTATGTTTGTGATTATAGTTTGGAGGATCAGCGCTGAAGAGTATTGTGGGTAATTAAATCAACTGTTGTGCTTAAGTGAGGGAACGCCGTGTTTTTCCCGTCAGTTGAAAGAGCTGCAGCTGAGCCGCATGAAACCACCGGCAGGAGAAACGGCAGAGAAAGCGTCATCAGAAGGATGGAAGAAAGAAAGAAAGAAAGAAAGAAAGAAAGAGAGAGAGAAAGAACGTTGTTGTAGATTTCTGGTCTCTGAGATGTAAAATCGCAGCTTCCACCGCCGTCTCGTTCCCGTCAAAGGTCCTTTGTTGCCGGTCTGCGGCGTGCGAGGTGGGGGTCTGGCGCACATGTGATGTGCGGAGGGCAGCGGCTGTACCACTCCGTATCGGGGGGGGACCTGTGTGGCCCGCCAGCAACACTGGGAGAAGTTTTCAAGTTCAGAAGAGATGCAGGATCAGTGAGGGGTCACCAGAGAAGCGTGCACGCCCACACGTGCACACCCTTCATGCTAGCACAGGAGTGTCAAACTCAATCGCACAAGGGGCCAAAATCCAAAACACACCTTAAGTCGCGGGCCGAACAGGATAAAGTTTTAAAACCTTAAGTTCTGAGAGTTGAAGATGCTGAAATTGATAGCTGAAAATACGGAAGCTGATAGCCAGGTAACATTTTAGCTAAATACCAAATTAACTCAAAAAAACTAAAGAAAAAAAAAAAGCTAATCTTCAAAATAGCCTAAAAAACTGAAAAAAGCCTAAATTAGCCAAAATATCTAGTATGTAATATTAGTCTCACTCCAAAACAGCCTAAAAAACTTTTATTTAAAAAAAAAAAGCCACAATTCGCCAAAACAGCTAGCATGTAGCTGAAATATTAGCTAAATTCCAAAATAGCCTAAAAAAATCTTAGAAAATAGTCCAAAAAGCTAGCAGAATGCCATATTTTAAAACTTTAAAACCGTGACTTTTTAACATAATTCTGAATGATAAAAAGGCAGGAATATTATTCCAGAATAAATCAACTTAAAACTTAAATAACTTTCAATATTTTACTCACCATAAAAATATATTCTGTCAAATTTAGACAAGTTAAAGATAACCGCAAGATGGTGGGGCATCGGGTCATTAATAATAATGAAATAAAATGATCTGGAGGGCCGGATAGAATTACTCGGAGGGCCGGATCTGGCCCCCGGGCCTTGACTTTGACACATGTGTGCTAGCATGACCGAACATCACGCTTCAACGTTTGGCTGCGTTTGTCATTTTTTAAACATTTGACCTTTCCCCAAAATGAGATCCATCCCATAATTGCAACAGCAGTGTCAACACAGAGCATGGAGTACGAATGCTCGTGGTTGTTTTTATGAAACGACACCGCGTTAGCAGGACTTCTCATGCAGCAAAAAGAAAAGACTCTGCAGCCAAAGCCGAGGCGAAGAATGAATCGTTCATGATGTCGACTCCGGAGGAGAGGCAGAGGAAGAGAAGAGGCACAGATGGCAAGGATCAAAACAGGAAAATCCATAAGAAAAGCTGTGGGTGACAGACGAGACCCGGACCGGCACCGGCTCCTTATTATAGCCGAGGAGGAAGACAAACAATCAGGAAGCATCAGCGTCTCCAGTTAGAGGTTCATTCAGTCTGGAAAACAGAAAGAGGAATTCTCTTCTCTGTTGTTCCTGATGTGGAGGGAAAATCATTGTTTCATTATTGACAGTATAAGAACACGAGGAAGAGATGGAGAAAGAGACGTCCAGATCCCAGAGTTCCCTGCATCTGACGGATTTCAAAATAAAATATTAAGGACTGATTTCATTTAAGACTTCCCTTGTCATGGAGGCTTGTTTGAAAGAAAGAACTCTGTTCTTATTCCAGAACTTTCTACCTTGAATGGAGTGTCAGGTCATTAACTGTATAAAAGAACTGGACTGAGTGACTCCTCCCTCACTGGTGTTCCAAACAGGAAGTGGCTCCAAGAAGCCAAAATCCCATAAACTTCTATTATTATAATTATTCAAGTTCCAAACTGACCAATCGGATTCCTCAGTAAAAGTGGGCGGAGCCTGCTGGGCTCCACCTCCAAAGTACAAAACGTTTCAGAGATTCTTTGTTAGCCGCTTTCAAGTGGTAGGGGTGTGGCCTTCCAACAAGCTCACTCCTGATTGGTTACCATAGAAACGGTGACTCGATTACTGCGTATGGGTGTTTTCTGGCTCCAACATGGCGCCGTCCGTATTGTGAAAAAAATCTCCACTGAATTGACTTTTGGTTGGAGCCAGAACAAACCAGTTTCTGTGGATGACGTCACGCTCAGCCAGTCCAGTTCTCTGATACAGTCGATGGTGTTTCCAGTCTGGATCCGATCTCACATCAGAACCTTATAGTCAGTAAAGAACTTCCCATCTTTCGTTGACGGTGGCGTTCCCAAGAGCTTGTACCAATCAGATGCCTGAATAAAAGTAGGTGGATCCCACTGGCCCTCACCTTTATTGTTCAAAATGTCTGACAGATTCTCTTGGGCCCCCTTTCAGTGTTAGGGGTGTGGCTTTTCACCAAGCTCACTCCTGGTTGGTGGCAGTAGTTGCTATAGAAACGTCGATTCAGATCGACTCTGACCAATCACTACTGACTAACTTTGCTTAGTCAGCGTCGCAGAGAAATAGCGACTGAATTGGCTTAATTTTATTGGAGCTGGAAATGAGATGTTTTCTATGGATGATGTCACACTCACTAAGTCCAGTTCTCTGATACAGTTAATGTGTGGGGTTAAATAGAATCTCTAGTAGAACTGGAAGAGCTGCAATAACGCTAGTGTGAATGCTTTTTGATCAATGTGATTGCTGAAGTAAGTAAGAAAGTAAATGAGAATTTCAAAATGTTTCTTGAAACGTTGTAAAAAATAATAAAAAAAAAGAAATATTTAAAAAATTGTGTAAAATGTTAAAAATAATAGCAGGAATGTCTGGAACGTGGTGAATATTTTGATCTCATAGGTCTCAAAGTGTACAAAATATTTGAAGAATTTCATGAAAAAGATCGCAAAAATTGCAACAAATTGCGTAAAAGGTATAAATACCAAAAATACAAACATGATTGTCCTGAACATTTTGATACCAAACTTGGATAATTTGCAGAAAGTGCACAAATACTTGAAAAATTACTTTAAAAAAATCGTAAAATTGGCTAAAAATTTCAAAAATAGCCTAAAATTTCAAACAAAGCTTAAGGAATATTGTAAAAAAGAATGTCCTGAACATGTAGAAATTCCCATTTATTTTCAATGGAATGAAAATAAATGAAAAAATTTAATTAATTGTGTAAAATCTTGAAAACTGAGAAAAAATAAGGAATAATAACAATAAAGAGAAACAGGGTTACACTAGTACAATGTACTTTCTCAGTTGTTGACATGTTGAAGGATTTAAAGGATTTTTAATTGTTTCATTTGGACTAATGGTCATGTGACTTAAATGTTTCCTGTTTTAACTTCCACCAGTTTTCCTTTGGTGAGATTTGGTTGGTCATGAAGGCTCAAACTCAGTTTCACTGATTCCAAACCGGAGAACATCTCCACGTAAAACAGCAGCAAAGAACCAAACACCGCAGAGTTCCTGTTCGCAGGTAACTCATTCACCTGACTTACTGTCTGCTGAACTAAAACTCCAACAAGTTTCATGGATTTTGTGATTGAAAGTCGATCTTGTTCAGTACACTGAGTGAAAACAAAATAAAGCCGTTTATCAGCATCCAGGTGTCGACTTCATGGTTCAGGAACTTTTTATCTGGTTACATTAATCAGAAAATGAGGAAGTCTCACTTTAAATCATAAATTGTTTAATCCTCTCTGTGTCTTTGACCTCTGCGCTGGATTCATCCAGGCGGCGCTGGCGTCCCGGCGTGCAGGTTTCACTCGCGCTTTAATCTGCTGGGATGTGTGGGAGCAAACGTCTGCCGGACTTCAGTCGTCTTTCTTATGTGACCGACGCATAAATGCTGGACAGATTTCTGTCATTGGACGCTGCTGCTGCTTCCACGGATGAAACGTGTCCTTTCACTGGAGGACGCGGTTCTCCTGCAGGGAGGATCAAAGCTTGATCCTCCATGATCCTCCTTGATCAAAGCTATTTTATTGTTATTATTGACCGATGTTATCTTGCGCTCATTTCTAACTTGTATGGTTCTGACAAAATATATTTTTCTGGAGAGTCAAAATTAGATTACTATTATTTTATTATTATTATTTAATAGTTGACTAATCACCGATTAGTCACTGATAATCACTGATTAGTCAACTAATCGGGTCATGCGCAAACTGTATGTAAAGCACATATCTTAAAAAGCTAGCTAAACTAAAATTAGCTATGCTAACTAAAATTAGATATTTAGCATTACCTGCGATCGTGCTAGTGTGAATTCTGTAAGCTGAATTTGGCTGCTGAAGATGCTAGTGACCATATCTGAAGATCCTGAAATTGATAGCTGAAATTACTGGAGCTAATAGCTGAAAACGCCGAAGCTGATAGCCAGCTAAAATATTAGCTAAACACCAAAATAGCATAAAGAACTTTGAGTTTGCTGAAACAGCTAGCATTCAGCTGAAGTATTAGCTAAACTCCAAATTATTCTAGAAGACTGAAAAAATTGTAAATTAGCCAAATTGGCTAGCGTCTAGCTGAAATATTAGCTAAACTCCAAATTAGCCTAGAAAAAACAGAAAAATCCTAAATTAGCCAAAACAACTAGCATGTAGCTGAAATATTAGCTAAATTCAAAATTATTCTAAAAGACTGAAAAAAATGTAAATTAGTGAAAATAGCTAGCATTTATCTGAAATATTAGCTAAACTCCAAATAGCCTAAAAGAAGTGCAAAAAAATCATATATTAGCCAAAATAGCTAGCATATATCTGAAATATTAGCTAAATTCCAAATTAGCCTAGAAAAAAAAGAGAAAAATCCTAAATTAGCCAAAACAACTAGCATGTAGCTGAAATATTAGCCAAACTCCAAATTATTCTAAAAGACTGAAAAAATTGTAGATTAGCCAAATTGGCTAGCATGTAGCTGAAATATTAGATAAACTCCAAATTAACCTACAAAACTGAATAATCCTAAATTAGCCAAAACAACTAGCATGTAGCTGAAATATTAGCCAAATTCCAAATTAGCCTACAAAACTGAATAATCCTAAATTAGCCAAAACAACTAGCATGTAGCTGAAATATTAGCTAAACTCTAAATTAGCCTACAAAACGGAAAAATCCTAAATTAGCCAAAACAACTAGCATGTAGCTGAAATATTAGCTAAACTCCAAATTAGCCTAAAAAAGTGCAAAAAAATCATATATTAGCCAAAATAGCTAGCAGATATCTGAAATATTAGCTAAACTCCAAATTAGCCTACAAAACTAAAAAATCCTAAATTAGCCAAAAGTACTAGCATGTAGCTGAAATATTTTTTTCTAAAGACTGAAAAAATCGTAAATTAGCCAAAATAGCTAGCATATATCTGAAATATTAGCTAAACTTCAAATTAGCCTAAGAAAACTTGATAAAACCCAAAATAGTCCAAAAAGGCTAACAGAATACAATCATGACGTGCCATTATAGCCTCTTTGAGCACTCAGACGATCAAATATTGATGATAAATTAATCAAATGTTCTTATTATCTCAGTTTTCTGTAAGTTTTGATCCCATAAAGCTCACATTCAGACTGCAGAACCCGTCTATTCTCCTCCCCTGGATCAGAATCCACCACTGACCTTCAGGACGGCCGGGCTGCTCCGTGCAGTCTGATCCGGGCTGGTTTCGTGCGGTCTCCTCCTCCGTGTTGAGCTGAAACCTTCATCCAAACGCTTCTCGCCGTTTCTCCGCTCCGTCACTCCTCCTTTGTCTCGTTTCTGGGTCGCGCTGTCGCTCCTGTTTACTGCACAGAGTCTCACGCCGAGGTGAGAGCCGCTCCAGTTGTAGCGGTTCTGTCAGTCCGGACTGGAGGAGGTTACCTGAGGTCATCCACTGTTCCAGCTTCACTTCTCCTGTCTGGACTTCCTGCAGATCAGACGAGCTGTGAACCGCTCGCCGTCAACTTCCTTTCGAACAGAAATTTCAGGTTTTCATGACTGAAAGGTGATCGTTTTCCATAGATTTTTATTTCAGATTGGATTTGAAGTCACGAAACCGCTAAACCACACCTGGATTCAAACCTCTTTAAAATCCTGTTCACTGATTGAAAAAATAAAGGTTATTTACGGTGAGAAAACCTTCAATTTGAGATCATTTCTAGTAAAATAAACAGACTTTTGTGTTTTCTAAAGCACTAAAATGTGCTTTTTGACTTCTATGAGGGTCTGGAAAAATGTTGGAAAAGTATAGATAGTGTATTGATATAATCTATTTGATGTCACAAGGTGCTTCTTCAGGTTCTCAGAGGGGATGGAGGCTTTGGATAAACATGAAAAATGCCTTTTTAAGACATTTAGGTTGTGGGATTTTGGTTAAAAACATTATAATCCGAATTAAAACATTACTGGGAAGGTTTTTAAAATATAAAAATTGTCATAGAGGGACTTTAAAGAGCCATTCGGGTAAAAAAAAAAAACCAGTAGGAGCCAGAAAGTCTTCACTCACACTTTAGAAAAATAAGATACAGATTTATTTTTATGTTTTTTGCTTCTGATGTGGTACATTTAAATAAACTGTTGTGTTTTTTTTTAATAAATGAAAACATGAAGAGAAAAATCTTTTTTTTTTAAAACATATATGAAATAGTTTATAACTTTTGACAGAGCTTTGCATGACTTCCTTTCAAAATAAAAGACATTCTACACTATAGGATCAAGTCAATGCAGCAAATGCAGAAAAATATGTAAAGTTTCTTTAAAAAAAAACAGTTTATTTTACTGTTTCAGTCACAAATTCATAAATATAACCAACAAAAACTAAATCAGAGTAAATTTAGTGAAACCTTCCATAGATTAAAACCAAGAGGAACGCTTTAAATCGGGGTGGGCCACATGCGGCCCCTTAAGCTGCTTAATGTGGCCCTCCAAATTAAAATACATTGAATCAAAAATCCTAATTATTGTTTTATTTTCATTGTATTTCTGTGTTTCTCTGACGTTCGTGTGTGTTCCTTTCTGAGTCAGATGGTGATCTTTCGGATTATTCCTACACCACATAAATGCAGCATTTCTTTGAGTTCACATTTTCTTCTGAAGAACATCAACCCATTGGATCACCCAAAAGAGAACAAAAATCAAAATTTAGAAATTAAAACTCACAAATTTTCTGTTTTTAAATGAATATATGTGAATTTTAATCCAAATTAAAGCATGTTTTTCTCTAAATTCCATATTATTTTTTTAGTTTATGAGGTTGATTACCCAATCTCTCCTTCCATCTGCTCCTTGTCCGGCCCCTATGCCAAATTTTAGAAGCCTTTGTGGCCCACGAGTCAAAACATTTGCCCACCCCTGCTTTAAATCCTACAATTTGTTCAAAAATAGAGAATCTGCTTCATAATCCAGTGGATTGTAACTTTAATTTTGGCTGTACTTACTGACAATAAATGGATTTTCTGTGATAAATGAAGTAAAAGAGTCAGTATGACGATGTTAAGTTTTTTATTTTTTTTTACTTTACTTACTTTTTCCAGTTTACAGTTACTTTTTACATTTAAAAAAACAAAAAATAAATTTTATTTTAACCAAAGAGCCACAATGGAGGGGTAAAAGATCCACATGTGGCTCCGGAACCGCAGGTTGCAGATTCCTGATCTTAGTTTCTTGTAGTAAAGAGAAACATTTCTGAAAATAAAGCAGATCTGGGATGGTAAATAGTGTATACATGTATTTATTTTTAGTCATGACTAATTGACTAATTGTTGTAGTTATTTTAAAAATTCACATTTTTTCACTAAATCATCTCCACCAAATCTTTAGATAATGACGTCCTAACGTGATTCTATGTTTTTTAATAACTTTTAAATCCTTTTTCTTAACATAAATATTCAAAAAATGCAACTCATTATAGTGAAATTCTCCCATTCCAGTTACTTTTAAAAGCATTGTAGTTATTTTTTTCCCCCCGTTTCCATCTCTTTCTCTGCTCTGTCTGACTCCTAAAATAGACCGGAGCGGAGGGAATTTCTCACCGAAGCGAGACGGCAGGTGTGGGTTTCAGTTTCCTACCTGGCAGGATGTTGCATCATCTCTGATCCACTTGGGTTGAAGTCGGCGTGGTACGGGAGAGAGGACGAGTCGCAGGAAACGCCGCTTAGTCAAAGTAAAGCTGCAGAGTCAGAGGAGGAGCCCCTGAAAGGGAGCGCTTCTGTCATTCAACTGAACTTTTCCATTTAAGGTTCTGATTACACCTCCTGCTAAAATGTCAAATCTAGTTGCTTTCTTCAACCTGGAAATGAATTACTGATGATCTCCTAGAAACAGGGGCAGATTTTTGTCATTGTAACCTTTAGCACAGCTGCAGATGCGTGAATAAAATCTCCTTTATATGGAGATAAAATGAGTCCAATATTATTTAAACCGGAATTAAACAAATTGAAAAAAATATTGACGTTTGGCTGAAAATAAACTTAACTATTTTCAGGTTCAGATGTTCTGTTTTTTAAGTTTCAAAACTCAAAATTTCAATTTCAAATTTTTTTTAAATATTTTTGACTGAAAATTTCAGTTTCAAAACTTTTGCTCCCGTTGTGGCCAAAAGTTTTCAAAAGAGAGTTGAAAGTGAAAAATTTTTTTTAGAATGGAATAGAATAGATTTATTAGTCATTGTCACATGTACAACGAAATTTAAAAGTGCTCACTGATCAGTGTTTCATTAAGGCTTTACCTAAAAGAATAAAATTAAAATTAAGAGCTTAAGAATAAAAATAAGAGTAAGATAAAATATGTATATAAATAACACAAACAGTAATAAAAAGCAGATATAAAATGAGTAATAAAGAAGTCATAAAAAGATAAACATACCTACAGATAATCAAACAAACAGACATCCATCCACACACGTTTTCCAAAACTTTTTGAAAAGATCAGATGGAAAGTTTTGAAAAGTTTTTAAAATTGAAATAAAAATATTCTGTTTTTTTTATTTAAAAATTCAAAATTTCCATTTCGAGTACTTTTTTTTCTCATACTTTTTTTTTTCTATTTAAAATCTTCTTTTTCACTTTCAACTCTTTTTTAGAAAACTTTTGGCCACAATGGGGCTAAAAGTTTTGAAACAGAAATTTTCAGATTCAAAAACAAAAATAGAGATGAATGTGGAAAAAAAAAGATTTGAAACTGATTTTTTTTTTAATTAAAATTTTGAGTTCTGAAAAAAACTGAACATTTGAAGCTAAAAACAAGCAAGTTTATTTTAGAAAAGCAAAAGGTTTAGGACATTTTACTTTTTTTCTGGACAAACATCAATATGTTTTTCAATTTATTTTATTTGGGTTTCAAATAATATTGACCTCAATTGAGCTCCACACGTGCATGAATAAAATCACCTGCATATGGATCCAAATTTGGGGCCCATATTATTTGAAACCCAAATAAAAACAAATTGAAAAAAATATTGGTGTTTGTCCAAAATTAACTGAATTATTTTTAGTTTCAAAGGTTCAGTTTTTTTTCAAAACTCAAAATTTTAATTAAAAAAAAATTCAAATCTTTTTTTTCCACATTCATCTCTATTTTTGTTTTTGAATCTGAAAATTTCTGTTTCAAAACTTTTAGCCCCATTGTGGCCAAAAGTTTTCAAAAAAGAGTTGAAAGTGAAAAAAGATTTGAAATTGAAAAAAAAAAAAGTTTGAAGAAAAAAAGTCTTTGAAATGGAAATTTTGAATTTTGAAACCAAAAAAACAGAAGATTTGAAGCTGAAAGCAATTAAGTTTACTTTACAATAGCAAAATATTTGGGACATTTTTTGGCAAAACACCAATATTTTTTACATTTTGTTTTATTTGGGTTTCAAATAATATTGGCCCTAATTGAGCTCCATACCTGCATGAATGTGAGACAGAAAAATCTGAGTGTAAAACTGTGTAAACAACCCCTTTTAAATGTCTTTTTTTTCTTTTTTAACTTTAGGATTTATTTATTTACTTATTTAGTCTCATAAACCCAATAGTTTTATTTAATGCAAACAGGATAACATACAGTATTCTACAAGAGCTAAAATAAAAACAAAATATTAACTTTATTCTTCCACAAACGTCCTATTTTTCGTTGAATTTAAATCAAAGAACATAAAGACTGGAGCTGCGGCGTTAAAGGGTTAATCAGAATAGAAGAAGCTGGTTTCGTCCATCATGCGGATCCTGACTTGGACAGAGCGACGCCTGAAGGCAGATTCCTCCTTAAAAAACAGCTGAAGGCAAACAGAAAATGCAGCTTGGCCCTCTGACACCTGCAGTGGCGGTAAAAGGGGAAACTCCCCGGGGAAGATGAATGATGTGGACCAAACGATTCCATCCAGCAGAGGCAGATAGGAACGATCACGCATGTATCACTGCCCCGATTTAGCTACTGCAGAGGAAGAGAGACCTGGGAATTAGCCCGATCCACTCAAAATCCAGATCAAACTCTTTTACAGGTGATTTTTTTGGAGAAGATTCTGTCTTTACTGGATGAAAGTTTGAGGAAAGATCAAGCTGTGCAGAGATCAGGAAATCTATAGGATCTTCCCGAGAAATAAATCCAATGTGTGACTTCTCTGAAAAATGGTCCTGAAAGCTTTTTCTGCAGGGAAACGTTCCACAGAGCAAAGAGGTGGAGTTTGAGCAAACTTATCTTCTTGGTTTCTGTTCAAACTTTTCCCCGCGCGCTCGCAAGTGGCCCCCATTTGGTCTAAATGTGGGCCCTGACAGTTTCTGTGGTGGCTCCACCTGTGTTAGCCCACATTGACTTAAGTAGGGACTCAGTGGGTTGGCTCGCTACGCTAGCCGGCCACCAGCCCGGTGGACACTGTAGCGTGCTAGCCAACTCTGCTGTAGTGCGCTAGCGAACTCTATTTAGCATGCTAGTCAGCTCCTCTGTAGCATGCTAGGGTGCTCCTCTGTAGCATGCTAGCGAGCTCCTCTGTAGCATGCTACCAAGTACCGCTGTGGCTTGCTAGTCAGCTCCTCTGTAGCATGCTAGCGAGCTCCTCTGTAGCATGCTAGCGAGCTCCTCTGTAGCATGCTAGTGAGCTCCTCTGTAGCATGCTAGCGAGCTCCTCTGTAGCATGCTACCAAGTACCGCTGTGGCATGCTAGTCAGCTCCTCTGTAGTATGCTAGCAAGCTCCTCTGTAGTATGCTAGCGAGCTCCTCTGTAGCATGCTAGCGAGCTCCTCTGTAGCATGCTACCAAGTACCGCTGTGGCTTGCTAGTCAGCTCCTCTGTAGCATGCTAGCGAGCTCCTCTGTAGCATGCTAGCGAGCTCCTCTGTAGCATGCTAGCGAGCTCCATCATAGCATACTTGCAAATTCCGCTGAAGTACGCTCCTATGTAGCATGCTATCAAGTACCGCTGTGGCATGCTAGGGAGCTCCTCTGTAGCATGCTAGTGAGCTCCTCTGTAGCATGCTAGCGAGCTCCTCTGTAGTATGCTAGCGAGCTCCTCTGTAGCATGCTAGCGAGCTCCTCTGTAGCATGCTACCAAGTACCGCTGTGGCATGCTAGTGAGCTCCTCTGTAACATGCTAGCGAGCTCCTCTGTAGCATGCTAGCGAGCTCCTCTGTAGTATGCTAGCGAGCTCCTCTGTAGCATGCTAGCGAGCTCCTCTGTAGCATGCTACCAAGTACCGCTGTGGCATGCTAGTGAGCTCCTCTGTAACATGCTAGCGAGCTCCTCTGTAGCATGCTAGCGAGCCCCTTTGTACCTAGCTATGAGGACCACTGCAGCAAGCTAGCGGTCTCTGCTGTAGCATGCTAGCGAGCTCCTCTGTAGCATGCTAGCGAGCTCCTCTGTAGCATGCTACCAAGTACCGCTGTGGCATGCTAGTGAGCTCCTCTGTAACATGCTAGCGAGCTCCTCTGTAGCATGCTAGCGAGCCCCTTTGTACCTAGCTATGAGGACCACTGCAGCAAGCTAGCGGTCTCTGCTGTAGCATGCTAGTGAGCTCTTCTGTAGCATGCTAGCGAGCTCCGCTGTATCAAGCTAGTGATCTCTGTTGTAGGTTGTCTAACGAGCTCCGCTGAAGCGAACTACTCAGCAGCAAGCAAGTGAGCTCTGCTGTTGCACGCTAGCAAGATATTCTGTATTGAGGTAGTGATCTTGACTGCAGCATGCTAACGAGCGCCACTGTAGCGAGCTCCATTATTGCATGCTAGCAAGCTCCGCTGAAGTATGCTCCATGCTATCGAGCTCCCCCACAGCGAGTCAGCGAGCTCCGCTGTGTTGAGCTAGCTAAGTTGCTATTCACCAGGCAGCTAGGTACTGTAGGTGAGCGAGCCCACCCACTGAGTGTCCACTTAAGCCAATGTGGACGAACACAGGTGGGGCCCACATTTTCTGCCCACTTTTAAACCACTTGACCTCTCTGGCTGGGTTGCTGTGTAATGCGTCAAACCCTGTCCATGTCAGGACAGATTTATCTACTTTTTTTTATATTTTCAAACTAGATTGAGGTCTTCTTCTGCTGCTGTTGATGGATTTTTCTTACAGGAAAAAGGAATATTACAATCTGATTTAATATCACAAATTCTTCTTGTTTGGTTTCTAATCTGCAGGATTTGGAGATTCTCCATCTGATCTGAATCTGATGTTAGTGAAGATCTGCAGTAAGTTGTAGACCTCAGAATCAGATTTATTTCCATCCAAAATGACTGGATTCTCACATTTGGAGAACTTTAGGACTGAATAAGATTGATTCTCAGCAGAAGGGTCCCTCTCTAAATTATTATTACATTTATGACCCCATATGTGAACATTTAAAATGTCTCCTCTCAAACTCCTGCAAATGAATCAGGTCAAATTAATCACACAAAGCCTGAAACTCAAGGTGAAGGATGAGAGCGTTTGATCAGAGGAAGAATGGGAGCAGATAAATCTGTCGGCCTCCTGCTGACAAAGTCACATTTCCTCTCCTGCACACACCTTCTCCTCACAAATGCTGGTAAAGTTCTGCGTCTGCTGCATGATCGTTTAAAGCTCTAGGATCTTTTTAAATTGCACTTTTTAGGATAAAATGTAGAATTCCTGCTTTATATTCCTCATCCTGTTATAATGTCTTTGGGAATGTTACACAAAATCATGTTCTATGTTATAGAGAAAAACAGGTTGAATAGAAAGTAACTGGAGCCAGGGCAGTTCATCAATCCACCAGGAGAGGCTGGTTCCATAGAACGTCGGTTCTACTTCACAGAAAAATGGTTTGAGGTCCAAACCCGGTTTTGTTCATGACTTGTGAATTCACATGAACAATTCCCTGTTTTTCTTTTTTTGTTTGTTTGTTTTTGTTTGTTTTATAGATGTCAGCAGAACAACAAAGGAAAGTCTTTTGCTGAAATGTCATTTTCATTATTACAATTATTACAATACTATTATCTCGATCGATTAATCAGAAATTGATCCATAAAAGTAGAGATCAATCTGACGCTAAAAGTCTGCTAGCTTGATGCTAACATATAATGGCATTTCGCATAGGACGGCTAATGCTAACGTTGGGTTAACCTAAACATACATTAGTGACAAAATTAACATATTTATATGAATTTTCTAAACTTTTTTAAATAAATATTTTTTAAAATAACCATTTGTGCTTTGAAACCCAGTTTTTCGCTCATACTTTCTTCTTCTTCTGGAATAAGGTGTAATTCTATAGCGTGATCGCCACTTAGTGGCCAAACTGAAACGCCCTCCAAGAGAAGCAGAACAATGTTTACAATGTTAATAATCTGAACATTTTTGTAAGAACTTCTCCTTTAGAGAATCTATGTAACACTGTAAGATATCACTATTATCATACAGTGATTAATATTAGTTTAATATAGATATATTAAAACCATATATAGATTACTAATGTATTTCTAATCAAATTTGCCTAATTATGTAAACTCAAAATTGAATAGAATTGAAATGGGAATCGAACCGATTCTGGAAACCGTTGGTGACACCCAGCCCTAGATCCAACTGACTTCAAATTTTTCCCAAAACTCTGGATTATCCTTCCTGTAAAAAATAAATGGATCAAGATTGAAACGTGCAATCGTATCACTAAAGACGGCGTAAACAAGATAATCAGTGACCATAACTGTTCAAGCATAGACAGAGAAACAAAGATATTCCTTAAAAAATAAACCCCATGTGTGAAAGACGAGGCCCGGGGGCCGGATCCTGGCCCCTAGTTAATCATATCCGGCCCTCCAGATCATGTTATTTTATTGTTATTAACGATGATTATGACAAAATATATTTTTATGCAGAGTAAAATATTGAAAGTTATTTAAGGTTTAAGTTGATTCATTCTGGAATAATATTCCTGCCCTTTTATTATTCATAAGTATTTTAAAAAAGTTTTTGGTAAGTAAAATGTAGTTTTCGTGTGTTCAATAAATGTTTATCCTGTTCGGTTGGCGATCCTAAGGTGTGTTTAAGATTGTGTTTGACTCCCCGGATCTAAAATGTTGTTCATGTTAGCTTTAGCCAATCAGAAGGTAGATCTTTGTTCTTTGTTCTTGCATATAAGTTCTTCCCGTCTCCTATTGATATAACTTATGTTAAGATAATTCATGTTAACTTTAGTTTGACTTTTTCTTCATGTATGGCAGGTCACATGATCATCGCGATATTAATGACTGTATCTCACAGTGAAAGTGTGCATTACATGACTGTTCTAAATTTGAAGAATCGGCACAAAAGTCGCAGAACAGCAAACTGAACAAACGTTTGTTGTGTTGAGAGCGAGCCGTGGAGGTCTGCAGGACCTCTTCCTGATGAACCGACTGTCGCGGCCAAAACTGAGTTGAGGACCGCCGTCTGCTGCGATGCGTTTCTTGTCTTTATCTGCAGGTTTCCAGTCCATACAGTCCAAATGAAAAACAAAAAACGAACCCACGGGACAAACTTTTTCTACCCAAATTAACGCGTCAACAAATTAAGACACCACGGATTCACCCCACTTCCTCATCCATGCATGCTCCACAGGTGATGAGTGAGCACCTTTCACAACTCTGATGCGTGCGCCGATAGTGACACGCCCACAACAGGTCAACAGTCGAGTAGACAAATCTAGTGGTCATTACAACCAAAGAGTCTTTGTTCATATGAGCACACAAGTGTTCATGGCCTCAGCTTCTAACAACCACACTTTAGTCACAGTCTAACTAAACAGCTAGTCCGAGTCTTAATGCGAACTTGTCGCACAAGTCCTTTTCCAGGAACAGTCCCACGCTCGTCCGGTCAGCCATGAATTGCGAGCGCAGAATCATCCAGATGACGACGATGTCTCCAGGAACCAGATTCTTCGATGCGTTTTTGTCGCTCCTGAAGCTGAGTAAATACTCACTTCACCAACGTTTCCAGAAGAGATCTGACATATACTGCACTTGTCTCCATCGTCGACGAACGAGTCGTCCTGAAAAAAACTCCTGGTGGGCAATGAGGGTAGATTTGAGGAGCAGTAGATGGTTGGTGTCAAAGCTCTAAAGTCATGATGTCATGAGCCCTTTTTATCGGGCGACTGTTGATGATCGCTTCAGCTTTAGGACCCCAGGAAAACGGTCCGTTTCTGCTCTGGACGTTCGCCCTCAGCCGTTTGACTCTCTGGGTTTGTTTGGTTCATGTTGGAAATGAAGCGTTTGGATCCTGTTGGAAATATTAATTAACAAAATGATGTTTATGTGTGGGTCTTGAAAAAGCCAGTGTTGCCTCAATGGAAGGTTTCGGAATGTCTTATCTATGTCTGATGAGTGAATCTACAACTTGTTGTCACTCCTTCCCTGTTCCAGCTTCGGAAAGTTTCAGAAATTCTTATCTGAGTTCTGTGCTCGAAAACAACTCCTTATAAGGAGTTTTAAACAGTTTAACCTCTGACACAGGACCCCCGAGATAGCCTGATACTATGCCATGCCTGTATAAAAGTGCGTGCGTGTGGCGGTCAGAGCTCCAACGAAGGTAACTGAGCATTTTTTTGTCGGATCTCTCCTTTTGCAAAAAGTAACTAAAAGTGACTAAGATCAATAAGGCCTGGTTCTAGGATTTTTTAGGAACATTTATAGAAATCTTTTTAGGGAAAAAGTCATTCTTGACAATCCTCTTGGAACTACAGCCGAGTTTCTAAACTTCTAGGATTTCCAGAAAACGTTCCTCTTTTTTTAACAGTAAATCTGATTTCTTCTGGTTTGTTGGTGAGCAGCTCAACAGATCGTCTCCTGGGTCCCAAACCATAGCTGTGATTTCACTTCACAGGCAGGATGAAAGAAAAAAACCCACATTTTTTAACCAACTGCAACCTTTTCACATGGTGTGATCAATGTTTATAAAGTAGAACAGCGGTTAATGAGTCTGGCCCTGCACACACAGGCTGCCCCGTCTGTGTCTGAGTGCTGGCTGGGGGGGCACGTTGTTCTCCATAATCAGTAATTACTCTGTTTTCTGTGAGCGGATAATCAAACAGCCCCGTGACATCACGACTCTCCGGCCCGGTTTGGATGGCGCTCGCGTCGGTTTGGAGGCTTTGAGGCGCGTGACGTAATGAAGAAAAGATGGCAGAGAGCCACACCGGTAGGGCTGGGCGATAAAACGATAATTATTGATATCGCGATAGAACATTTTTCGATAGAAGAATGTTTTATTTTGAAGGGTCCGCAATAACACTTGCTAGCGAACAGTTTCTCCTATTTGACGAGTAAAAGTTAGAGAGTTAGTCGCCACAGGGCGAGTAAGTGTTTGTATCTAATTATTGTGTTTATTAGCTCTCATTTCGGTCATTTTTTGGACTCCACTCCGCGTCCTTCGTCTGCATGAAAGGTAAACAAACGCGCACGAGCCGACTTCTACCAGCAACCCCCGCTGCATTATTACAATCAATTCTCTGTCCACGGCGAATGCATTACGCGTCCAATTAATTTACTGTACACTGTATTATTTTTAAAAAGCGTCAGATTTGATGCTTGTCTCACCAGAAAGTCTGTCCCTCTGAAGCCCCGCTGAGTGTGGGAGAAGCTTCCGTCAAAACTTTTCTGGAACTCTTCGTGAAGAACGCGGATACCGAGAGATTGATTTATTTATGAAGAGCTGAATAAAAACATTGGTACACATCTCCGTGTTGAGTTGAGGAGACCTTCCAGTGAGGAGCGGCCGCTGTCGCACTCCTGCACCCAGCTGGCAAGAGCCAGCAGCGGAATGTATGTAGAGCTATGGCAAGCCGTTAGGGTAAAAATTAACCAGAAAATACGCGAGTATGGCAGTGTGTCACCTGGACATGTGCTATGGTTAATAAAACTTATTTGACATATTTAAATGTTGCTACTGTTAGTTTCAATACAACAATTAATACCAAAAATAATGAAAGTTTAATTTCAAAATTGCAGTTTAATTCGGTGGGATAATATATGAAGCATTCCTTTCTCTCTCCAGACATGTACATGTAATCAGAAAATACATGTTTTGTTTATGTTCAAAGTTCAAAATTTGTGCGTTAATGCTTTTAAGTACTTTTTGTTTTCAAACATATATTTTTAACTCTTCAAAAAAGTAATTTTAGGCTTTTATCTTCTTTATTCTTGTTGTTTTTTTACTTGTTACTGATCCAAAAAATGATCCGAACCGTGACCTTAAAGCCGTGACACGATCCAAGCCGTGTGTTTTGTGATCCGTTACACCCCTACTAAATACAACAAAAATAATTTGTAGTACATTAATACATTTTTGTTATATGAATTTATTTGTAGACTTAATTCTTTGTTTTTTAATGGAACTGAAGAAACAGTTTAGTATCTATTTCATAAACTTTTGAAACTTGAAAGATTTTGCTTAAATTTTCAGCTTAGTTCATTTATATATTTATTCTTGGTTATTAAAAAACTAGTTGCATTATTTCCATTGGATCTGTTATGCTTAGTGTGATAGGAAATTAATATTTAAATGTAAACAACCTGCTGATGAATTTACATTTCATTTTTGAGCCACAAATTGTTCAAATACAGTTATTTGGTTTATATCGGGATCAATATCGTTATCGCGCAATATGTAAAAAGCTATATCGTGATATAAAAAATCCTATATCGCCCAGCCCTACCCACCGGGGGTGTTTTTTCTGTCAAAATTCAGTTTCCTGAAGAAAAAGCCCAACTCTTATCTCTTTGGTAAACAGATACGGACGCTCCAGAATCATAACATCTGAAATTACAGTCAGACGCCGTTATCACCTTAATGTTCGGCTTTAGCTTCAGGAAACTGCTGAGTGCAATTACTTTTTTGCAATTTTAAGAGTTTTATGCAGCTGGATCTTGTTTTCTTTCCAGACTATATTATCTATCATGTCCAGAACACGCGTGTTCTCGTGCTTTTAAGTGTTTTATATCCCAGCAGAACATTGGAGGACACGGTGATGACGCTTTAGCTCTTCCTCAGATATTTCTGCTGAAAACAAATGAAAATATAGATGTAGCTTCTTCTTCTTCTTCTTCTTTTTGGTGTCTCTACACAGTTCTGGCGATAAGACAGCAGAAGGTCGTTTAAAGAGCCTCCTCGTTAGTGCGCACGTTTGGATTCTAATGTGAAAATGAAAAGAGGCTCCGCCTCCAGCCCGAGCTGACAGCTGCAGACCGAGTCTTCCTCGTGTGCCGTGGAGGTGTCGGCTTACCTGAGGGCAGAGAGGAGATTAATATGTCATATCGTGTCTCCAGCCCCTCCCCCCCCGCTGGTTCTGCTGCTACCTTTGACTCGATGCAGGTTCTGATCCAAACTGAAGGCAGCGAGTGGCTATTTGATTTACTTAAAACTTGTTAAACATTACAACACAAACCACACTTCTCGATTTGTATTCCCTCCGTTCAGAGAGTTTTCCCTGTGAGAACATGGACAGATGCTGGTGATGGTGTCAACTTTTGATGTGATGAAGGTTTGAGTAAAGATCTACGGAGAGTCATGAGACAGCGATTATGAATCCTCATCGATTCACAGATCCTGAAAAAGAAAATGGTTGTGTCTGAATTTCCTCCCTAACCCCCTAAAAAACTATATTGTGCCCTGGACTCTAAAGGTAAATCAGACACAATCTTCACTACTTTACTTTTGTTTTTCTAAAATCCGGATATGACGTCATCGAAACTGAATAAAAAAGAATTTTTCACGTCTTTTATTTATGACTCCATTGTGTTCTGAAGGTGGTTTATTCAAATCTTGCATTTACTCACGTTTTTTTGTTAAAAATCGTTCGACCGCAATGCATTGTGGTCTATATCCGCTAATCTAGTGACTAGGGCTGGGAATCACTGGGTCCCTCACGATACGATACGATACGCGATATATGGCTCACGATATCGATAATATCGCGATACTGCGATATTTGGTAAAAATCCTCTCTAATAACTAATATTATATAGAAGAACACTTTTTTGGGGGGAAATATATCCTTATTTTATTTTTTTTTAGCTTAAACACAATCATAATAAACAACTTATGTCTTATTTTGTGCAACAAATTTTAGACACTTTTGTTTAACGTTGCTTAAAACCACTAATACTATAACTTACCACCAATTGAATTGGAATTATTTGTAAAATTCAATGTTAACAATAGTAAACATGATCAGCAGTGCCACAGAATTACTGTTAGCAACAGAACAAAAATAAATAATTCAAATTGTTGACAGAGGAACGTCACACCAAAGGATGATGAATATAACGTTTTACAGCCTCTGTCAAGTGTTACCTAATTTTTTGTGTACTTTTCCCACATTTGAAAAGGGCTGATTATTCAAAATTAAAGGCTGATTTACTCAGACTGACACTGAGATTATTTCTCCAATCTTTATTTATTTTCCATTTGGTCAGTCAATTGTCAGCTAAAAAGGTAAAAACAGGTAAAACACTCATAATAATGGCAATATATATTTAAAAATTCGAATTCTATTACAAATTAGCAATAAACAACTTTAATCTATAATAATTTATACAATTTTAAGTGCTTCAATTAACTAGCAACTTCCTTTTTTTTAACGTGAATTCATGTGCTTTATTTTAATTACTTTTTTTTTTTAAGTTCATACATCAAATCTGCATTTTTTTTTTATTTAAGGATGACTTTAAGTTAACATTAGCAAAATGTTATTACGTTCATTTGAAAACCTTACACCATAAATTTACCAAAGTTACACCGTACACCAGCAGGGTAAATATCAGAGTGCATGAAAGCGAAAATTCCGACTGGTACCTGAAGTACACACAAACAGCTACGAAGCACGCGCCTCGTTCCCACAGCGCACCGATCGGAAAGGGAAATAAACGATCGCGGTCATTCTAGCGCTCAGACAAACTCACTTCTTACCGGCTGACTCTTCTACAGATCCTGCCGGTATTCTTTCCTGGTGCGTGTGTCAGCAAAATAAGTCCGACGCAGCGCGACTAGCTGCGCAATAGTTCCGCCCCGCGACTCAGACGCAACAGCCTCTTCAAATGAAAATATAATATCGATACTTGGTGAGAACCCATCGAGAATCAACCGTAGGACTAAATATCGCGATATATCGCAATATCGATATTTTGGCACACCCCTACTAGTGACCATCAATGTACGCTAGTTTTTTGCTTCTGGGAAATTTCGAGTGCACTCGATTTGGAATTGGTCGATTCGGACAGAACTAGAAAATTGATGAGGAACGAACTATATAGTGATCAGGGGGGGAATTCGGACTCAACTGTCTTCAGATTTGGACGTCACTCCTACTCGATGACATCATCATTAGTCGCCGGTCATTTACATTAAGCGTGTTTGAGATGATGTCCAAGGCGGATGTGGCGCTGCGCAGATCGCCTGCAGCGCAATGCATGCTGGTTAGTTTCTTGCACCGATGTCACGTGCGCTGTCACAAAGTATCGCGAGAAAGGGGCGTGTCCTAAGCTAGCGCAGCCAGAAAATAGGTACTGCGCTGGCTTCGAGCTGCCTATATGACTACAAAACAATGCATTGTGGGAAATGGTCTCCACATAGTTCTTGTAGTTCGATGTAAAATAATTGGCGCTAAACAAAGGAAATAAATGTATTTTGTAACTCTTTCTGGAAGGTAGTGAATATAAATCACTGATGAAAAATAAAAAAGATTTCAAATAATCTGTGGTTATGTTTGTTATTATTTCCTCTAAAACTTTAATTTAATTTTATTTATTTGGGACAGTGCACATAAAATGAATCCCGTGGCTGTTTTTTAATCTGTTTTACTATAAAAGACGTTAAAAATAATATAAAATTGATAACAGCACAGATCATACTAGGAGGAGTGGCATAATAAAATTCAACCGAAACTTAAGGACAACCCCCAACTCCTTGTTCTCGTCGTTCACCCTCGGCTCAGGCGCCTTTCTCCGCCCCCTGCCTGCAGCAGCTTAATCCCAAACACACCTATCAAACATGGATGTTGGTTTGCACTTGTTGATATTAAATATGTTCATTCTGCAGCATCAAACCGCCGACACAGGAACCACTTTAACCTGTTCTGAGATCTTCCTCTGGGTTCAGCCCTGATTAAGATCGTTTACAGGAAAGTTTACAATAGATTCACATGGTTATTGTTATATTATTATAAGTTTTTTTGGATCAAATGTGATTAAAACCATATCTTAGATCTTAACCAATGACCCGTTTAACTCGCCCCGACTCTTGTTTTAGTTCCTTTGAGGCCTGGATGCAATCATGACTTCACGGTGATGAAATGAAGGTCAGACTTACCACAGATTTCTTGGGATTTTTCCAATGCACTCAAGCTTTGGCTGAACTTCCTCAGATCATTTACTTCAGTGATTCCAAACTTTTTCAAACTAAATGGACGATAAACGGTCTTTTGTGTTCTGGTGACCCGACATACTGTAAACATGGACGAAACAATTGATGGTAGAACTGGACTGAGTGTCATCCGTAGACAATAGTTTTTGTCAGGAGTCAGTGCCATAGACAGTACTTAGAGAGAACTGGACTTCTCAAGTACCGGCTGGTCCCGGAAAGCCGAAATCCCAAAGAAATAAACAGCTGTTACTCACTCATTCTGTTTTAGGATAACCCTTCTGGATCTAGTGTGTCTTTTTAACATGTTATTGCTATACTTATTTTTTTTCATGTTTTATTTTCATTACCAGTAGTTATTCAAGTTAGAAACTGGCCAATCAGATGCCTCAATAAGAGCATGTGGTTCCTGCTGGCCCTATCTCAAATCTTCAAAGGGTTTGATTATAAGATTCTTCAGTCACTGCTTGCTAACGTCGTCTAGGCGTCTAATCTGACAATATCCGTACCTCGGAAAACTGGCGACTGAATTGTCCTCATTTCATTGGAACTGGAGGTAACAGCCTTGTTTTGTCCATCTGTATTCATGTCATTGGATCTGCCCCCCCCTCTGGTCTCCCGAGTATTGAACACACTACATCTCCCAGCAACCCCAGTGCACACTCCCCGGATGCCGCTCAGCAGACTCTCATTGACAATCTCCCACATGATACCTAAACACTTAAGAACAGAGCCTCACTCGGTGCGAAGTATTGTTTGTGCCACTCTGCCTGCATTACTGAGCATTTGTATCTTGACCTGATCTTCGGTTTCTGATCCTGCTTTGTCTCTGCCTCCCGCCTGGACCCTGATCACTCCCGTCTCTTCTTTGATGCTCCTCTGCTTGTGATTGACCCCTGCCTGTCTGACTCTGATTTAGCTTCGTGGACTTTTATAGCTGCGCTCAGCATGTCTTCTTTCCTGAACTAATGCACCTGCTGCAGGTGGAACCAGTTGTCTGCCTGTTTTCTTCTGGTTTCAACCAAATCAAGTCAACTCAGCTGCCATTTTTTCAGGAACTGGTTGCCACCAAATGGGGGCCAGAAATTGTCAGTAAGCTGAGGTCGGTCTGAGTCATTAGGTGTGTTTGAGATGACTAGCCTGCATCAACGGCGAGACCAGGCGGGGGCGGGGAAAGGTGTCTGAGATGAGAGACGAGAACAGGAAGTCGGGGATGTCCTGCGCAGCGCCGTGTCTGCCTGCCTGATCTCAAACACACCTAGTGTCTACATGGCAACCACTCTCACCAATCACAGATGAGCTTGTTGGAAGGCCACACCCCTACCACTTGAAAACCCGTTACACGAAATCTGTCAAATGTTTTGAACGTTGGATGTGGCAGCAGGCCCCTCCCACTTTTACTGAAGCCTCTGATTGGCCAGTTTATGACTTGAATAACTTGAACTACAGAAAAAAATATTATGAAAAAATAAACAAGGATTTTAAAGAAGATGTTAAAAACCTTCCAGAGCAGGAATGGTTATTCTGACCAATAGAACGGCTGAATAAAAGCTATTTATTTCTCTATAGAAGTCGATGGGAGTTTGGCTTCTCGGAGCCACTTCCTGTTTGGAATGCCAGGGGGAGGAGTCACAGGTCCATCTCATAGACCACATGTGTCAAAGTCGAGGCCCGGGGGCCGGATGCGGCCCTCTGGATAATTATATCCGGCCCTCCAGATCATTGTATTTTTTGTTATTAACATTACGATATTATCTTATTTTTAATTTGTATAATTTTGACAAAATATATTTTTTATGGAGAGTAAAATATTGAAAGTGATTAAAGATTTAAATTCATTCTGGAATAATATTCCTGAATCTTTATTATTTATTTTTATGTTAAAAAGTTGTAGTTTAAAGCTTAAAATTTGGCATTCTGCTGGCTTTTTGGACTATTTTGCCATTTACTAGATTTTTTTAAGGCTAATTTGGAGTTTAGCTGATACTTTAGCTACATGCTAGCTGTTTTAGCTAATTTAGGCTTTTTTCTGTTTTTTAATTTATATTTGAAACTTAGCTATTTTTTCTGCTACATGCTAGCTGTTTTAGCTAAAATACTTATGTTGTTTTTAGGCTAATTTGGCATTTAGCTCATCTTATTATCAGCTTCAGCGTTTTTAGCTATCAATTTTAGCATCTTTAGCGGCCAAATTCAACTTAAAGCATTCACACCAACAATTATCACAGTTAATGCTATATTTCTAGTTCATAGTTATGTTAAAAAGTAACAGTTTCAAAGTTTAAAAAATGTAGTTTTAGAGTGTTCAATTAATGTTTATGAGGTGTTGAGTTTGACACATCTGAAAGATGAAAGAGGTAAAAAAACAGATAAGAGCAGATACCCCATGCCTCAGTGCCCCAGGGGCAACACGAGCGGGACTCGGTGATGGAGCGTCTTCCATCTTTGATGTTACATGACAACTGGACATTTTCACCAATTTTAAAATAAACAAATAAAATGTTCATTTGACAGCAACAGTTTTTGTGTGGAGCGGTTCAGCGTCATCATGAATATCACCTGACTAATGATGAGCTACAACCAGCTCACAGCGCGCTGCGCTGATGAAGTGTGACTTTAACGAGGACGGGCGGGTGAAAGCTCCCATCTGCTGCCCCGCTCCACTGACCTGCTTCCCTCTCCGAGGCTTTTCACACCTGAACACCTGCAGGTCAGAAACCGAGCACACCTACAAAGAAAGTCACTGCATCACCTTTTGAACCGTTCCATTCTTCTGTCTGCGGTTGACAATTTTATGGCCTCTCGCCTTCAGCCGGCGGGACATAAAAACGCTGGAACGACCAGTGTCGGATGTCGCTCTTCATCTCTGTCGTTTCTTTGACAGAAGTCGCGGAATAACTGATCATGTGAAGGTTGCAGTTCGATCTGTTTGCTCTGAGTTTCCATCCTTTAAACGCTGAAAAAACAGCACGAAAGACGAGTTCATGCAATGGGAAACCACTGAGAAAACAAACGTTTTTTACTTGGAATAATTTGGTGTTCCTGGCATTAAGGCTGTAGAAGTGGTCTGCGATTTTAGTTTGACATTTTGCCTCCAAATGTCAGATTCTTGTTTATGTCTCCTGTCAGTCACATCAGGACGTTTGTGTCGTAACGTCGGCAGAGAATGTTTCCGCGCCGGGATCCGTGACATCATCGCACCATTAAAGGATGTATTTGATGTTTTATTTTTTATTTCAACAAAGATTTCCTGTTTGCTCCATCCCTTTTATGCTCCACAGAATGGACCTCTGACCCCTCCCTGGAGGGATTCTAGCTGCAGACTTCCTTGTCAGAAATTCTGATGCAGCTGCAATATTATCTAAACTCCAAATTAACCTAAAAAAACAGAAAAATAGTCTAAATTACCCGAACCAGCTAGCATGTAGCTGAAAATTAGCTAAACGCCAAATTAGCCCAGAAACAAAAAAGCCTAAGTTAGCCAGAACAGCTAGCATGTAGCTGAAATATTAGCTAAACTCCAAAATAGCCTAAAAAAGAGAAACAATCCTAAATTAGCCAAACCAGCTAGCGTGTAGCTAACAATTAGCTAAACTCAAAAATAGCCAAAAAACAAAATAGCCTAAGTTAGCTTGCATGCAGCTGCAATATTAGCTAAACTCCAAATTAACCTAAAAAACAGAAAAATACTCTAAATTACCCAAACCAGCTAGCATGTAGCTGAAAATTAGCTAAACGCCAAGTAAGCCCAGAAACAAAAAAGCCTAAGTTAGCCAGAACAGCTAGCATGAAGCTTAAATATTAGCTAAACTCCAAAACTTAACCTAAAAAACAAAAACAAATCCTAAATTTGCCAAACCAGCTAGCATTTAGCAAAAAATGAGCTAAACTTAAAAATAGCCACAAAACAAAAAATAGTCTAAATTAGCTAGCATGTAGCTGAAATATTAGCTAAACTCCAAAATAGCCTAAAAAAGAGAAACATCGTAAATTAGCCAAACCAGCTAGCATGCAGTTGCAATATTAGCTACTCTCCAAATTAACTTAAAAAAAAAACTGAAAAATGGCCTAAATTACCTGAACTAGCTAGCATGTAGCTGAAAATTAGGTAAACGTCAAATTAGCCCAAAAAAAGCCTAAATTAGCCAAGTTAGCTAGCATGCAGCTGCAATATTAGCTACACTCCAAATTAACCTAAAAAAAACCTGAAAAATTGCCTAAATTACCCAAACCAGCTAGCATGTAGCTGAAAATTAGCTAAACGCCAAATTAGCCCAGAAACAAAAAAGCCTAAGTTAGCCAGAACAGCTAGCATGAAGCTTAAATATTAGCTAAACTCCAAAACTTTACCTAAAAAACAAAAACAAATCCTAAATCCTGCAGTTCGATCTGTTTGCTCTGAGTTTCCATCCGTTAAACGCTGAAAAAACAGAACGAGAGACGAGTTCATGCAATTGGAAACCACCGAGAAAACAAACGTTTTTTACTTGGAATAGTTTGGTATTCCTGGCATTAAGGCTGTAGAAGTGGTCTGCGATTTTAGTTTGACATTTTGCTTCCAAATGTCAGATTCTTGTTTTTGTCTCCTGTCAGTCACATCAGGACGTTTGTGTCGTAACGTCGGCAGAGAATGTTTCCGCGCCGGGATCCGTGACATCATCGCACCATTAAAGGATGTATTTGATGTTTTATTTTTTATTTAACAAAGATTTACCTTGTTTGTCCATACCCTTTTATGTCACAGAATTGACATTGAAACCCCATGGAGGGATTCTAGCTGCAGACTTCCTTGTCAAAAATTCTCTTTAGTTTCTTGTTTGTCTTTTTTGGAGATTTTTAGAAATGAAAACAAAAATTCAAACTTTCCAGTGAAACCAAAACACAATTCATCTCATTTATAATCATCAAAGCAGTTTTGTCAGGAAAAGAAATGTTTATTAATTAAAGCTTCTATTGAAACATTTAATATAAGAACATTTTAATATAATGAAACTTGAATCAATTCCAAAATGATTTATGACATCTCTCTGATTTTAACTTCAAATAAATTAAATATAATAATAATGCTTATAAAAAGGCAGAAAATAAAAACAAAACAGGGTAGAAAATCTTTATTTTTAAAGCACTTTCTCTGAAAGAATCTCAAAGTGCTTTACAAAAGGAGCATATAATCAAATCAAAACACAAAGGCAATAAAATATAGCAACAGTAATACAAAATTTAAAACATTAAAACCATTAAATTGTAGTAAAACAAGGACTAAAATGAACCCAAATCTCTCCTGAATAAAAATGTCTTGACGTTGACTTTAACGGCAGCGGCGATCTCCTGTAGTCTTAAAGCACCTTTTTGGAATGCTTAAAATATTTTAGTTAGAAGACCTTAAGGATCGGGCCGAAGATTTTTTGGCTAAAAGGTCATAGATGTACATCATATCCACGCAAGCCTCTAAAAGAATTTAAAATTGATTAAAAATTTGATAGGTAACCAATGTAAAGCAGACGACAGAGGAGTGATGTGTGTCCAGGGCCGGCCCTGGGCATAGGCGATCTAGGCGGCCGCCTAGGGTGCCATCTGCTGGAGGGGCGCCAAATTGCAATGGTTTATTTATTTATTTATTTATTTATTTTTACAGTTTGACACACCACTATATTCCTTTAAAATGTTAGAAAAAGTATCAAATCATATCTATAAATAAAATAACTTAAAAGTTTGTCAAAATCACATTTCACCTCAGGCGTGTGTTTACTGGTTCCTGTTAAATGTCGTGCTAGAGAGTTTTGGACAAACTGAGGACGGTTTAGGTAACTTTGTCAAAGCAGGTTAAAAGAGAGTAACAGTAATCTAAATGAGAATAAATAAAAGCATGAATATTTTTTTCCAGGTCAGATTGAGACAAAATACTTTACAATTTTGTTAAATTTCTCAGATGATAAAAGCAGTTTTTTATGATCTGTTTTGAGTGACCTTCTAGGGATATGGACTTATCAAAGAATAGTCTAAGTTTTCTTAGACTGAAGAGATCAGTTTTCTGGGTGTTTAAGATTAAATGATTATCACACAGCCATGTTTTATTGCTTGTTAAACAATTCAACAGATTTTGTAGTATGTAATAATAATTTCTTAGAATAGAAGCGTAAAGCTGGATATCATCAGCATAGAAGTGATGTGAGATGTGGCTGAATTGATGAATAAGATTCTCAAGAGGAATTATATAAAAAAATAATGAAAAAGGGCCAAGTACAGAACCCTGGGGAATGCCACAGAAACAGACGGCCATATTTAAACAACTTAAAACTGACCCAGAAAGACCAAAGTCATTGTGAAGACGTTCAATTATAATATTGAATATTGAACGTCTGAAATTAATTTATGAAAATTAGAATTTTGTGTTCAGACTGTGACCCCGCCCCCCTGATCCGCATTGTTGGTTGATACATTTATATAAGTAGTTTTACTCTGAAAAGCAGTCCAACATTTTTACCACATTTGTAGATTTTCTTTAAATAAACAACAAAATCTCCCAAAATGTTCTAGTCTAATACATGCTTTCTAAAAATAAGATTATTTTACTCTACAAAAACTTTCTGGATCCGTTTATTTTTATTGCAAGACAGAAAAGGAGACGTTTTTCCTGAAACAATAGTCTTTTCCCTTTCTTAAGATTTGGTTTTTTCAGTGCAGCTATAAAAACTAAGAAAAAAAAAAAGACTATAAATAGCAATAGTTCCTAAACACTGAGGGTCATTCAGAGCTGGGTTCTTCATGCAGGAGCATTTTGAAGCTCCCATTCACAGATGTTTTATTTGTGGAGCAACAATAACAGTTCCTCAAGGCCTCCTTTGTTTCTTTGTCCTCATTATAACCCGTCTTTCTTCTGCTCTTTTAGCAGATCATAAAACCCTTCAGAAGCTGCACGGATTCTAATCTGACTTTTAAACCCTGATTACAGAGGCGACATAGAAAGGCCTATTTTTGTGTTCTGTGAAAGCTGCTGACCTGCAGCAGCCGATCGTGTTTCTCCTGCAGGCGGTTCATGAACGTGAGGCTCCGTCACGTTTTCCAGGAAGAGCTGCTTTAGGTTGTTTCTGTGTCCTCTCCGTCTGAACCAGAGACCTCACGGGAGGAAACGCAGGCCTCTCTGCTGCTGACCAATGGTGGTCACGCAGTTAATTGCAGGAGGAGTGACTTTGTTGTCTTCTTAAGGCCGTCTGTCACTGCCTCCCAGCTTTTATCGATCTCCTCCGTGGAGCTTCCTGCAGGTTCTCACTCGTCTGAGACGTTTCTACACAACAGCCCAGGAAATGATTTTCCTCTTTCCGCATCCGTTCAGACTTCAAGCGCTAAAAGTTTTCCAAAAAAAAATCTTTAAAATTACAATAGTTTGTTTCTGTTGCTGAAAACGCTGAAGCTGATAGCCGGCTAAAATATGAGTCAAATGCTAAATTATCCCAGAAAATAAAAAAAGCCTAAGTTAGCCAAAACAGCGAGAATGTAGCTGAAATATTAGCTAAATTCCAAATTAACCTAAAAAAAAATGGAAAAAGCCTAAATTAGCCGTACCAGCTAGCATGTAGCTGAAATTTAGCTAAACTCCAAAATAGCCCCCCAAAAAAAGCCCAAATTAGCCAAATTAGCTAGCATGCAGCTGCAATATTATCTACCCTCCAAATTAACCTAAAAAAACAGAAAAATAGTCTAAATTACCCGAACCAGCTAGCATGTAGCTGAAAATTAACTAAACGCCACGTTAGCCCAGAAACAAAAAAGCCTAAGTTAGCCAGAACAGCTAGCATGAAGTTTAAATATTAGCTAAACTCAAAACTTAACCTAAAAAACAGAAACAAATCCTAAATTTGCCAAACCAGCTAGCATGTAGCTAAAAATGAGCTAAACTCAAAAATAGCCACAAAACAAAAATAGCCTAAATTAGCTAGCATGTAGCAGAAATATTAGCTAAACTCTAAAATAGCCTAAAAAAGAGAAACAATACTAAATTAGCCAAACCAGCTAGCATGCAGCTGCAATATTAGCTAAACTCCAAATTAACCTATAAAAAACAGAAAAATGGCCTAAATTACCTGAACCAGCTAGCATGTAGCTGAAAATTAGCTAAACGCCAAAATAGCCCAAGAAAACCCCAAATTAGCCAAATTAGCTAGCATGCGGCTGCAATATTAGCTACACTCCAAATTATCCTAAAAAACAGAAAAATAGTCTAAATTACCCGAACCAGCTTGCATGTAACGGAAAATTATCTAAACGCCAAATTAGCCCAGAAACAAAAAAGCCTAAGTTAGCCAGAACAGCTAGCATGTAGCTAAACTCGAAAATAGCCAAAAAAACAAAAATAGCCTAAATTAGCTAGCATATAGCTGAAACATTAGCTAAACTCCAAAATAGCCTAAAAAAAGAGAAGCAATCCTAAATTATCAGCTAGCGTGCAGCTGCAATATTAGCTACACTCCAAATTAACCCCAAAAAAAACCCAGAAAAATAGTTTAAATTACCCGAACCAACTACAATACAGCTGAAATATTAGATTAACTCCAAAATAGCCTAAAAAACCTTGATAAATGCTAAATTAGTCCAAAAAGCTAGCAGAATGCTATTATAACTTTCAACTTTCCTACACTCTGATTCCATATAATATAAAGTAACGACTAATCGACTCTTAAATTAGTTGTTGACTATTTTAGTAATCGATAAGTCGTTGGTTAGTCGACAAGTCGTGGCAGCCCTAGTTGTAACAAAGAAAAAAAAAATTTTTTTTTGTAAACTATTAAAGTACTTTGAAATTAAAAACTTAAAATAATCAACCACAAAATTCTTTGAATTAATTCCAATTTTGTAAGTATGTTCTAAATGTTAATGTTGTCATGTTAGGGAGAGAATGACTTAATGACATCATGCTTGTTTTTGCATCTACACGTGCACACGTACGTGCACGCACGAAGCAGCTCCTGAAACGTGACGAGCGTCTTTTGCAGAAGCATCTGTTTCAGGGTCAGGTTTCCCCTCGTTCAGAAGGTCGCTTCACCTGACAGGAAGTTGAACCCGGCTTCGGCGTTCTTCTCCTGCCTTAACCTGACCACATATTGGACAGCGTCCTTTCAGGGGAGGGGGTTTGAACGGCGTGTCGCTCTTTGGCAAATAGCATTTGTTGGGTAAATATAAAATCCCTGCAGGGGTGGAGATGCTCTGGTGTGACACAAGCTGCTCTTCTGACTCTCGTCCAGACAATCTTTCCATTCAGAGGCAAACTCATCTGCTGCTTCCTGTAATTACTACACCGTATAGTCCTTCATGCTATAGATAGCTCATTAAACTGGTGCTTTCGAGATCGAAAACTTTGTTCTCTCATTAGAGCACTAATGGAAAGCAGGAACCGGCTTCACTTCATCTAAATTAACTTTATTGATGATTTGAGATGCTGGAAAATCAGAGAGGAAGTGTGCGGTCCGGCCCGCTCGTCCCGGCTGCCCTCCATGGCGGTTCGTCCGCTGAGGTGCACCGACCAATTAGGCTAACTTGTAATTTCTTTGCAAACTTTTGCTGGGATTTCCTCTATGTGTGGAGGGGTCTGATGCTTTTTTTTTTCACCAAAATCGAAGTTTAATTAAGACCAAAGTGGCTGAAAGGATTGGGAACTTGTGTTCTGTTCTCTGTCTTTTTGACTTTAATTATCTGAGTGCTAAATGGGGGGGTCAGTTCACTGTGGGGGGGGCATTTGGTCGAAAAGTTTGACCCTATAAATAAACATTTGAAAAGTTAAAACCTGCTTGAGGTTTTCGGGCATGATTGTGGTCCAACTGTGACCTGCTGGCTTTTATTGGACCAATGAGAGGCCAGATTTCAGCTTTGTGGTTGGCGCCATCATCACTATGATGGAAAAAATAGTCGTATTCAGGGATACACAAACAAATATTTCATTTCATTGTCAACTAATCGGGTCATACACAAAGTGGATTTACAGCAAACATCGTTAGCTTTAAACTAACTAAAACCTAGATATATTCACAGTAGCATAATCTGCAATTATGCTAATGTTCTGTATTCTGCAAGTTGAATTTGGCCGCTGACGATGCTAGTGGTGATAGCTAAATTGATAGCTAAAAATACTGAAGCTGGTAGCAGGCTAAAATATTAGATAAATACCAAATTAGCCAAAAAAAAAGCCGATATTAGCCAAAACAGCTAGCATGTACCTGAAAATTAGCAAAATTCCAAAATAGCCTAAAAAAAAGACTAAATTAACCAAAAGAGCTAGCATGTGGCTAAAATACTAGCTAAACTCTAAATTAGCCTAAAAATACTGAAAAAACTCCTAAATTAGCCAAAACAGCTAGCATGTAGCTGAAATATTATCTAAACTCTAAAATAACTTAAAAAATCTTAATAAATACAAAATTAGTCCAAAAAGCTAGCAGAATACCATTATAAATTTTAACTTTACTACTCTGTCGCCATTTAATATAAAGTAACGACTAATCGACATTTAAATTAGTCGTCGACTATTTTAATTTTCAATAAGTCAACTAATAGTGGCAGCCCTTTTAAAAAGGATAATCTTTTTTATCTTTTTTTGTTCTCTGATTGCGCTAATGTTAGCTTAGCTTAGCTGCACGACGATGAAGCCTGCTTCCTCTTTAGGTGTTCATGCATCACCGTAGTGCTGCTGTGGAACACAAGTTCTGCATTGCAGACATAACACTTGACCCCTTTGTCTTTTATTTTTTTTTATGTTTCCCACACTTTCAAACCCAGTTTGTGCGTTTTTTTATGGTATCAAAGCCAATCTTTAACTCCTTGTGACATCACTACTGACCTGGATTAGCATAACTGCGCATGTGTGTCAAAGACAATAGCAGATACAGCATTAGAAAGCGTGCACCGTACTTTTGAGATAAAAAAAACAGATAAAGATTTATTAAATTAGTCGTCTACCATTTTAAAGGGGATATATAATGAAAAATCAACTTATTTGAGCATTTGAGTGAATTTTACTCTTCATTCGTCACTATAAAGAAACTAAAAGCGGTATTTTGATCCGTTCACGCATTTCGGAGAAACCTGTGCTTTTAACAGCAGCCCCTCCCATACACAAAAAATTGAGCGGGCACTCACGATCTGATGTCACAGAGTGAGACCGCCCTCTTCAGGAAGAGTCTGCTCTGACAGCACCGTCCCCAGTCTAACACCAACACCAAATTTCTTCACAGAGATCAGCAAGAAAACTTTATTTTAGTTGCAGAATACTGTATATATTCCAATTGTGTCCTGCCTGTAATTAATTCCACTTACTTTAGAGGCGGGCTCCTTTAAGACCCCCCCACCCCAACCCCCCAGTCGTGCGGACATCGAATGCGTTGTGAATCAGTGTGGTGACGGCCGGGCCTTCTTAGGGCAGACGTATGGTATGTGCATCCGTCTTTGACAAAATTTGGATTATTTCGTGGGAGAAATGAAGACACACTGCCCAAGGCTTTAGGGTGACGTCATGGAATGGGTGACAGCCATACTTCGTGGTGGGCGGAGCCTCAGGAATTGAGCCGTTTTCTTCCAGGTAGGAAAAAACTCACCAAATTAAGAAATGTTTTTTTAAATTATTAGTTTTTTAGTGTTCCAAATGTAATATATGATCATATCTATGGATATAGTTAACTCTGAAAGACTTAAGAAGATTATGGTATTGTCATCAGATATTTGACTAATCGTGGCAGCCCTGAAGGTTTCTGGTCACGAGAGGACATCAGAACGTGTCTCTGCGCCGTTTATGTGCAGTTATGCTGCAGGCAAAGACGTCTGTGCAGCTGAGCTGTAAATGTTGATTTATTGATTTGGATTTTGATCTGTTTGGAGACGTCCAGACATTTGGGAGCATGCGAGTGCATGACAATTCTGGGTTTTTTTTGTTTGTTTTTTGAGGATGAAGTGATCAAAAATAAGAAAATTAATGAGAAACCTCAAAAACTTTAGACGACAGGGACAGAAATTGTCCTCGCGTTTTGAAACCTGGAAGCTCCAGGTGTTCGAGGAGCCTTGTCGTCCTGTGGGAACTTACACCCGCGAAAGGTGAGCGGAGGAAGTCCTGAGCATCCCGAGACGGCAGCCGTCAGATAAGCAGCTGATAATGGATGGATGGATCAGCGTTAAATGCAGTGTGCGCTATAAGCAGTTTATGTAATCCTCCTTCAGAGGATCCAAAATATCCACTTAAGTGCTGGTTTTGTCTGAGCGCTCTCTCATTTGAGACGGTGCTGAGCGCGTAAATCAACTTTTATCGGCTCTCTCCGTGATTGGGACTTTCTGAGCCGCACGGATGAGGCTGAAACGAGAAGAGATGACTTCAAGAATCGCTCATCCTCCCTCCTTTAATACGACTAATGTCCACTCCATCAAAAATCTGCTAACTTGTGTCATAAATCACAGTTAATTCATAATTCCCTCCCAATTCCCAGTCAGGAAGACTTTACCATAAAGGAAATGATGTATTGATCCTCCTGATTGATTCAGATCAGATCACGGCGTTAGTGCAGATTTGTATGGGGGGTCTCTGCTGGAAGCCACAGAAAATCCAGCGGTACTTTATTCTGTGTTCTTCTGATCCATCCATCATAAGTGAAACGGACCCGACCTGTCGTCTGCTCGCCCAAAGTTTCTCCATCAATCCAAGAGTCTGAAGTCGGGCTGAAGTTCACGTCTTCAAGTTTCAAACATCTCTCATCATCTGATAGCGATCACAAAACTTTATTAACAAAAGTAAAGCGTTCAGTCATTTTAAGTTGAAATCCAAAACACACAGAAAGTCACAAATCAAATCAAACTTGATTTATAAAATATGAACAGGACAAACATTTATTGAATTTATAAAAAAAAAAAAAAAAATGTTTAAACTTTTAAAACGTAACTTTTAACATAAATATGATTAAAAACAGGAAGGAATATTATTTTAGAATAAATTAAACTAAACCTTAAATAACTTTCAATATTTTCCTGTCCATAAAAAATATATTCTGTCAAAATGTGGATTCTGCAAGATAACATCGGGCCATTAACAAGAATAAAATAAAATGATCTGGAGGGCCGGATACAATTACCCGGAGGGCCGGATCTGGCCCCAAGGTATACTGAAGTTAAAAAATTATATATAAATTGAAGTAAATAATTTCTTAAAGTAAAAAAAAGAGATATATTTCTGGATACTGTCTGGTGCACACAGTTAGAAACCAGAATTATATTTTTACTTTAATTTTAATATTTTTTTTAGTTACTATCTGGTATGCACCAGCTACTAACCAGATTTTGTTTTTAATTAGAAGTAAAACACAAAAACAGTCATTGGTGTACACTGGCTACTAACCAGATAAATGTCCCTTTAGGAACTCTGTATTATCGTGTAGTTGGTGTTTATTTATTAAGTTTTCTGTTGGTTTCTCCTTTCTTCTGCATTGAGGTTGTGTAGCTGCTCTGCCTTCTGCCACAACCACAGCTGGATTTCATTTGCCAGATTTTTCCTGTTAGTTTAGAAATCTTTGCTCTTTGGTACGCGGTCAGATCCTCCGGTTATCTCTCCGTTTTTCACCGTGGGTTTGAGGCAAAGAAAGTCAATTTGTTGTTTAGATTCTGATTTCTGTTTGTTTGGTAAAGAAAAGTTTCATTTTTTATCCAGTTTTTTTTTGTTTAATTTAATTAAAATAATAATAATAATAATAATAATAATAAGCACAAAAAAATAGGACTGAAACAAAAAAAAAATGGAAAAAAAATTTGAAATGAAAATGAAAAACGCCCCCCCTCTTTATATTTCAAAATACAATTTACTATCATATATTTGTACTGGTAAGTTTACATGAAGAGATTTCTGGCTTATTTATTGTCAAAGTTGGCTCCTCGGATCATTTTCTTTCATAGAAATTCATTTCTTCACTATAAAAGCTTAAGTTTGTAAAATGTTTCCTTTTTATTACTGCTTTCTTTTGAGGGACTTTGTTGTTTGCTTTCCTGCATTTCATTCCCGTCACAACCGGGTTTGTCGGGACGTCAGAGGAAATCCACCTGCTGTGATTCAAAAACAGATGAAAGTTTGTCCCAGCAAGAACTTCCTGAAAACTCATTTTCACCTCGGTGGCACCATCTCGAGAAGCACCTGGGTTTCTGTCTTTAGTTTTTACACCTGATGATGTAAGATGATTGGTGCAGAAAAACAGATATAAAAGAGTTTGTCTTTTCCAAAAAAAAGTTTCAGTCTTTATCCTCCCAGAAGAAAACATTCATACATTTAAAAATCAGGTTTTGACCTAAAATTTGACTCCACTTTCTGTTTAAAATATTTATTAACTAGAAAAGTTGCAATACCTGTGATAATGCCAGTGTGAATGCTTTTTGCTGAAAGTAGTCGCAGAAAATTCTGAAATTTTTGCTGAAAATTGTGACGTAATGTAGTATAAAAGATCGTTGAAGCTGATCTAAATTTCTAAAAAAAAAAAAATAAATTGTAGTGAAATGGCTTAAAAATCCCTCGTACATACCAATTTTACAAATATATTTAGTGTGTTGCTTAAATATGAGCTAAACTCTAAATTAGCCCTAAAAACCTTAGTAGATGCTAAATTAGCCAAAAAAGTTAGCATGTGGCTAAAATATTACCTAAACCCCAAAATAGCCTAAAATTCCTCAGTAAACTAAATTAGTGAAAAACGTTAGCCAGCAGCCTTAAAAACCCAGTATGTAAAAATTAGCCAAAAACATTAGCATGTTGCTTAAATAGAAGCTAAACTCTAAAGTAGTCTTTGAAAACTTCACGAGGTGGCAAGTTAGCTAGAAACATTAACATCTTGCTAAAATTTTAACTAAACTTCAAATTAGCATAAAAACCTCAGTAGAGACCATATTAACTAAATTTTTTTCTTTAAAGCTAGCACATTGCTTTAAATACTAGTTAAACTTCAAAATAGCCTAAAATTCCTCAGTAGACTAGATTAGTCAAAAATGTTAGCCTGTTGCTTTAATAGAAGCTTAACTGTAAATTAGCATAAGAAATCTCAGTGGATAAAAATTAGCCAAAAACGTTAGCATGTTGCTAAAATAGACGCTAAACTCTAGATTAACTTTAGTAAGGTAACAAATTATCCAAAAACATTAGCATGTTGCTAAAGTATTAGCTAAACTCCAAAATAATCTAAAATTCCTCAGTAAACTAAAATAGTCAAAAATGTTAGCCTGTTGCTTTAATAGAAGCTTAACTGTAAATTAGCATAAGAAATCTCAGTAGATAAAAATTAGCCAAAAACGTTAGCATGTTGCTAAAATATTAGCTAAACTCCAAAATAGCCTGAAATTCGTCAGTAAACTAAATTAGTCAAAAATGTTAGCCTGTTGCTAAAATAGAAGCTAAACTCTAGATTAACTTAGAAAAACCTCAGTGGGTAACAAATTATCCAAAAAAAACTAGCATTTTGCTAAAGTATTAGCTAAACTCTAAAATAACCTAAAAATCTAAACTAAAATAGTCAAACATGTTTGCCTGTTGCTTCAATAGAAGCTAAACTGTAAATTAGCCTAAGAAACCTTAGTAGATAGCAAATTAGCCAAAAACGTTAGCATTTTGCGTAAATACTAGCTGAAGTCTGAAGTAGCCTTTGAAATCCTCACTAGATGGCAAATTAGCTAAAAATGTTAACATTTTGCTAAAAATTTAACAAAACTCCAAATTAGCATAAAAAACTTTAGTAGATGCTAAATTAGCTAAAAAAAAATAAAAAAAAAACAACCTAGCACATTGCTTCGAATACGAGCTAAACTCAAAAATGGCCCAAATTTCATCAGTAAACTAAATTAGTGAAAAATGTTAGCCTGTTGCTAAAATAGAAGCGAAACACTAAATTAGCCTAAACAAACATAAATATTAGATAACAAATTAGCAAAAAACGTTAGCATGTTGTTAAAATATTTGCTAAACTCCAAATGTTTTGAAAATCACTATGAAAGATGAAAACATAGCCCATGAATATAGTTGAAGGTTTTTTACTAATCTACTTAAAATCTAAAATTTTGAGACTACTTTCTTATCCATTTCCTCAATATTTCAAAAACTATAAGATTTATGAATACGAAAATACAAGCTGTTGTCCTGCATAAGCTGAATGTTTTGACACCTGAAATCGCTGAAATTGTGTTTGAGTTTTTACGTGACGAAAAAACAAACAAAAAGGAGCAAGAGAATCACTGTAGTGTGAATTCTTACTAAACATTCACACAACTAATAATGTAAATCTACTTAAAAAGAGACGAGAACTGCTTTGGTTTTGTGGCTGCTCTGTACCAAATTCACTTTTTTTCTACAAACAATTGTGTCAAAAATGTAAAGGATCTTTGGTTTGTCATTCACTCTGTTTTTTTTTTCCTAACCGTCTTCATCTTTGACTCAGTGGATTCATCAGAAAACCGCCGCGTCACAACAGACTGTGATCATTCTCTTTCATCTCTCTTCTTTGTATTATCATTACTTTTTTTTTTGTATCTCACCAATCACATACTTGTTCTGTAAAACCTCTGAGCCAAATCTTCAGTGTGTCCAAAGTCCAGATGTGTCTGCTGCTCTGATGGTTCTGAAGGAGCAGCACTTGAAGTTCTGAGCGACTGGAGCGGCGTGCTGCAGCACTTGATGTCATTTGGTTTGCTTTTAAGGTTCACTGAGGGTTTAGTTCAGTCTGTGTTTGTTTATGCATCAATCATTGTCAGACTTCCCACTGAAGTTTAACGCACATCTGAAGATACGGAAAATGAAAATAACACAAGCAGACAAACTGCAATGCTTTAAGTGACTGTCCCAAGTCTGGTTGAAAGCAGACGTTTGTAGTCAGGAGAGACGTAAAACCAAAAACTATTAATTTCATTTGCGTCTTTCTTTTTAAGATCTACAGCTTTATTTAGACATTTTCAATGTGTTTGAAGGAGACGGTGACGTAATAGCTGATCAAGATGGCCAGCTGCTTCCAACGTACAAACCAGGAAGTCACATGATCACAAGCCCCGCCCTCTTTTTTTACTTTTTCTTTTTTTTTCAGCACACATTTATAGCTCCTGTTTGCATTAATGATCGTAAAACCGGAATTGGTCCAGCACTGCGAACTGAAGCGCACCCGGCACTGGTACCCTAACCTGGCACCAGATGCGGTACCGGACCTGAAACAGTATTAGATGCGTATTAAACCCGTATTAGGGTTTAGGGTACAGGTATCTGGTACCGCATCGCGAGAGATGCGGACCCTTGATTATTTGAACAGTCAGCATGTCGAAAAACCGCCAAAACTTGACGCAAACATCAGTATGTGACCACTTTGGGATGAAAATGTGTTTGTTCTCCTGACAGATTTGGCGTTTCTGGCATTTAATAAAACTATTATTCAGAGATGTCGGTCAGTTTGTCCAGACGTGTGGCACTCTAGTGAAGTTCAGACTCACCCCGAGCTCACACGGCTAGCGTTACGGCTTCGATACTGGCGCCGCAGACTTTTAATAACTTTAAAAGTGCGACAGGAAATCCTACTGTAGACGATTCCGTTGGACCTCCGCGGTCTGATATCAGCGACGCTGCGAATCCGTTTTGATAGGTTCAAATTTTTGTTGTTAAACTTTAGTTCAATTCAGTTTTATTTAAATAGCCCAATCTCACGATGTTATCGTCTCAGTGGGGTTACAGGTAGCTAGGGCTGCCACGATGAGTCGACTAATCGACTGTTAAAATAGTCAACGACTAATTTAAAAGTCAATTAGTCGTTAATTTATATTATATGGAGTCAGACTGTAGTAAAGTTGAAAGTTATAATGGCATTCTGCTAGCTTTTTTGATTATTTTGGCATTTATTACAAATTTTTAGGTTATTTTGGAGTTGAGCTAATATTTCAGCTATATGCTAGCTGCTGTATTTTGGCTAATTTAGGATTTTTTTTTTTTTTGTAAGGCTATTGTGGCTGCATTTTCTGTATGTGGAAGCAAATCGGTTCTCCCGCATGTGCGAACCACACGTCACTTAAAGCATTTTACGGTCTTTGGACGATAACAACAATAATAACCTCGTAGGATGTTAATATAGCACTTAAAATGTTTATCATAGTGAAAACATTCACCTATTGTTGAATAAACGAAAGGAAAAAAACACGTTAAGGATCAGGATCTTACGATCTTGCAGTGACTACAACGGACTACAAATGTTTTCTTCTTCTGCAGTTTTACATGACGGCAGTTTCCTCCCCAAGCTAAGAGGAAACAGCGCCACTTCAAAACACTTTATTTTATCCAGTAATCCAAATTCGTTTTAAACGGTAACGCGCATGCGGGGTAAGTGGTGCAACCGATTTGCTTCCGCATGCAGAAAATGCAGCCACAGCTATTATGGAGTTTAGCTAATATTTCAGCTACATGCTAGCTGTTTTGACTAACTTAGGCCTTTGTCATTTTTTTTGGCTAATTTGGCATTTTTAGCTGACCATCAATTTCATCGTTTTCAGCTGTTAGCTTCGGCGTCCTCAGCTTTCCATTTCAGCATCTTCAGCGGTCAAATTCAGCTTACAGCATTCGCACTAGCATGATTGCAGGTAATGCTATATATCTAGTTTTCAGTTAGCTTAAAGCTAATAATGGATAAGATGTGTGCTTTACATCTGGTTTGTGCATGACCCGATTAGTCGACTCATCGGAAAAAATAATTGGTAATTAGTCGACTATTAAAATAATCGTTTATGGCATCACTGCCAGTTACTGTACAAGTCAGTCATAAAATATAAACATTAGCTGGTTGCTAAAGTTAACCTGGCACCTAAAAACACCTAAAAAAAAAACCAAATTGTAGGAACTGCAGTGAATATGGGGGCATAACTGTATTTCCTAGATAAATGGCAGGTTATCACGTGAGTTTGGAGTTTCGCGAGCCTCTGGCTGGAGCCAACCAGTAGCCAATAGCAGCCATCTGCCGTTGCTAGACTGCTACCGCTAGGGCTGTGGATCGTTGCTCAGGTGACGATCCGATTCGATTCACGAATCAAGCTCAACGATTCACGAATCGAACCACGATTCTTACTTTTTTTAGGATTATGTTTATTGCTATGTTAATGTCTATTAACTGGATGGATGAACATTGAAATTATTTGCTTTTAATCATTATTTATACATTTATTTAGAACAGGAGATCAGAATCAACAAAACTGATTAAAAAAACACAAAGATTCAGATAGAAAGAAATGCCTTTTGTCAATCTTCTGGTGAAGTAGCGTAAAAAGTAACATTAAAAGGATAAAAATCACTGCTGTTTTGGATCATTTAAAAGTAAAACCTGAAGATTCTCTCCACAGTTTTCTATCATCAAAGTTCTTCAATATTTTACGTTCTAAGCATTACATATTGGTGCAGAGCCCCTATGAAAAAAGACGCGGCAGAATCAGCTGGTTCACGTAGTTTACATCTACCTTTCAGCAGCGCGAGGCTGCGTTTCTTCAGAATAAACTGGAGTTTCGTTAATTGCGTCAACTGTTGAAGAGTTACCATGACCAAAAGAATGTAAACACTGGAGATAAAGCTCCGGTGTTAAAGCTAATTATTTTCTCAGTAGTTTTTTCAGAGAACCGAACTTCAGTCTCAGTTTCTGAACGGAAAAAAGTTCTCGCTAGTTTTACTTTGAAAACCGGAAGTTCACCGTCACGAAGTTGTTTACTTTCCGCTTCCCTTTCGGCTTTGTTTTAGTTCGTAAGATTAAAGTACAACATTAATCTGCATTTCAGAGCACAGATACATTGTCCCCTGATCATATTTTGATAATATTTCACTACAATTAACTATATTTATAAAGATCGCGAATCAGCGATCTTTGATGCCGCGAATATTCGTACTCGTAATTTTGGGAGCAGATCGCGAATACCCGAGCACCCGGGTACTCGTTACAGCCCTAGCTACCGCTGTAACGCTTCTGAAGGCTGAGGGCTTCACTGAACACTCAGAACGTCTGCCGTCAACGACGCTCTCAGGAGTCGGAGGAGGAGGAAAATAAAAAACACGCGCAGACCCTACGTCTGACTGATCAACCAGCTCCGACTTTCATCTGCTCCTTGATTGGAGAAGACAGCCGAGTCCGTCGGGAAACTCCCAGAGGGAGAACTCGTGCCGTACCCTCCATCCAGACCTTGACTGTTCCACCCCAGTCAGCGTTACGTAACGCGGATGAGCGTCGACTGTGAAAAATCTCCGAGACTTCAGGGGACCAACTCCAACAGAGAGAATCAATCACCTCTCATTAGCAAACACCACCAACTCAAAGTGAGGTCTGCTTCTGCCGGGACCCCTCCCCTTTGACGGCCTGCAGGCGTTTCTGCCGCTCTTGCATAACGTTCACAAATCTTCTGCCACTTGTCTTCTTCGTGCAATTAATACGGATGAGCCGCGTCTGCGTGCAGCTGCAGTCATGCAGTGACGAATTCTGCTCAATGGCAGCCGTGGATGAATGTTGAGTGAAACTTTCAGTTTATGCCTCACGGACTTTATTACCATACAAGCTGGCCGCAAACGAGGGAAGCAGAGCGTTTGGAAAAACCAGCAAACATTTGACTTTCTGCAAAGCTCCAGTCCAGTCGTTTCCAAGAGAGGCGGAAGAGAAAAAAAGAAAAATCCCAGTTTGCTGCTTGTTTATTCACTCTGAATCTCCTTTGAAGGCCGCTCCACTTCAAAGTTTCATTTTCATGAAGATTAAACTTCACTTTTCAAACGCTGGCCTTCTTAAATGGAAGCTCAGCTACTGCTGCCTCAGCGAGGTGGGGCGGTTGGACTCCACCGGTCCTGGGACCACCATTAATTCCCACTAATGAGTTGAGCATGAGTGACCTAATGATGATGAACCGCTCCGGCTTGGATCAGAGCTCTTGGACGGGACGTGCTGGGGTAGAGGGTTTGCAGCGCAAACCGCGCATTTCAATTCTGCATAAATAATTAGTGAAGGAAGAGGAGTTCTGAGGGCGATGCGAGGATAAAAAGCTCAGTCTGCAGCTTCCAGCTGCTTGAAGTCCCTCTTAAACTATTTTTTGTCATTTTAAAAAAACGTTCCCAGTGATGTTTTAATTTTAATTATGAAGATTTAAATCAAAATCCCACAACATAAATGTCTTAAAAAGTTATTTTTCTTGTTATTTTGAAACCTCTGTTTCCAAAATCTCCTCTGGGGGGCGTGGCTTTTAGTAGCCCCACCCCTTACCCCCTTCTGTCTGATTATGATAGCTCTGTGTCTCGCTAGCGTAAATCACCGCTGCTACATAAAACCATCCATCAATCTGGATAATGTCCAGCCGTATGGTTCTGATCCGATTGTCAGCTCAGATCTTCATGGACAGAACTTCCTCCAAAGTCCTGATTCTTTCTCCTTCCAGTTCACCAAAGACTCTTTGATGTTTCTTGACGTTGCTGTGATCAATCCATTCAATCCATTGGTTTCTCAGAGCAGAAAATAATGAAAGCTAACATCCAAATACTCTTTCATTCATTTACAATCCTTTCGGTCAAATGAGCCGCCGTTCGCATTTCCGTGGTCACATCCAGAAGCTCCGTGGAGTCTGGTGGAGATTCTCCAGCGTTCTCAGCCCTGCTACCGTAAGTATTGGATGAAACTCACACCAAAAACCCAGCAATGGCTAGGGTTGGGGACCGATTGGGTTTTATGCAGTTCTGGTACCAAAACGGTTCCTTGGTTTTGGTTCTTAATCTGTGCCAATATCGGTACTTCAGTGAGAAAAAATTATGCCTACATCTTCCCAAATCAACACATTTTTATTCCCAAGTCACATATCCATGCAAGGTTATGACCTCCACATCAAAAATGTATTTTTTGGGTGGTTTTTTTTTTTGGCTGTTCCTTTTAAATCAGAGCTCCTCAACCTCCGAGCCGCAGACCGGTGGCCCACCACTCTTTCACCGCGCAGAGAATTCGCTCCTGCCTCCTGTCAAACATGTGATCCTGTGCTTGTCTGAGGGGTAACCGGGGCTTCTACCTCACTCGTGGGGTGTGACTCGATGACAGCTGCTTCTGCGGTGTTTCTGTGTCTCTGTGACTGAGTTTGAAGGCTGTCCTGTATTAACCTGAGAGTAGGAAAAATAGGGGACCTTTTTTCATAATTGTTATTGTCTTGGCGAAAATAAGAAAAACATCATAGTTCAGGAGACCCAAGCAGGTTGCCCCCACTCACCGCAGCGGCTGTCTGTTTGCCGGCGTGTGGGGCGAGCTCCGCTGACATCCGGGAGGCGGGCTGTAGCCAGAGAGAACCGCCGCACTGCAACAGGACAAAACCTTTTATTGGATAGTATTTTACCCGCTGATCGGGATCTCTCCCTCATGTGGGAATCCCTAAGGTTTCTTCGTTTTTCCTGATTCAGGTTTTTTAGGAGTTTTTCCTTACCGAGAGGGAGGGTCTAAGAGCAAGGATATCCAGTTTATTTAGTCCGTTTAGTCTTTAGTGATTTTTCTTTCATGTTTTATGACTATTTTTTGCAACGGTAAAATTACCTGCATGAAGCCCAATGAGGCAAAATTCTTTGTGATTTTGGGCTATAGAAATAAAATGGAATTGAATTGAATCGGGTCACTGAAAACGTCACGTGCCCAAAGCCGAGTTCCTAATTGGCTGATGCAATTCAGCGACCTGTCAAAGCATCGACCATCATGCGCCCTCGTGTTCGCCCCATCAGCGGCCTTAAATGAGCTATCTAAGGAAAGGCAGAAGGACTGACTAGAACTTCAAAGTACTAAACAGAGTAGATCTGATTGACATGTCCCAGGAGACCTTTACTGAAATACAGCACCGCTAGATGCAGCTTCTTTGGTAGACCTGCGTAAATCATAACGGTTCCTTCATGGAACCGAACTTAAGTTCCCATTCCTAGTGACAGCTGATTTGACCACAGAAATGTGAACGGCGGCTCATTTGACTGCAGTCAATGTGAAGATACCATCTTCTCTTCTCCAGAACCTGAACTAGACACACTAGCCGGACCAGATGAGGGTTTAGTGCAGCAGAAAGAAGATCATTAAAAAATGATTAAAAAAGAGAAATACTTTGAAATGCAAAATGATTTCTTATTAAATTTTTTCATAAGAAAAATGCCACACGAACATGTGAAAAGCTCAAAAACAGGATGTACATCAGAGGGGACTTTAAATAGTCTTTATATTTTTAGAGCAAACAGTGCCTGTAAGGTCAGACTTTGGGATACAGTGGACTGTGCTCTCATTTTACCCCCGAATACTTGAAACCGACTCTCGGTCCGAGCTGAAAGCTGCTCTCTGCCGCTTCAACAATGAATCCCTGTCTGCGTTTTTATTCCTGGCACGAGCCGAGCTGGGATGTGTAGACGAGTGTGTTGGGACGGGGAGTGTTTGCTCCCCGGCTGCCAGCCTCCTCCGCCCCGGTTGCTCCTCACATCGGAGGCTCTGTACCTGGGACTGTGGACGGGAGGAGGGGGCGGGAGAGCACTTCCTGTCGCCGCCTGGAGTCGGTGGGTAAAGGGGCGACTCCCCAAACTGTTTCCCTTGGCCCCGGCGTGCTCCTTTAGGATGAACCGTCAGTGTGTGAACGTTAGTTTTGAAGTTCAGACTGAGAGCTGCTTCCTCTTCCTGAAGGATGTGGTCACCGAGCTGATTTATGAAGTGATATTGCTCAATGACTCCTTGGCTGGGTTGAGTGCAATCATTGGCCGTACAAAGAGGTCATTGTTTTCCCGTCAGACTTTCCACATTTTCTATGGCGTATAATCCCGCGGAGGTCACAGGGCTTTTCTCCTCGTCTGGAGCGAGTCCTCTCTCATCATTTGTCGAGAGGAACCCTGAACATTATGGGTCATCCCGGGGGGGAGGGGGGTGGAGGAAGACTGGGCACGGAGAGCCCCAGGCCTCATCGTTCTGTGCCAGGCCTGGCCCACTTCCCGCCTGCGTGCAGCCGCTTTGCAGAGTCAGGATGATCGATCGCGCCGAGGATGTTAAACAATTACGGGCGATCAGGAGGGCTGCGCCTCATAAACCGCGCCAGTCCCACAAGAAGAAGAAGAAGAAGAATGTGTCGACGCTCTGCAAATCAAGACGGATAAACTCCTCGACGTTCACTTTAACCGCGATAAGACGATGTTTCCAACTCAGGGTTTTTGCTGCTTGTTGGAAGGTTTGAAAATGCAATAGAAAAGGGAGGAAAAGTTTCTATGGCAACCACTCTGAGCAATCAGAGCCGTTACACAAAATCTGTCAAATGTTTTGAATGCTGGCGCCAGCAGGCTCCTCCTACTTTCATTGAGATGTCTGATTGGTCAGTTCATAACTTGAATTACTTGGAACTGCAGAAAATATACGACTACGACTACTACTACTACTACTACTACTACGACTATAAAAACTCTTCTTTTTCTTGCTTTATAAATTTAATGTTCTTTGAAAGAAGATTATGGAGGAATAGCGGCGTAAAGAGGAAAACTAAAATTATTTTTTAGTTATTTAACCTTTCAAAAACAATAACCTTGAGATGTCACATCTCGTTTTTGAGGAGTTCCTCCATAAAACAGATAACTTAAATAAGGACGGAGTACAGTGTAATCAACACACAAAAGTACAATTACTAAACATATAAAGTATATAACCAATATACAAATCCACGTTCACACACGACAGCTCTCAACTTTTCCCGCTCAACAAAATGCAATTTAACAGAACAAATTCAGTCAAAGCACAAAAACACTATGAAGGACAAAAAAAAGAATATACATTAAAAAAGGTTAAAGAATTAAGTCAAATAATGAGAATTTCATCTCAACATGCCGAAGCAGCGCCTCTTCTTCACCATGTTTGACCTGAAGAAGACGAGCAGTTTGACCCTCAGAGATCACTAGCTTAGCGCTATTTCTAATGTCGTCATCACTTTCTATGGACTACAACGGATGTTGAATGGGTCCATTTAATTATGGAAATGCTCAAAATACCGGATGGAACCGGACCGGACTGCTCAGTGGAAACGAGACTGGAGAAAAATGGAGTTCAGTCCGGTTGGCTACGAATTGAAACCACCTTGAAAGATGGCGGTTCCTGGTCCCGGATCAGAATCCGCTTCAGACTACCAAAGGAAGCGAACTCTGGTTCACCTTAAAACCTCCTGACACCGATTGAGGCTTTCTTGCGACGACCTGATGGTGCTCCAAATGGACCAAAAATATCGTCTGTATTCCTTCACTTCCGGACATTTTACTTTCAATATATGTGTCCATGTAATCTAGGAACCTTTTTCAAGCATTAGTTTCTTGCAGGAAGGGTCAGAAGCGGCGCACCATCATGATTAAAATTTTGGCAATGTCTGAATTCCCACCAAAATCCCTAAGTATATAGAGCTCTGGATTTTAAAGGGTAACCAAATAAGGAAGTCGGAGGTTGACTCCACCCACAGCCGAAACATGAGAATCCAGTCAGAGGGGTGGGGCTGAGGAACGGGACTGATATCATTACTGGAGCTTCAGATCATGACGTAATGATATGTGACTTATATGGTTTGACCAATCACAAAATTCAAATGTAATACCCCAGTTGAACCAGTAGGGGGCAGCACACAAATGGCTTTTTACTATATATTCAAGAATGAAGCAAGTTTATTTTACTTTGTCAAAAATGGCAACGACCAACAGACGGCACTTTTTAAAGCCTCGTTATAGACGTCAACAGCCAAAAACAGTTGATTTAGGGTTTGGTTACCCTTTAAAAGCAATTCCGACACTATGCTCACTACTTTACTTTCATTTTGCTAAACCCCGACGATACGGGAGACTTGGCCTTTAACCCACCTATTCCTTTGAAACTTTACAGAGGGACCAATGACTCTCAAATAATGCAACATATTGAAAATCATGTAAATACTTTTGCTTGGGAGAAAATCTCTCGGGTTAAAAACATAACTGACTTGCAGATTTCTCGCTGTGACAGAAATATCCCAGAGTTACTGACCGATGGGTTCAAAATGTTCCAAACTTCTGTTCATACAGAAGAGTCTTCACACGTTCACACAGGATGTTATTGAGGCTCCCCGTGACCCGGTGACCCGGTTAAGACAAAAGCTCTGAATGTGACTGAAAGACCCGTTTCAGCTCACTGACCTAAAAACCCACAAACAGCATTCTCAAATCAAAAACACTTTTTAGAGACGATAACTTGTTTCTATTTTAAGGGATTGTTGTGTAAAATGTAAACCTTTGGCAGTGCATTTACAATAGGGGTGGGGGTACCTGCAACAATCATTGACTGTACGTGAGAACTGGAGTGAGTGACCCCTCCCCCCCTGACATTCCAAACAGAAAATAACTGCTTCCTCCAGGAAGCCAAAATCCCATAGAGTTCTATAAAAAAAATATATCTGACATATTTGGTTCCAATTTAAAAAAAAAAAAAAAAAAAAGGTTTGTCCAAATCACTATATAGTGTCTTTGCCATTTTCTAGTGCTCTCCGAGTCTACAGTTCCAAAATTGAGTGCCCTAGAAATGTCCCAGAAGTCTTTGCGAAAAACTATCATTTATCAAATCACTACAATATTCAATATAGAACATAATGCATTGTGGGCATGCAATTTTGGCAAAAAAAAGTTTAAATGTGTTTTTTTTAATAAACCATCCACATTTTTATCATTAGACAACGTTGGAGTCATAAATACATGTCTTGAAATGTTTGTATTATTTCGATTATCTCTTTGTGAAATTGTTGATTATTTATTTAGTTTTTTTAGGAATTTTTTTGTCCTCAAATTTCTAATTTTTCAGTTATTTTCAAGCATTTTTTTAGAATCTTCCTTTATTTTTATTTTTCATTTTATTCCATTCTAATTCATTTTGTTCTAATTTATCATTTTTTGTATTTTGATCAATTTTTTATGAGAAATACTTTTTATAGGGTATATTGTCTGGTAAAAATTACCCGGCAAAAGTTATTTTTTATAGCAGAAGTGTTACAAATATTTATGCAACTTCATCCTATAAGCATTTTTCTTTCACAAATAGAATAAATAAATTGTATTGCACAATATTATAAAAAAAATATTTATTTAGTCTTCAGTATTTTTAAACTTTTATTACTTTAGGAGTTACTTTAATGAGTTATTTATTAAAAAGCAGCTTTGTTTTGCAGTAACAACACATTTCTTTTTAAAAACTAACATTATGATTAAGTATGTGCCTCTACTGAGGACACCTTTACTAAAATGAAAGACGTGTTCGGTAGAAAACTTGGAGCTGTTGGTCAGCTGCTTCATGCATGAGTCATTCAGGTGCCGGGCGATTCACAGCCGGCGTTTACCTGGCTCTCAGCCAGCCCTGTCAGGTCCAGGAGAAGTTGGGGGACCCCGCTGGCTGGCCGCCGGCCAGGAATTAACTCAAACCTTTTCTGGAAAAGTCGGAAAAATCTGCAGACTCTGGCTTACGTCACTCAACAACAACAAACGGGCATGAGGGCCGAGGCTGCGAGAGGCCCTCAGCGGGGACGCTTCGCTGAATGAAGGGCAGAAAATCAGCTTTAATAGTTGAGTCATCAGTTTCTGATATTATGAAGTTTCATTTGTAGCATGTATTCTTTTAAAATAATGTTTTGTCGCTTTGCTCTCCTTGTTGAGTCATGTCATCCTGTTACGTTTGTGACTTTGGTGAGCAGAATGTTCCGGTCCTTCCCTCAATTCAGCACAGACTCAGTTTGTTGTCCAGCTGGAAACACGGCAGCGGCGCTATCATGACGTGGTCCACAAAGCTTTCTTTGTGCTGCTGCGTGTCCAGGCAGCATCCTCACGTCTCTAACCATCATAATTAGACTGAGATGAGGGAGGATTGAGGCAATTTTTTGGTCACAAAATAACAACTTTTTTTCTTAAGAAACAGATTTTTTTATGCAGCATGTTTGAAAAAAAAGAAGGCCGTCAGAGTGAAACAGTTTTATTTGTGCAGCAGCTTTTATAGACATGCAGAATCTTTAGCAGCTCACAGGAAAATAAAATCAAATCCATGGAAATTTGTTAAACTATTTTAAATGAAAGTGTTAGAAGGATGTATTTTTTCAAAGCGGTCCCAGTGGTTTTTTTTTTTTCCTAAACAATAATCTAAACTAAACTAAAAAACTAAACTAAATAAACTAAACTCAAAACTAAACAGTAGAAAACAAATTAGCTAAATACGTTAGCATGTTGCTAAAATAGAAGCTAAACTCTAAATTTGTCTAAAAAAAACAGTATCTAACATATTAGTCAAAAATGTTAGTATGTTGCTAAAATAGAAGCTAAACTCTAAATTTGTCTAAAAAAGGACAGTATATAACAAATTAGTCAAAAACATTAGAATCTTGCTAAAATAGAAGCTAAACTCTAAATTTGCCCAAAAAAAACAGTATATAACAAATTAGCCAAAAAACATTATAGCATGTTGCTAAAATAGAAGCTAAACTCCAAATTTGTCTAAAAAAACAGTATATAACATATTAGTCAAAAAATGTTAGTATGTTGCTAAAATAGAAGCTAAACTCTAAATTCGCCTTAACCCTTCCACTCTCCTTGGGGTCCAGATGGCTCCAACCACATATTGCTATGCGATTTCTTCCATGACAAATGTGGACGAAGGGGGACAGGATTTTATGTCTGCCATGGACATTAGTGAAACTCCGAAATCAGTGGAAAAAAAAAGTTCAGCGCACTGTCCTGTGGTGTCCAGATGACCCCACTTTTAATGTAAACAAGCTAAGGAGAACGGAAGGGTTAAAAAGAAACAGTATATAACAAATTAGCCAAAAAGCGTTATAGCATGTTGCTAAAATAAAAGCTAAACTCCAAATTTGCCAAAAAAAAAAACAGTATATAACAATTAGCCTAGAAACGTTAGCTTGTTGCTAATTAAAGAAGCTAAACTCTAAATTCCCAAAAAAACAGTATATAACAAATTAGCCAAAAAACGTTAGCATGTTGCTAAAATATCAGCTAAACTCTAAATTTTTTTACTAAAAAAAACATTATATAAAAATTAGCCAAAAAAAACGTTAGCATGTTGCTAAAATAGAAGCTAAACTCTAAATTTGCCTTAAAAAAAACCCTGTATATAACAAATTAGCCAAAAAACATTAGTATGTTGCTAAAATATTGGTTAAACTAGAAAATTACTAAAACAGATTAAAACAGCCCATGGAATTATTTAAAGGCTTGTGTTGCTACTCTGCTTAAAATGTGAAAGCTTTATCATTCATTTGGGGAATATTTTGCTTAATATCCCTAAAACTATTAAGTTTATGAAAACCAAAAATATAAGCAGTAATGTCCTGAACGAGCTGAACGTTTTGATATCAGGATTGATGAAATAGCTGAAAGTGTGATTGAGTTTTTACGTGACGAAAAATGAACGGAAAGCTGGCCGGATCTAGTTTTTTAGGCTAATTTGGCATTTAGCTAATATTCCAGCAACATGCTAGCTGCTTTGTCTAATGTTGTTTTTTTCAGTTTTTTAGGATATTCTGAAGTTTAGTTAATAGTTTAGCTTTATGCTAGCTGTTTTGGCTAATTTAAATTTTTTTTTGAGTTTTTTCATCTAATTTGGCACTTTGCTAATGTTTTTGCTAGCTATCAACTTCAGTGTTACAGCTATCAATATAAGCATCTCCAGCCTTTAATCTATTGCAGATAATGCTATATATCTAGTTTTTAAAATGCTTTAGATTTATTTTTTTTCTGTCAAGATTAAAAATTTGGCTAAGTAAATGTTTCTATTTAGGCCGTGATTGCTATGCATTTTCTGTTAGCCTTCAAACCGACCCCGGCCCCTCGTCAGAGAAGAAAACGGCTATCTGGCCCTCACAAGAAAACTTAAACAAGCTAAATAACTTGTTTTCTGGATTATTGCTGCTTCTGTTTCCCAGCCTCCATTTTGCTGCAGTGCAACATGCCACTGACATTTTTTCCGTCCCTCGTCCGTATCAAATTTTCTGAGGTAAGCGTAAGAAAGAAAACGACGCAGCAGATCCTCACAGGCTGAGCGCAGAGATTACGGCTCAGTGACTTCAGATGTCGCTGCTGCTGATTGCCTGCATTGTCTGGAAAGCATCCTGCGGGAAGTGTGCGACTCTCACAGACATTACACACAGACTTATTACCCTTGACAGAAGAAATGAGATGAAAAGAGAGGAGTAATGGAAAGAGCCGCTTCCTCCGGCTAACGCGGAGCCCGCAGGGCGGCTGCTCTCCCTCTGATTTGAAAGGATTGCATAATTCCAGTAGTGTGTCCTTGTTGTTCATCGGTCACCCGTCACAAGTCCTCCCTCTGTGTGAATTTTAGTGCACGCTGTTTGGTTTGACTCATCCCGTGCACGAGCATGTCTGTTTCTTCTTCTTGGTTCTGTGGGAAACGTTTTTACTTCTGGACTTCATTTATCATCTGGTCCCGTGCAGTCGGGGGGGTGTGGGTTCCTGCCCCAGAGCTGCAGACAGAAACACTTTCACTCCTCCTTTGAGGGGGAGTGACAGTGGGAGGGGCCCCGAGAAAACCCATGAGTGCACGCAAACGCCTCACGGAAAGACCCCATCTGGGAATCAGGCAGCCGACGGTGCTGTGCAACGCATGCAGGCCTCCTGACCTCTGAGTGTGATCCAGTTGGACAAGTTCAAGTACAAAAATGTCCGCAGTGGTTGAATCCACGTTGATCTGTGTTAGGGCTGGGCGATATGGGGTTTTTTATATCACGATATAGCTTTTTTCATATTGCGCGATAATGATATTGATCACGATATATACCAAATAACTATATTTAAACACTTTGTGGCTCAAAAATGAAATGTAAACTCATCAGCAGGTTGTTAAATTAAAATATTTATTTCCTATCACACTAAGCATAACAGATCCAATGGAGATTATGCAACTAGTTTTTTAATAACCAAGAATATATATATAAATGAGCTAAGCTGAAAATGTAAGCAAAAGCTTTATTAAACAGTTTCTTCAGTTCCATTAAAAAACAAAGCATTAAGTCTACAAATAAATTCTAATGTTTTCAGGGTTCACATAACAAAAATGTATTGATGTACTACAAATTATTTTGTTGTATTTAGTAGGGGTGTAATCGTGTCACGGCTTTAAGGTCACAGTTTGAATCATTTTTCGGATCAGTAACAAGTAAAAAAACAACTAGAAAAAAGAAGATAAAAGCCTAAAATTAAAGTACTTAAAAGCATTAACGCACACATTTTGAGCTTTGAACATAAACAAAACATGTATTTTCTAATTACATGAACATGTCTGGAGAGAGAAAGGAATGCTTCATATGCTATCCCACCAAATTAAACTGCAATTTTGAAATTAAACTTTCATTATTTTTGGTATTAATTGTTGTATTGAAACTAACTGTGGCTACATTTAAATATGTCAAATAAGTATTATTAACCATAGTACATGCACACGCACTGCCATACCCGTGTTTTTTCTGGTGATTTTTGACCCAAACGGCTTGCCATAGCTCTACCTTCCCCTGTTGGCTCTTGTCAGCTGGGTGCAGGAGTGCGACAGCGGCCGCTCCTCACTGGAAGGTCTCCTGAACTCCGACACGGAGATGTGTACCGATGTTTTTATTCAGCTCTTCAAAATAAACCAATCTCTCGGTATCCGCGTTCTTCACGAAGAGTTCCAGAAAAGTTTTGACGGAAGCTTCTCCCACACTCAGCGGGGCGTCAGAGCGACAGACTTTCTGATGACCGAAAGCATCAAATCTGATGCTTGTTAAAACTAATACATTGTACAATAAATTAATTGGACGCCAAATGCATTCGGCGTGGACAAACAATGATTGTAATAAAGCGCGCGGGGCGCGAGGTGCGCAGCTGCAGCAAGGGTTGCTGGTAGAAGTCGGCTCGTGCGCGTTTGTTTACCTTTCATGCAGACGAAGGAGGCGGAGTGGAGTCCAAAAAAAATGACCGAAATGAGAGTTAATAAACACAATAATTAGATACAAACACTTACTCGCCCAGTGGAGACTAACTCTCTTACTTTTACTCGTCATATAGGAGAAAATGTTCGCTAGCAAGTATTTTTTGCGGACCCTTCAAAACAAAAGTCTATCGCGATAGACTCATTCTTCAATCGAAAAAATGTTCTATCGCGATATCAATAATTATCGTTTTATCGCCCAGCCCTAATCTGTGTGCTAAGGTTTTTGTATTCTGACTCAGTTAGACTCTCTATCTGGTTGAGGTTTTCCTCATCACTAGCCCATCCGTCTTCTTGCGCTTATTTGGGACCGGGTCGTGGGGGAAGCAGTCTAAGCCCAGATACACAGACTTCCCTCTCCCAGGTCACGTCCTCCACCTCCACCTCCTCTGGGGGGACCCCGAGGCGTTCCTGGGCCAGCAGAGAGTCGTAGGCCCAACCCGAATCCTTTTCTTCTCTCTTCCTCTTCATTTAGCTTTTCAAACGGAGAGGTATGAAAAAAATGGTCTCATTTTTCGGATGTCACTTTCGTTCGATGACGCCACCAATAATTGCCGGTGTATTCGAAAATACGTCATCTTTTTCGGTCTTAGCGGACCGCCCATAAATCTGTGCTAGCCCTCGATCTTGCGGTAAAACTGTCGGTCGGCGCCCCGTCAGCAAACATCAAAACTGTATATTCCTTCATTTACAGTAGGGTAGGTAGGATTATCTGATGATAAAGTTAGACGTTTGGATAGCTATCAGTGGGAAAATCTCACGATGTAGAACGGATCGTTAGAACGCTGGTCAGCTAGCGTTAGCGCGGAGCTTCCAGCGCTTGAGTATACATAACAACAGCAGTTTTATAAATTTAAAAAGGTCATGCTACAACAAAAAGTCATTACTTACATTTAAATGTAAACTTCTGTGGTTCAGAGCGCATCCACGTGAAGAAAAGCACTACTCAAGCGCTTCTCAAACAAAAGGATTTTGTATCCTTTCGATTGGACAGTTGGATTTAAAAAAATCCCTAAAAATGCCCCTTCAAATGGAGGGGTATGGAGAAGAAGTCGGTTTGGGCCTCAAACATTTTCAGTTAGACCTTCTATCCCGTTGAGGTTTTTCACCCATCCGGGACCGGGTCGTAAGGGCAGCAGTCCCAGCAAAGATGTCCAGACTTCCCTCTCGCGGGTCACTTCCTCCAGCTCTTCTTGGGGGATCCCAAGGCGTTTACATGCCAGCTGAGGGACGTAGTCTCTCCAGTGTGTCCTGGGTTTTCCGTGTGGCCTCTGCTCAGTGGGACTTGCCCGGAACACCTTTCCAGGGAGGCGTCCAGGAGGCATCCGGACCAGATGCCCGGGCAACCTCAACGTTGAGATTTTCCACAACAGTTTCTCTGCAAATATAGGCATTTCTCTGGTCGGGCGTGGTCAGAACGTAAGAAACGCAATCAGTAACTTGCATTAATTCTAGTCGGGAACTTGTTGCTAGAGGACCTAAACGCAGGAGACCGGGATAGGTGGCAAATAAATCAACTGAACCCATCGAAACCCAAAACAGTGACAGAACAGAACAGATGACCTGACGAGGAAGAACTGAAAAGCAGACACTTAAATAGACAGAGGGTGATTAACTGAAATGAAGACGGCTGTGCATCACGGCCGGCCTCAAACTTATGTGACTGAGGGACGATTCAAAACATAACCCACAACATAACTGATGAAAGGCAAACCAAAGTCCACAATCCTCACAAATTCCTATATTTCTAACTGGAATCATCCTCTGCTGCGATCATAACAATCTGTCTTAGTTTATGCCCCGCCCACTAGGTCTCCTGTGATTGGCTCTCTGTTATTCAGCTGACTTCGAATGTTCTTCGTTTCTGAGCCCAGAAACTCTAGAGAAAGAAAACTATAAAGCTCAGGGAAACCTTTTTAAAGTTCCCATTCAGCTGTAATACTGTCAATGTGAGTGGTAGCCCCTCCCCCCCAGACTCACCTGACCCCCACCTAACCCCCACTGCACTCAGTCCTTCCAGATGTTTTCTACTTCCAGACTATCTCTTTGTCTTTTTTCAGTTTTCGGAGAAATGTTTGCCTTTTTGACGCCTCCCTGTGAACCCGTCTCACCTCGCCCCGCGTGCTCCGCCCCCCCCGCCGTTTCCCTAACCTTGAACCCGATCAGTTAAAGGAAACCTTTTGCTTTCAAAGCCTTTCGTGTCCCTGGTCCTGTTGAGAAACTCTTGACCTTTGCCCTCCCTAACATGTGTTTTCACCTTCTTAGCATTTAAGTCAAAAACAAGAATAACAGTAAATGTTTGTTTGTGTTTTTTAACATTTAATATGACAGAATAGATTTAAAAAGTTAAATTTGTGTTTATTGTAAAGAAGACAGAAGAGCCCAGAGACCATGCAATTATTAAAGAATAAAAATATTCAATTATAGAACATGAATACTTATTTAGATGGAGAGACACATATTGATGCATGAAGGACAAATGTAGGATTTGTCTGCGTTTGCTTAACATATTCATGCACTATTAAATAAATGCAAAAGACACAACACAATGACAAAAGCCGAAGCACAACTTTGTTGGCTTTTGTCGTCATGTTGTTGGCTTTTGTCGTCATGCTGTTGGCTTTTGTCGTCATGTTGTTGGCTTTTGTCGTCATTTTGTTGGCTTTTGTCGTCATCTTGTTGGCTTCTGTCGTTCTTGTTGGCTTCTGTCGTCATCTTGTTGGCTTTTGTCATCATCTTGTTGGCTTATCTCGTCATGTTGTTGGCTTTTGTCGTCATGTTGTTGGCTTTTGTCGACATGTTGTTGGCTTTTGTCGTCATGTTGTTGGCTTCTGTCGTCATCTTGTTGGCTTTTGTCGACATGTTGTTGGCTTTTGTCGTCATGTTGTTGGCTTTTGTCGTCATCTTGTTGGCTTTTGTCGTCATGTTGTTGGCTTCTGTCGTCATCTTGTTGGCTTATGTCGTCATGTTGTTGGCTTTTGTCGTCATCTTGTTGGCTTCTGTCGTCATCTTGTTGGCTTATGTCGTCATGTTGTTGGCTTTTGTCGCCATTTTGTTGGCTTTTGTTGTCATCTTGTTGGCTTCTGTCGTTCTTGTTGGCTTCTGTCGTCATCTTGTTGGCTTTTGTCGTCATTTTGTTGGCTTTTGTCGTCATCTTGTTGGCTTCTGTCGTTCTTGTTGGCTTCTGTCGTCATCTTGTTGGCTTATGTCGTCATGTTGTTGGCTTTTGTCGTCATGTTGTTGGCTTATGTCGTCATGTTGTTGGCTTTTGTCGTCATCTTGTTGGCTTTTGTCGTCATCTTGTTGGCTTATGTCGTCATCTTGTTGGCTTATGTCGTCATCTTGTTGGCTTATGTCGTCATGTTGTTGGCTTTTGTCGTCATCTTGTTGGCTTTTGTCGACATGTTGTTGGCTTTTGTCGTCATGTTGTTGGCTTCTGTCGTCATGTTGTTGGCTTTTGTCGTCATCTTGTTGGCTTTTGTCGTCATGTTGTTGGCTTCTGTCGTCATCTTGTGGGCTTATGTCGTCATGTTGTGGGCTTTTGTCGTCATCTTGTTGGCTTTTGTCGTCATCTTGTTGGCTTTTGTCGTCATGTTGTTGGCTTCTGTCGTCATCTTGTTGGCTTTTGTCGACATGTTGTTGGCTTTTGTCGTCATGTTGTTGGCTTTTGTCATCATCTTGTTGGCTTTTGTCGTCATGTTGTTGGCTTTTGTCATCATCTTGTTGGCTTTTGTCGACATGTTGTTGGCTTTTGTCGTCATGTTGTTGGCTTCTGTCGTCATGTTGTTGGCTTTTGTCGTCATCTTGTTGGCTTTTCTCGTCATGTTGTTGGCTTTTGTCGTCATCTTGTTGGCTTATGTCGTCATGTTGTGGGCTTTTGTCGTCATCTTGTTGGCTTTTGTCGTCATCTTGTTGGCTTTTGTCGTCATGTTGTTGGCTTCTGTCGTCATCTTGTTGGCTTTTGTCGACATGTTGTTGGCTTTTGTCGTCATGTTGTTGGCTTTTGTCGTCATGTTGTTGGCTTTTGTCATGCTTCATCTTTTATCATATTGCTTCCGCTTTTACTTTTTTCGCTGTGCTTCCGATTTTTTTGTCGTCTTGTTGGCTTTTGTTGTCGTGTTGTGGCTTTTGTTGACATGCTTTGGCTGTTGTCGTGTTGTGGCTTTGTTGCCAAGTTTCAGCTTTGATTGCTGTGCCTCGGCATTTGTCGTGTTCTGGCTTGTCTCGTACTCTAGTTTTTGTCGCCATGTTTGTGGATTATTTCGCCGAGTTGTGGCTTTTGTTGTTATGCTTCATCTTTTGTCATCTTGCTTCGGCTTTTGTTGCTGTACTTCGGCTTTTGTCGTCATGTTGTTGGCTTTTGTTGTTGTGTTTTGCCTTTTGTGCTTCTGCTTTTTGTCGTCATGATTTTACTTTTGTCGCTGTGCTTCAGGTTTTGTTGCGGTGCTTTAGCTTTTGTCGTTGTGTTGTCTTTTCCATTTATGTGAGCTGTGTCGGCCACCGTAATAATCTTTCATTATTTATAATCCATTAGATTATATAAAGCACCCTCTGAACTCTGATTACTCTTTTCTCTCCCAATATTTTTGTTGTTATCAATTATCTTACGTAGACGTAATAGCAGATGTATTAAAATGTCATTTTCAGCTAAAGTTGTCATCAACGATCAATAATCATAACCAGGAATGTAGCCTGGTGTTCAGTGTCTGCTCAGTGACACTTTTGAGTGGGAATCGAACTTTAGATCTTCCATTCAGAGGTCAACCGCTCCACAACAGGAGGAGAACAGACTCATTTGGAGGTTGCTTCAGGTTCCTGATTAATCCGTGTTCCTGCAGGAACGACTTTTTAAGAACCAGTATTTGTTGTTATTTGTCCTCCTCCTCCTCCTCCTCCGGTTTTATCAGACGTTCGGAGACGCAGACATTCTTTCTCACGGGACCCGCCCGTGTTTGCACAGCCCTCCTTTCTTCCCCTGTGGCTGGCTCAGGACTCGACCATTAGAGGCCTGCGGTTCCCCCAGACGGTGCTGCGGTCACCTGAGAACCCTCCAGGCTGTCTTTGAGGAACGACACCGGCGTTCCAGCTCTCCTCCGGAGAATCCCGGTTCCACCTTCGCCGCCGATTGGTCTGAATGAAGGAATGAAGTGGAAGGCCTTCCAACACATGTTCGCACACGTCACCGCTCTGCTTCCTGTTTTCCACTCCGCTGCTTTCCCTCCATGACCGCGGCTTCGCCTACATATGGTGACCATCTGGTCTTTGGCACACTTGTGGTGGAGCAGAGCGGGCAGCGCCGCTATGATCCATGTGCTTTCACATTAATAACTCTTTACTTTCTTCTTCATGTTTTCTTTGGTTTCCTTTACTTTTGCTTTTAGGCAAACAAGAAGTTTAATTTAGATCTCTGTCGCTTCCAAGTCCTACTTTGCTGCACCTGTTTGCCCATTACTGTCGTCAAAGCTCCGGTCTGTTGTCTCTGCTTCTAATCTTTTGTGTGAAACCCGAAGCCAGAATCCCTGAAGAGCTGAAGTATGTTTGCGAAGCGCGCTTCTCCGTGTCCAACTAAAATAGATTTAAACACAGGGTTGGAGTGGCGTGGATGTCAGCGTTTCTGCCCCCGTGCTGCAGACGACGCTGCAGCGGGCAACTAAACCAAAGAAAAAACACATTAAGAAAAGGTTTATTTCTATAGGAAGCAACAAACTCACCTGAAGTTGAAGTGTTTTTTACGTTTCTGCAAATTAATGTTTGCGATCCCAGCAGCTCTGTTTGTTTTGTAAACAAAGCGAGGAAAAATGCAGTCAAATGAGAATCAGTGCAGATTTGGGAGCAAACAGGAGTTGAGCTTTTTCCATCATCAGGAGCTGCACACAGCAGAACCTCCTCTATAATGTCAGTCAGTTCATCAGTCAAACCTCGTCTCTGAACGAGTCACTCAGCAGTGAATTCGGAGACGAAAACGCTTCTTTACCATCACATTTTCTACCAACTGTTGGTGTTTCCGTGTCATAAAATAGAAAATAAATTAAAAAAAAAAAATGTTGTGCTGCCGGTGACACTTACACGCAAAATCTTTAACATCCAAACTATAATTCCTTCAGAATCCACTGGAATTACGTTGATCGTCTTAACAATTAAAAAAAATTACAGTAAATCAAAGAACATAAACGCTGGAGCTCTTACGAGACAAATGAAAAATAAAAATATCTGAAAACGTTTATAACGGTCATTCATAGGAAACTATATCCATATATATTAGGGGTGTGGAACTCAATCGCAGAATAAACACCAATCGCGGACCAAACATTTATTGAACACTCTAAAAATACATTTTTCAAACTTAAAACCATAACCTTTTAACATAATTATGAACTAGATATGTAGCATTACCTGTGATAATGTTAATGTGAATTCTGTAAGCTGAATTTGGTTGCTGAAAATGCAGAAATTAATAGCTAAAGTTAGCTAAAATGTTAGCTAAATGCCAAATTAGCCTAAACAACTTAGGATAGCAGAAACAGCTAGCATGTACTGGGAAAAATGGTTCACACGAGTGTGACCTTTAACCCCTTCATGTCTAAAATGATTTCCAATTATGTAAAAAATACTTTTTCACCCGAAGAAAATTAATTAAATGGAACTCTGGATTGAATAGCAGCAATTTTAGCACCATGCTAACGTTTATGGCAAATTTGGCATCCAAAAATGTTCATTTTTGGGACACTTTCGAGTTGGTATTTCAGTAATGAGTTAGCTTATTTGGCTAATTTGGCATCTACTAAGGTTTTTTGGGTTAATTCTGAGTTAAGCTAGTATTTTGGTGACGTGCTAGCTTTTTTGGCCAATTTGGCATTTACTGAGCCTTTTTGGACTAATTTTAAGTTGAACTACTAGCAACATGCTAGCATTTTTGGCTATTCAGGCATCTACTAAGGTTTTTTTAGCTAATTTTGAGTTAGGCTAAAATATTAGCAATGTGTTAGCTTTTTTGGCTATTTAGGCATCTAATACAATTTTTTGAACTAATTTGGAGTTGGGCTAAAACAATAGCAATGTGCTAAGTTTTTAGCTAATTTGGCATCTACCAAGGTTTTTTTTTTTGTTTTTAATTAATTATGTTGTAGTAGTAGTAGTAGTAGTAGTAGTAACCTTTATTTAACCAGATAAAAAACCCGTTGAGATCAGGATCTCTTTTTCAAGGGTGACCTGGCCAAGAGGTTGGCAGCACACGTCTCATAAATATGGTTACAGTGTATAACAAATAAGCAAATATATGATTTTAGGGTATTTATAATATAAGATTTAAAATGTAGATACAATAGAGTGACATGATATATATATATTTTTTTTAGATAACAGAGTAGGTAACAAACAAATCTTGTTTTACAGTGAACGTTAGAAACAGGAGCAGGTTTGTAGGGATTCTTTTTCTTTGTTACACAGAAATGATTTGAATAAACCCAATGAAACAAGATTAGACCATTTCAGTTCAGTTTGGATAGCGTTCCAGGCAGAGGGAGCAGAAAAAGTGAAAGCATGTTTCCCGAATTCAGTTCGGACACGGGGAACATGCAGGAGAAGAACTTCGCTTGAGCGTAAGGCATATTGACTGGTGATTTTTTGGAGAAGGGAACCATGTGGGGACCAAACCAAGTAGCGCCTTATAGACTAGGGTCATCCAATGCGTATATCTTCGCATGCTCAGAGAGGTCCACTCTGCTCTGGCTTACAGTTCACAGTGATGGGTGAGACGACTACAGCCGGTTACAAATCTCAATGCACAGTGATATACAGTATTGAGAGGTTGAAGACATGCAGATGAAGCATTCATGTAGAGAACATCTCCATAATCGATCAGAGGCAGAAATGTGGCTGCTACCAGAAACTCTCGTGCTTTGAGAGAGAAACAGGATTTATTTCTATAATAAAATCCAAGCTTCATTTTTAGTTTTTGTACTGAGGAGGCAACATGTCTTTTAAAGGAAAGCTCAGAATAGAGTATGAAACCAAGGTACTTGTAGCTGTTTACTATTTCTATTGATTTGTTCATTTCAGTTTTAAGTACTTGAGTGATCTCCTGCGGCTCGCGTTTGTGTGAAAAGACCATCACCTTAGTTTTTTCTGCGTTTAAGACCATTTTTAGTGATCTAAGGCGAGCCTGAAAAGTGTCAAAAGCAGTTTGAAGGAACTCAAAAGCTTGTGCTACTGTTTGTGAAGTTTGGACAATCGTTTGTTTGCGTAGGCTCATAGGTGGATTTAACTGTTTTAGAGAATTTTTTTGGATCGTTTAAGTTTTTAAGATGATTCACTGAGGTAAAATTCCGATTTAGCTTTTTTTTATTAAAAGAGTACATTTGTTTCTTAATTGACGAAAATGAAGCCAGTCAGCTTCCGAGTGACTTTTCCTTGCTCTACACCAGGCTGTATCTCTATCTCTAATTAAGTTATCAATTTCAGGGGAGAACCAGGGATTGTTGCGCCCTTTTACCCTAAATCTGCGAATGGGTGCATGTTTATTTATGAGATTTAAAAACTCATTATGAGTTAAAAAAAAAAAAGTATATAGCAACGTGCTAGCATTTTTGGAATCTATTTTTTTAGCTAATTTGAAGTTGGGCTAAAATGTTAGCAATGTGCTAGTGTTTTTGGCTAATTTGGCATCTACTGAGCTTCTTTGGACTAATTTGCAGTTAAGCTAAAATGATAGCAACGTATTACCTTTTTTTTAATTTGCCCATTTAGGTATCTAATAAAGTCTTTTTAAGCTAATTCTGAGTTAGGCCAAAATATTAGCAATGTGTTAGCTTGTTGGCTAATTTGGCATCCACCAAGGTTTTTTTTTTTAGTTAATTCTGAGTTAAACAATTATAGCATTTTTGGCTATTTAGGCATCTACTACAGTTTTTTTTTTTAGCTTATTTGGAGTTGGGCTAAAATATTAGTAATGTGTTAGCTTTTTGGCCTAATTTGTTATCCACTAAGGTTTTTTGGGTTAATTCTGAGTTAAGCTAGTATTCTGGCAAATTGCTAGCTTTTTTGGCCAATTTGGCATTTACCTAATTTTGAGTTAAACTAGTATAAGTAAGTAAGTAAGTATGAAACCTTTATTTATTAGTCCCACGGTGGGGAGGTAGTATATAGCAACATGCTAGCATTTTTGGCTATTCAGGCATCTTCTAAGGTTTTTTAAGCTAATTTGCAGTTAGGCTAAAATATTAGCAAAGTGTTAGCTTTTTTTTTTTGGCTATTTAGGCATCTAATACAATTTTTTTTAAATAATTTGGAGTTGGGCTAAAACAATAGCATTGTGCTAAGTTTTTAGCTAATTTGGCATCTACGAAGGTTTTTTTTTATTATTAATTATGAGTTTAAAAAAAAAAGTATATAGCAACGTGCTAGCATTTTTGGAATCTAATTTTTTAGCTAATTTGAAGTTGGGCTAAAATGTTAGCAATGTGCTAGTGTTTTTGGCTAATTTGGCATCTACTGAGCTTCTTTGGACTAATTTGCAGTTAAGCTAAAATGATAGCAACGTATTACCTTTTTTTTAATTTGCCTATTTAGGTATCTAATAAAGTCTTTTTGAGCTAATTCTGAGTTAGGCCAAAATATTAGCAATGTGTTAGCTTGTTGGCTAATTTGGCATCCACCAAGGTTTTTTTTTTTAGTTAATTCTGAGTTAAACAATTATAGCATTTTTGGCTATTTAGGCATCTACTACAGTTTTTTTTTTTAGCTTATTTGGAGTTGGGCTAAAATATTAGTAATGTGTTAGCTTTTTGGCCTAATTTGTTATCCACTAAGGTTTTTTGGGTTAATTCTGAGTTAAGCTAGTATTCTGGCAAATTGCTAGCTTTTTTGGCCAATTTGGCATTTACCTAATTTTGAGTTAAACTAGTATAAGTAAGTAAGTAAGTATGAAACCTTTATTTATTAGTCCCACGGTGTGGGGAGTAGTATATAGCAACATGCTAGCATTTTTGCTATTCAGGCATCTTCTAAGGTTTTTTAAGCTAATTTGCAGTTAGGCTAAAATATTAGCAATGTGTTTTTTTTTTTGGCTATTTAGGCATCTAATACAATTTTTTTTAACTAATTTGGAGTTGGGCAAAAACAATAGCATTGTGCTAAGTTTTTAGCTAATTTGGCATCTACGAAGGTTTTTTTTATTATTAATTATGAGTTTAAAAAAAAAAAAAAAGTATATAGCAACGTGCTAGCATTTTTGGCTTCTAATAAAGTTTTTTTTAGCTAATTTGAAGTTGGGCTAAAATGTTAGCAATGTTCTAGCTTTTTTGGCTAATTTGGCATCTACTGAGCTTTTTTGGGCTAATTCTGAGTTCAACTAGTATAGAGCAACAAGCTAGCATTTTTTGGCTGTTTAGGCATCCACTAATGCTTTTTGAACAAATTTGCAGTTAAGCTAAAATGATAGCAATGTGCTAGCTTTTTTTTTTTTTTTTTTTTTGCCTATTTAGGTATCTAATGAAGTCTTTTTGAGCTAATTCTGAGTTAGGCCAAAATATTAGCAATGTGTTAGCTTGTTGGCTAATTTGGCATCCACCAAGGTTTTTTTTTTTAGTTAATTCTGGGTTAAACAATTATAGCAACGTTCTAGCATTTTTGGCTATTTAGGCATCTACTATAGTTTTTTTTAGCTTATTTGGAGTTGGGCTAAAATATTAGTAATGTGTTAGCTTTTTGGCCTAATTTGTTATCCACTAAGGTTTTTTGGGTTAATTCTGAGTTAAGCTAGTATTCTGGCAAATTGCTAGCTTTTTTGGCCAATTTGGCATTTGCCTAATTTTGAGTTAAACTAGTATAAGTAAGTAAGTAAGAAACCTTTATTTATTAGTCCCGCGGTGGGGAGGTAGTATATAGCAACATGCTAGCATTTTTGGCTATTCAAGCATCTTTCTAAGGTTTTTTAAGCTAATTTGCAGTTAGGCTAAAATATTAACCAAGTGTTAGCTTTTTTTTTTTGGCTATTGAGGCATCTAATACAATTTTTTTTTAACAAATTTGGAGTTGGGCTAAAACAATAGCATTGTGCTAAGTTTTTATCTAATTTGGCATCTACAAAGGTTTTTTTTTATTATGAATTATGAGTTTAAAAAAAAAAGTATATAGCAACGTGCTAGCATTTTTGGCTTCTAATAAAGTTTTTTTTTGCTAATTTGAAGTTGGGCTAAAATGTAAGCAATGTTCTAGCTTTTTTGGCTAATTTGGCATCTACTGAGCTTTTTTGGGCTAATTCTGAGTTCAACTAGTATATAGCAACAAGCTAGCATTTTTTGGCTGTTTAGGCATCCACATAATGTTTTTTGAACTAATTTGCAGTTAAGCTAAAATGATAGAAACGTGTTAGCTTTTTTTTTTTGCCTGTTTAGGTATCTAATGAAGTCTTTTTGAGCTAATTCTAAGATAGGCCAAAATATTAGCAATGTGTTAGCTTGTTGGCTAATTTGGCATCCACCAAGGTTTTTTTTTTTTTTTACTTAATTCTGAGTTAAACAATTACAGCAACGTTCTAGTATTTTTGGCTATTTAGGCATCTACTACAGTTTTTTTTTAGCTTATTTGGAGTTAGGTTAAAATATTAGTAATGTGTTAGCTTTTTGGCCTAATTTATTATCCACTGAGGATGTGTAAGCTAATCAGGGAGGGGTTTAAAGTATCTTTATATTTAAAAATGAAAAGAAAAAGTGGTCCGAAATATTTTTTTTAATTTTAAATGGAATACAAATATATCTTTTTTATATATTATATAGTGCATATTTTTAAAGCAAATATAAAATATTTGGAATTGAAAAGTCTGATTCCATTTAAGTAGTAAAAGGTTAAAGGTTTTCAACAATAAAAGATAAACCAATTTCATTTCTTTTTTCCTTTAAATTCATTTTTTATCCTTTAAAAATCCAAATGTAATATCAAGTCTGACTAAAGAACATTTGCTGGAGGAAGTCTGCAGTTCTGCCGCTTTGACGTTCAGCCGAATGGGTGGACTTCTGCGTGTGACGGCGCTCTGGATGTGCTGCTGTGAGGAAGATGACGAAGGCAGTGACATGTTCATGGAAACTCCTGCGATCATTACTTCTACTCCAGTGGCGGTGGGCTGCCTCGGGGGTCTTACAGCAGCTCTGAACAGCTGCCACATGCTAAACAGGAAAGCTTTGCTCAAAAGTGGCGGTTACGCCCCCAGAATTTCTATATTTTTATGGTAGCCAATAAAACTTTTCCCTCATTTCTGCTAAAACGTCATTTTCCTGGAGACTTCCAGTCCTCTGAAGCTCATGCAGCCACGAGAGCTCCATCAGCTCCACCCTGAGGGTCGACCGTGCCTTGCATCACGCAGGGACCCGGTGAGTCACCTCATCCTGAGAGCCGTCACAAACCGATTCTGCTGGAACCAAGGTCGAGCGAGGAGCGCCACACGAGAGCTGGAGTGTGACCGGAGCGTCTTTATTTCTGACGTTCTGAGGATTCATGCAGATGTTCCTGAGCTGAAGACGAGCGAGGAGCCGCCGTCCAGCCGACCGCTCATCCTGTTCACACTGAAGCTGATGTTCATCAACAGGAATGAACTTTTCTGGAGAAAAATTATCATTTTCATATATAACACAGAAATTCTGTTTTACTTTGATGCAACTCTAATTGCAGAAATGTATATTTTTACATAAATTAATTATTATTTTTATAAAGACTTTTAAAAGTATGTGTTTTTCTAAAACAGGCGTCTAGTGCTTGTGCGACAACATGCTTTTATTTCAAACAGCGCTTCTTGTGTATTTGGATTATTCTTCTGATTCTGGTGACGATTTTACACAAAAAAAAAAACGACACTTTTAAGATGATGAACTTTGAATAAAAGATTTAAAAACAAACTGATTTAGTAAAATGTCATATTGTGATTTAAAGCATCATAAATGTTTATGGAGTAATGTTTAGTGTCAGAATGACCTGGTTGGAATCCCGGTTGGGACAGTTTTCATGTGGGGTTTACATGTTCTTACATGTTACATGTGTGGGTCTATAAACATGTTTCATGTGTTAATTAGTTACTCTAAAGATTCCTTAAGCGTGTATGTGGGGTTGTGTGTGGAGCTACTCTGGGGCCATAAATATTTGAAACCCAAATAAAGTATTGGTGCTTAGCTAAAAAATGTCCAAAACTTTTTGCTATTCTAAAATAAACTTAATTATTTTCAGCTTCAAATGTTGTTTTTTTTTAGGTTTCAAAACTCAAAATTTCAATTTCAAATCTTTTTTTTTACTTCCTACTCTTTATTTCTTGTTTGTTTTTGAATCTGAAAATTTTTTTAAGTTTCAAAACTTTGGCCTCGTTGTGGCGCGTAGGGGCGGGGCTAACGCCTGTGGACCAATTAAAATGGATGAGGGTGGTAACTTCAGTCCCGGTGCTTTCACTGACTCTGAGAACTGTGATAAGAGGCGTGTTTGAGATTATGCAGGCGGACGCGGCGCTGCGCAGATCGCCTGGATTGCGGTGCATGCTGGTTAGTTTCTGTCACCGACGTCACATTTGCGACGACATGAAGTATCGCGAGAAAGGGGCGGGTTCAAGGCGCCTACCTAAGCCAGCGCAGCCAGAAAATAGGTACTGCGCTGGCTGCGAGCCGCCTTGATGACTACAAAACAATGCATTGTGGGAAACGGTGTCCCGAAAGTTTTTGTAGTTTAATGTGAAATAACTGGCGCTAAATGAAGGAAATATGTGTATTTTCTTACTTTTCCTGGACGGTAGTGAATCGATGATTAAAAAATATACAAGATTTTAAATAATCTGTGGTTATTTGTGTCATAGTTGTCTTGAAAATGAACTTTGAATATTATTTTATCTATTTATTTGGGACTGTGTACATGTAATGAATCCCCCGACTATTTTTTATCTGTTTTACTCTAAGAGATGTAAGAAAAAATACAATGAAAGACATAACAGCACAGATCATACTAGGAGGAGTGGCGTATTAAAATTCAGCCGAATGTTGAGGACAACCCCCAACTCCTCGTTCTCGTACAGTCTCGTCGTCCACCTTCATCTCAGGCGCCTTTCTCCGCCCCCTCCTGCAGCAGCTTGGTCTCGTCGACGAAGCAGGCGAGGCGCAAGTCAACTCAAACACGCCTATTAACGGTCAGAAAATGGCGCAACAGCCGAGCTAATAGTTTAGAAACGGAAAGTTTTTGCAATTTTTTTCGATTTTTCAAGAAATGATTGAACTACTTTGTGCACTAAAGTCCTTTAGCAACGTTAGCACGATGCAAATAGTTTTTGTATTTTCAGCAAATCTTTTCAACTATTACAGTAAATTTCTTCAGCATCTTCAGTGACGCAACTGTTACAGTTTTAGAATAAAAAGTCTGACACGAGCATCAGTAGAGAATCTTTCATCACACAAGCGATCTGTAGTTTTCTCTCTTAAATTATAGTGACATAAACTAAAAAGTGAATATTTACATCAGAGGAAATCTGGAGTTTAACTCTTAAAATAATTTAAATTTAATTAACTCTGCAGCCCAAAACAGGATCAGTTAAAAGTTTAAATATCAAAACATTTTATTTTGTGATTTCTGCAGAACATTTGACCCATAGAGAACCTGTTTCTCTTGGGGGTTTGTGGTTGTTTGCGTCCTCCTGCTCTTTTCTGATCTTCTGCCGGTCGCCGTGCAGATTTTACTTTGCGGCGTCATAAACCCGGCTGGCCCCGTGCAGCGGCTCCACTCGGGGGGGGGGGTCCCGTCTGGGTTTTTGATGCTGAACCGCACGAACGGAACAGCTGCTCATCGGCGCGCTCCAGCTCGCTCAGAATCAGTTGGATTCTCTGCAAAAAAAAAAACCCCAAAAAAACTCTTCCTCTAATCTGTGGAGTTTTTAATTATTTCTTTTGTCGACAGCGACCATCTGTCGGTAGAATAAAACAGTGAATTAAAAATGTTGAATATTTACTTCTAAAATCTTTCTTCCTGCAGGTTTTTTAACGATAGTTCTGTTTTTGGTCCTAACTTTCTTTTTTAAAATTGCCTTTAATGAGCATCTCTCAGTTCCTACAGGGTAATAAAGAATTGTTCGCTTTACAGTTGGAATATTAAACTGAAGGCATTAAAAGCAAAGCTGTTTTCTCTTGGTGATTATGGAGCTGAACAGTCGATGCTTTTAGCTGTTTCATAAATTAATACTCTGCACACACTAAGGAGGGTGAAGTAATAAGCTGCAAAGCCATAAAAAAAAAAAAGAAAAATCTTGGCAGAGCCTGATGAGAGAGTGCTTTTCCAGGAGCTGCGAGTAATTAAACTGCATCTGAGCTGTTAAACATTATTACCTTTCAAACAGTCTGAGGCCGATGCAACAAAGTGGAATAATTACGGCTTTGTTCCCGCTTCCTGCGGTGTCATGCAGCCGCCATGTTTTATGATAAAGGGAGTGAAATGTGTTTGTACGTTTGCTGATGACACCCCTCTGTTGTCGTCCCACTCAGGTGTGCTCAGCCTGCCGGAGGGCCTGACTCTGCACAGAGAGCAGCGAGCGGCGAAGGGCGGCGAGGGGCCGGCCTTCAGTCAGTCCGAGCTGCGCTCCGTGGAGCAGTGCCTGCTCGCCACCAGGGTGGGCAGCGTCTCTGAGCTCAGTAAGTCGGACGTTTGAGTGTTTTTTTGTCCTCGGACCGGAACGGAATACGTTGCAGATCCCAGTTTTGATGCGGCAGATTCCATCAGCTTCCTGTCTGTCTGTCAGCGCTTCCATAAATCTTCTCCCGTGGCGTTCCTGATCCGTCCTCGCTCCTCCGACGTGCTCTCAGCGTCCTTTCACCAACACTCTGTCCGTCTCTGCCTGAGCAGCAGCTGTGGAATCTCCCGTCTACATCCTCATAAGTCAGGAAAAAACTCCAAACATGTCGTTAAAAAACGTTTGTTTTAGAGATTTAAGCCTGAATTTTATTTACATTTTATGAAAAAATATATATTTTTTGTGTTTTTCTTTTAAGTAGATGCTACATTTGGGTAATTTATGATAAAAGACATCAAGGGGTTAAAATCTTTTATTGTCTTTCAAACACTTTTCCACTTTATGGTTTGTGACTTAACTCAGACCTCAGAGTCAGCACACAAACAGATTAAAGTAATCCCTATGAGTGAAATGAGCAACAAATCAAATTAGGATTAAATGAGGATTAGATGAAGACAGGTTAGGGAAAAAACTGAGATTATACCTGATTTAAGTACTAATAGACATATTTCACTCAAATCAATTATACACATTTTTTTAGTGTTTCAATAAATTAATTTGACTAATAATTTAATTTCATGTTCATAGAAATTATATGTTTCCATTAAAACACAGAATTGCTAATAGTGTTGTTAGTATAAGAATCCAAACTATAATAAACATGGAAATGTCACAACACTGATGAGGGAAAGTGAAGAAAAGACCCGATGCTGCATCAGTCCAGTGTAATAATGGATGAACAGAAGCAGCACGTCTCCCCTATGCAAACTCAGACTAGATCAATCGAAACGCGATCAACTGATGAAACTCTCAAAACTAAATATTTGGATGAAAGTTGAACGAAAACAATGTAAAATTAAGGTAACTATTCAAAATGACATGTAAATATTAGCACTAAATGTACTACAACAGCAATACGGATGTTTTTACATCAAGACCAGAGTAGTCGATCACAGATCGATCAATAAACATTTCACTGAATCATTCAATAAGTTACTCTTTTTCTATTTTTGGATAATTATTAATAAAACTAATTATTGTTTTCCCCAACAATTTTAAACGTGTTTCTTTTCTTCTTTATGTTAAAACTAAAACAAGACGATTACAGAAACACACGGAAATATTTTACACAGTCATTTGAATCTGATTCTAAAAAGAAATTGTTACATAACTGAAGCTCATTTAAACATGAATTGTGTGTAGTTCTTGTTGTGACCACTAGGTGGTGGTAACACAACCAACTGGATCTCAGTTTCATGACGTAAAATTATTGAAACATGAACTGAATCTTTTTAACATTATATAAAGTTTTCTTTTGTGTTTTTAAGATGCTTAAAATATAATTTACTATTGATCATTATAATAATAATTATTATAATTAAGATTCAACTTTGTTGAACTTTGTTATTAAAGTTACAGATCCATCCATCCATCCATCCATCCATCCATCCATTCCTCCATCCACTCACTCACCTATTCATCCATCCATCCATCCACTCACCTATTCATCCATCCATCCATCCATCCATCCATCCATCCATCCATCCATCCATTCCTCCATCCACTCACTCACCTATTCATCCATCCATCCATCCACTCACCTTATCCTCCATCCATCCATCCATCCATCCATTCCTCCATCCACTCACTCACCTATTCATCCATCCATCCATCCACTCACCTATTTATCCATCCATCCATCCATCCATCCATTCATCCATCCATTCCTCCATCCACTCACTCACCTATTTATCCATCCATCCATCCATTCATCCATCCATCCATCCACTCACCTTTTTATCCATCCATCATCATCCATCCATCCATCCATCCATCCATCCATCCATCCACTCACCTATTTATCCATCCATCCATCCATTCCTCCATCCATCCACTCACCTATTTATCCATCCATCCATCCATCCATCCACTCACCTTTTTATCCATCCATCATCCATCCATCCATCCATCCATCCATCCATCCATCCATCCATCCATCCATTCCTCCATCCATCCACTCACCTATTTATCCATCCATCCATCCATTCATCCATCCATCCATCCATCCACTCACCTATCCATCCATTCATCCATCCATCCATCCACTCACCTATCCATCCATCCATCCATCCATCCACTCACCTATTCATCCATCCATCCATCCATCCATCCATCCATCCATTCATCCATCCATCCATCCATCCATCCATCCATCCATCCATCCATCCATCATCCATCCATCCATCCATCCATTCATCCATCCATCCATCCACTCACCTATTCATCCATCCATCCATCCATCCATCCATCCATCCATCCATCCACTCACCTATTCATCCATCCATCCATCCATCCATCCATCCATTCATCCATCCATCCATCCACTCACCTATCCATCCATCCATCCATCCATCCATCCATCCATCCATCCATCCATCCATCCATCATCCATCCATCCATCCATCCATCCATCCATATCATCCATCCATCCATCCATCACTTTTACTCATCACTGATTTCCATCATTTCCTCCATAAATTCTGTTTTTCCGTCTTTTTTTGATTGTTTTGTTGAGTAAATCTGATTGTTGTCATTTCTGTCTATTATGATTATTCTAATGAAGCTTAACAACCCTCCATCATTCAGAGGCAGCGTCCCGGTAGCAGGACGTTTTTCGGGCTGAATCATGGAAAACGTTCTTACGATTAAATGAGTTCAGCTTATGAATGCGACATAAAGTCCAAAACTTTATGAAATAATCGTCCGTTTACAATGCATTCATTATTCTAAGAATAACGAGCATAATAATGCTCCCTGAATCTGTTTATTTAAGCAATTTACATAAGTTTCAGGCTTTATATGCAAGAAAAACACATTTGGTCTTACAGTCTGATTTAAACAGGAAACACATTTTAAGTTCAGCTCAAGGCCAGGAGAGCAAATCCCAGTATGCATCACTCCAGTCGAGATGGAGGATCAGGCTCAAATGTACAGAAATAATATAAATACATACATTAAAATGAATAAATCTATAGACATTCTGTAGATATTCCATTAGACAGTTTTATTAAATTACTTTTTTAAATAAAATTTTATGACAAATTAATGAATAAATGTTATTCTAAAGACAACAATTAGTGAAAAAGTGTTTTTTATTGAACGTTCCTTCTGGTTGATAAAATCCATTAATTGATTTTAACAGATCAATAATCGATTCATAAAAATATAAATCGATTTTAGCACATGGAGCTAAAGTTTGCTAGCTTGATGCTAATTTTGAATGGAATCTCCCATAGGACGGCTAATGCTAACGCTCAGTAAACATACGTCGCGGAATAAATGAACATCTTTATCCAAACTTTTTTAAGGTAATATTTAATTAAATAAATATTTGTGGTCTATAAAAACATTTTCTGCTCATACGTTCTTCTTCTGGAATAAGGTGTAAGGCTATAGCGAGATCGCCACCTTGTGGCCAAACTGAAAAGTCCTCCAGGAGAAGCAGAACAATGTTTATAAAGTTAATAATCTGAACGTTTTAGTTAGTTCCATAACAATCTCATGATTTCACTAATACATATTACAGTATGTGAACTGGATCAGATTCATATAAATATTAAAAACATATGATTTGATTTTGATTTATTTATTTACACACACAAACAAAACAAAACAAAAAAACCCAAAACATACAAGCAAAATGAAAATACAAAGTAAGATCATGTGATGGTGGGTTACAGAACCCCATCTGGGCTTATTCAACACACCTCTGTCAAAGATTAAAAAAAATAAAATACAGTAAGTAAACAAAGAAAACTAAACTGAACAATCTAATGCCGGAAAAATATCATATAAATAAATACCAATAATAATAATACGAGAAAGTGAAAATTTTGTCATTTTTAAAAAAACAGCTGAAACTTTGGCTTTTGGAGTCTCAAATCTGCAATCAAGTAAGAAAACTATTACAAAGCAACCTCCTAAAAAATGATATATCTGTACAAATGTTTCTGTATTTTATTTGTTTTATTTTGTATACTGTATTTTAACCTGTGTTTTATAACTATATGTATAGTGTTTATCTCTTAAACTATGTTTTATTTCTTTTAAACTTAACCTGCCGTGGGACTCCAGATGGAAATGGCTATAATCTGGTATATTTACGTTTGTTTTAATGTTCATTAATATGCATTGTCCCTTTCTCAATAAAGTTATTAAAAAAAAAAAAAAAGTAACTCTGACATAGTAATTCCAAATCAAATTGATTTTATGAATATTAAATTGGCAAACATTTATTATTATTTAAATGAAATCAAATCCCGCTTTTACACCTTGAGATCATATAGTAGATTATTAATGTATTTCTAAACAAATGTGTATAAATGTGTAAAATCAAAATTGAATTGATTTGCAGAAATCTGGAGATTATAATGGCTCCTCAGCTCTAGTTCCTTCATTATTTTAGGTTTTATCGTTGCTAAATCTGTGGGATCTGCAGATGATCTCAGCTGAAACAAAATCAAGAAACAGAAGCAGGGAGCCGACATTTTTGGTGTTTTTTTGTTTGAATAAAATATGGATAAAAGAAGAAGAGCGGTAACATTTGCATCCTGTCAGGAAGCAGCGCTCGCTCTGCTCGGTTTCAGGGGGTTTCGGGAGCTTCGCCTCTCATTTTCTCTTCTGCTAAAATACCAAATTAGCATATCTGAAATGACAGCCCAGCAAATTCTGCAATAATTAGGATTGCTGCGGCGTCTTAATGGCTCCGGCGCTCCGTCACACGTGTACGGAGAGCACGCCCGTGGAGCCGGCTCACCTCCGGCGCCGCCTGGATCCCCACGTGTCGGATGAGCGGGGATGACGGGCGGCGTCCTCATCCATAAACATCTGCTGGAGACGGAGGGAAACATCTCGCCTCCGCACCGCTTTGACCTCTCGTCTCTTTTGGCCTCTTTGCTGTTTTTCTCACATTTATGTCACTGAAACCTTAAATAAAGCAGAAATCTGTGACTTTAATCAGTAAATTTGAACACTGACCGTCTTCATTCGCCTCACGGATGTAAAGACGGAGAGTCAGAGACTTTTTTCTCTTCATTTCAGTTTGTTGGTTTGTTTCAGGACTTGTTCTGTTCTGTGTTCTGGTTTTTGTAGCATCTGGATCTCACTCTCTCTACTTGTTCACGTTTTCTTTTTTTTCATATTTCATGTATTTAAGCTTCAGATTTTTGTTTGGTTTATCATTTGCTTGTTTTTTTTTTATTAGTTTATTCAATAAATTTGTTTATTAGTTTTTTTTCTATCAAAAATATAACTTTTACAAACTTAAAAAGACTCACAAATCAGCATTTTTTAGGTAATGTAAGTAATTTTTTCAGCTCCATTGATCCAACTGGATCTCAGTTTCATGACGTAAAATTATTGAAACATGAACTGAATCTTTTTAACATTATACTAAGTGTTCTTGTGTGTTTTTAAGATGCTTAAAATACAATTTACTATTGATTATGGAATAATAATTATTGTAATTAAGATTTAACTTTGTTGAACTTAGTTTTTAAAGTTACAGATCCATCCATCCGCCCGTCCCTCTATCCATCCATCCATCCATCCATCCAAAATGTTCAAGATATTAACACTTTTGGTATTCATATCTTTTATGCATATTGATTTAGTTTTGTTTTTCCTTTCTTTTTTTTCATTTTATGCAGTTTTTTCAGCTCCATAGATAAAGAATGGGAAATTCTTCAAAAACTTTGTACATTTTTTTAGCTTAAATAGTCTTGTCATTAAGAGAAAGTTTAGAACATTCCTGCTTGAACTTTTGTTTTTCATATAGTTTCCAAGATTTACAATTTTACACAATTTATATGATTTTTCAGCCTCATTGAAATGAGAAATTCTTCAAAAACTTTGTGCAGTTTTGGAACTTAAGTAATCTTGTTAATAAAACGATCAGTAAGTTTAGGACTTTCCTACTTCTACTTTTGTTTTGGATGTATTTTACAATATATGAAATTTTACACAATTATACGTTTTTCAGCCTCATTGAAATGAGAAAATCTTCAAAAATTTTGTGCACTTTGAAACCCACACAATATTGGTATTAAAACGTTCAGGACGTTCCGACTTGTACTTTTAGTATTCATATCTTTTATGCATATTGATTTGATTAAATTTTTTTAACCTCATTTATAAATAATGGGATATCTTCCAAAAACTTTGTAAACTTTTGAAACGTAAGGAATCTTTTCATAAAAGCATTCAGCAAGTTCAGGAAATTCCTGATTGAGTACTTTTGGTATTTATTTTGTTTGTTATATTTAATATTTAACAAAATTTTTCAGCCTCATTGAAATGAAAAAATTCTTGAAATATTTTGTGCACTTTAAAACCCAACATTGGTATTGAAACATTCAGCACGTTCAGACGTGTACTTTTGACATTGTTTTTATTGATTTATCTATTTCTTTGGCAATTTATATGATTTTTCAGCTCCATTGAAATTACTTTGAAACCCATGCGACACTGGTATGAAAACATTTAGCACGTTCAGGACATTAATTTGATGGTTTTTGAAACTTTTTTCAATTTTTCAAGAAATTGCATGTTTGAAACCTCTGTAACATGCGTATCAAAGCGTTAAGACCATTCCTGCTTGTACTTTTAATATTCACATTTTTTACGCATTTAAACATTTTACACAGTTTCTGCGTTTTTTACAAGAAATTCTTCAAATTCTCTGTGTATTTTATGCAGCTTCAAGTTCTTTAGCAACTTTAGCATTTTGTAATAACTTTAGTTTTAACGCTCCAGCATTTTCAGCAAATCCATTCAGCAAAAAGGATTAGAAATCAGAATTATCGTAGGTAATGCAACTTTTTAAGTTTACTTTGACATTTGTGTCTCCGTCTGAGACAGAAACATCTGCAGATCATTCAAAGTGTAAAATTCATAAAAACCTACAGAATAATCCTGTAAAATCAGGATTCTGATGCAGTCTGTAAAGATTTTATAGTAAAACTAAAGATGTTTTAGTATTTTACCAGATCAACTGGCATCTATAACATTATTTGAATGTATTGGCTGAATATATTGATACACATCTATTTTCTTTCTAGTGTTTTTCTATTATTTTATGACTCAGATTTGTCTCCTTTCAGATCCAGTCGCATCATTTGGTCGTCCCCGCTGCGTCTTAAGCCTCAGTTTATTGTTTCATCAGTAAAAGCTTGTTTTACAGGATGAGAAGAAGAGAATGTTTGAGGAGCTGGAAGAGTCCTTTCTGTCTCCTGTCTGTCATTTTCTCTGAGGGGGTTTAGAACGAGGAGGTAGAATTACCCTTTAACTAGGATTTTTGACGGTCGTTGGAGTTTAAGTGTTTTTGGAGAGAATAAGAATCCGCTTTTTGTTGAAGAGAAAGAGCGGCGGTCGTCTGTCGGATGGTCATTTTAACATGAATCTGTCACATGACTTCAGATTAGGCCCGCCACGATTGGTCGACTATTAAAATAGTCTATTAGTCGTTACTTTATATAATACGGAGTCAGAGTGTAGGAAAGTTGAAAGTTCTAACGGCATCATGCTAGATTTTTGGACTAGTTTGGCATTTATTAAGGTTTTTAAGCAAATTTGGAGTTCAGCTAATATTTCAGCTACATGCTAGCTATTTTGGGTAATTCAGGCTTTTTAAATTTTTCATTTTTTTTTTTTTTTCTTTAGCTGTTTTGGAGTTAGGCTTATATTTACACTATAAATCTTTTGGCTAATTTAGACTTTTCTCAGTTTTTTGTTTTATTTTGAAGTCTAGCTAATTTTTTTTCAGCTAAATGCTAGCTGTTATAGTAATTCAGGCTTTTTAAATTTTTCATTTATTTATTTTTAGCTGTTTTAGAGTTAGGTTTATATTTACACTATAATTCTTTTGGCTAATTTAGACTTTTCTCAGTTTTTTGTTTTATTTTGAAGTCTAGCTATTTTTTTCAGCTACATGCTAGCTGTTTTGGGTTATTCAGGTTTTTTTAATTTTTCTTTTTTTGTTGCTGTTTTGGACTTAGGCTAAAATTTACACTGCAACTTTTCTGGCAAATTTAGGCTTTTCTCAGTTTTTTGTTTTATTTTGAAGTCTAGCAATTTAATTTTTCAGCTACATGCTAGCTGTTGGCTAAACTAAGTTTTTTTTTCAGGCTAATTTTGCATTTAGCTAATATTTTAGCTGGCTATCAGCTTCAGGGTCTTCAGATAGATAGATAGATAGATAGATAGATAGATAGTGACGGTGGCTGCAGGCGGCTGTGTCATGCAGTCTCAGCTGTGCGGCGGCGTGTAATATGAAGGCAGAGACGGTGACGGTGCATCAGCTGCTCAGTGTTGCACCGTCTCACTTCTCTCAGTGGGTGTTACCACGTTTGCATCCGAAGCTGTAATGCAGCCCACAGATTATTTCAATCCGTTTCAGTGTCGTTCTTCTTTAGTGAAAAAAGTCTGCTGCGTTCTGACTGTTCAAACAAGATGGTGTGAAAAGCTGCACAATGCAATGTTGCTGATTTAACTAGACTTATTGAAATAAACTTTAGAATAGCCCTTATCTAAGAGAGTTTCGGAAACCGTGCGAACAAGAGCGATCCTTCATGTTAACAGAAATTGTTTGAAACAAATGTAAGATGATGTTTCTAGCAATGAGCAGTTCACTGCGATTATTATGAAATAGAAACGCACTCATCAGACAATTCCTAAAATGGGATCTTGATCTAAGAAAAAATCCACATTTTGAGAGTGATGGTCACTCAAATCACAATTGCTGTCAAGTTTCATGTAGAGAGTGACGTGAAGACTGTGCTTAGCATGTGTATATGTTTAGAATGTGAACAGCTGAATGTGTCAAAATTCAGTTTGAACAAATGAAGATGGCGAATGTTTTCTGTGTGTAGTATGATCAATGCTGGTCAAGTTTGATGTCTGTCTCTTAACCAAAAAACACGCGGATCTACAGAATGTAAATGGTGTGAATTCTGTGAAATTGAATATGTACAATGTATAGCACCAATAATAGAGAATCTCTGCCATGTTGAATATGTCTAATTGTGTGAATATGTCTACATGATTGTCAAACATATTCTACATGTGTGTGAATAGTCTACTTGTCGTGAATATCCCTGTGAATTTGTCAGTGTCTGACTGATAATCAACTCTGGTGTATGTGTGATAGGTGTGAATGTCCTTATTGTATACTGTGAGTGATTGTCTACATGCGTGTGTATGTACTGATGATGTCCGATGTGTGAATGATAATATCTAGGATACGTGTGTTAAAACTTATGTGTGAATCGAATGTTAAGCCTGCGTGTGTTAATGTGTGAATATGTCTACATGCGTGTGAATGTCTACATGTGTTTGAATATCTCTACATGTATTTAAAAGTGTCTAAATCTGGCTAAATGTGTGTAAATTTATGTGAATATGTTTTAAAATTTGTGAATGTGTGTACATGTGTGTGACTGTGTCTACATGTGTATAATTGTTGTGTGTGAATGTTTCTAGAGTGTCTAGATGTGTTTGAATGTGTGTGAATGTGTAGATGAGTATAAAAGTGTTTCCATGTATGTAAATGTGTGTGAATGTGTCTTGTTGTGTGTGAATGTTTCTAGAGTGTCTAGATGTGTGTGAATGTGTGACTGTGTCCTCTCTCAATGTGTAACTTCTCTTCTCCTCGGTCCGTGAACTCTCCTGTTCCTTCTCATCAATCTTTATCCAATCACAGCTCGCTGCATCTTTCTCTCAGCCAATCATCTGTGAGCGCTGGATTTCCCTGAGCTCATAATTTGGCTCGCAGTGTAATCATATTTGACCCGTGAGGCAATTTTAAATTAATATTAGAGCCGACCCACCAGCTAATTTAGCGCCGCCGTCTTCTTGAGCAATCCTTTGGCTAAAAGCCCCGGCGCACCCCGCACCTCCGTGTGTCACGCCCAGACCACACTACCACCTCAAACCACACCTCTCACTGTGTGACCCTACCAAAAATGCCCGCACTTTAAAGTTAAATAAGCCTTGCTTGTTCAATATTCATTGAAAACTTGTTTGGTACCACGTTTAAAGGTTCTTTCAACCCGCGGGTTTGTTTAATTTAAAGTTTTGTCCCACTGTGTGTTTGAGTTTGACCCTCCTGCCTCAGCTGTTGTATCAGATCCAGGAAGCGCTCGTCCTCCTGCTCCTCTGGTCCGTGGTTCTTGTGAAGAAACATTCTTAAAGCTCGCAGAACCTCCCGAATGAACTGCTGGGAAACTGAAAACCATTTCTGCTCTTCAGACATGGGAATCAAACAATATTGTTTTAAATCCAGGATTTCAGGATTTACCTGTCTTACAGCTCAAACATGCAAAGATGTTGTTAAGTTTTGACTAAATGTGTTTTTTTCTGCTCAGCCGACTCCAAGCTGACAGTATTTATTTATGATTCTTCTGATGAGTTGAGGTTTATTTGAGTGTTTTTGCTTAAAGCGGATTTGGACCCTCAGAGACCAAAAAGAGCGTAATTAAAGGTGGGCGGGAGACACTTAAGGAGCATCTCCTCCAATCTTAAAACTATTTCTCTCTCAGAATGAGGTATTGATTAAAAGCTTCAGAGTCATAAAAGGCGCCTTTAGCAAATGAAACTGCAGTATTTATGCTGGTAGGCTCCATGCTTCTCTGCACCAGACATGGCTTCCGAACAAACTGTCTTCTTTAGCGGCCGTCCTCAGAGCTCGGGTCAGACCAGCAGGAAAACAGCAACCATGAGATGTATGAGGATGAAACCAGAGAAACTGCTGTCTGCCTCCAAAAGTCTTCATTAACAGGCTGAAGGACAGTTCAGAGAGGATCTCCAAAGATTCTCCTTCATTAAAGCCTATTTTCAGGCTGAATGTGTGGAAAGCTTCAATGTAAGGATGTATGTGAATGTGTCTAGATGTGTGTGAATGTGTTTACCTGTGTGTGAATGTGTCTAGATGTGTGTGAATGTGTCTAGATGTGAGTAAATGTGTCTAGATGTGTGTGAATGTCTCTAGATGTGAGTACATTTGTGTGAACGTGTGTAGACATGTATGAATGTGTGCAAATGTGTGTAAAGTGTCTACCTGTGCGTGAATGTATCTAGATGTGTTTGAAGATTTTTTTTTGAATGTGTGTAGATGAAAGTAAATTTGTGTGAATGTGTGTAGACGTGTGTGAATGTGTGTCCAGATGTGTGTGAACGTATCTACATGTGCGTGAATGTGTCTAGATGTGAGTAAATTTGTGTGAATGCGTGACAAGATGTGTGTAAAGTGTCTACCTGTGCGTGAAATGTGTCTAGATGTGTGTGAATGTCTCTAAATGTGTGTGAATGTCTCTAGATGTGTGTGAATGTCTCCAAATGTGCGTGAATGTGTCTAGATGTGTGTGAATGTCTCTAGATGTGCGTGGATGTGTGTGAATGTCTCTAGATGTGAGTAAATTTGTGTGAATGTGTGTAGACATGTATGAATGTGTGCAAATGTGTGTAAAGTGTCTACCTGTGCGTGAATGTGTCTAGATGTGTTTGAAGATTTTTTTTTGAATGTGTGTAGATGAAAGTAAATCTGTGTGAATGTGTGTAGACGTGTGTGAATGTGTGTCCAGATGTGTGTGAACGTATCTACATGTGCGTGATTGTGTCTAGATGTGCGTGAATGTGTCTAGATGTGAGTAAATTTGTGTGAATGTGTGTCAAGATGTGTGTAAAGTGTCTACCTGTGCGTGAAATGTGTCTAGATGTGTGTGAATGTCTCCAAATGTGCGTGAATGTGTCTAGATGTGTGTGAATGTCTCTAAATGTGGGTGAATGTGTCTAGATGTGTTTGAAGATTTTTTTGAATCTGTGTAGATGAAAGTAAATTTGTGTGAATGTGTGTAGATGTGTGTGAATGTGTGTCCAGATGTGTATGAACGTGTCTGCGTGTGCGTGATTGTGTCCAGATGTGTGTGAATGTGTCTAGATGTGCGTGAATGTCTCTTGATGTGAGTAAATTTGTGTGAACGTGTGTGAATGCGTGTCCAAATGTGTGTAAAGTGTCTACCTGTGCGTGAATGTGTCTAGATGTGTTTGAAGATTTTTTTTTAATGTGTGTAGATGAAAGCAAATTTGTATGAATGTGTGTAGACGTGTGTGAATGTGTCTAGATGAAAGTAAATTTGTGGGAATGTGTGTCCAGATGTGTGTGAACGTGTCTGCGTGTGCATGATTGTGTCTAGATGTGTGTGAATGTGTCTAGATGTGTGTGAATGTGTCTAGATGTGTGTGAACGTGTCTAGACACAGTTTCACGTTTAAGAGACATTTTTTCCATCATGACGGTTTTCATCCGTTCATGACCTTGGAGACACGAGGCGTTCTCCACTTCGATCCGTTCCTGAATTAAAATGACCAGAACAGTGCGTGTCACTTCCTCTTTACTATTTCAGACTTTCATTACTCGTCTTCATTGAGTCGTGGGTCCCAACAGGAAAGAGGAAAGCCTGACAGATTTCCCTGAGATGGGATTTGAGTGAACACTGTAATAACACGGCCTTGTTTTTTAATAAAACACAATAAGTAAGCTGCCAAAGACATGAAAGAAGGGGGGGGGGCTGTGCGTGGGAGAAACTTCAGACTCTCCATTTAGGATCGGCTAAATTTCACTTTACTAAAAACAAGTCTTGTCCCAAAATAGCAAAAACCAGTGGCAAACATATTTTTCGGCAATCTGTTTGCTTTAAAAAAAAGAACCAAATTAATGAGCTGCAAATCCGGAGAAGGAGAAACTCGGATCTTCACCTCATTCCTTGGTTTCTGTACCAAACAAAGCGTCTTCTTCCTGACTGCGGCTCATGAAAACTCCTGATTTCCCCTGACAGAGAGGCTGGAAGGATCGACGGCGGCGGCTCCCCGATGTCTTTTTAAAGGCCACAGACTGAAAATAGGATTCCTCTGATTCCTGTTTTTTTACGGTGTGTGTTTCTGCAGGTGACCTCGTGTCCCGAGCCATGCACCACCTGCAGCCGCTCTACATGAAGAACCACAACAACGGGACTCCCATCCACCAAAAGAGCTGTGCCATCCACTGGGCTCCCGAGGCCATCTACACGCTGTGTTACTTCATGCACTGCCCCCACCTGGAGTGGGAGAATCCCAACGTGGAGCCCTCCAAGGTTACCTTACAAACGGAGAGGTGAGGAGCGAAAAAAAATAAAATCCTGAGAGGTCATCTAAACATGATTTCTAAACTTTCGGTTTTTGTGTGTAAAATGTGAAGATAAAAGTCCCCAGTGGCCAGTTTTAAGCCTTAATCAGCTTGTGAGAAAACACAGAAAGGTCAGGTAATGCAAATGAATTTAAATCTTTACTCTTTAAATCCCCTAAACATCAATCTGCCAGACGGTTCGGAGTGGCTGCCCACCCAGCTGTGATTATGTATTGTTCTGGCTCATATTTACATTTACGGGAACAAAGCCGGAGCTAATTTTAATTCCGCCATCTGAGCCGGGCCCGGCTCGCTTTGCTTTTGCAGAAATATTAACCACTCTGAGGCGGATGTTCTGAAAACTCGACTGTCTGCAGAAGAACAGGAATCTCTGGAAAATCTCTAAAAAAAAATGATTGATCCAAATCCTGCAACATTCCCAGATTCTGTTCCGTGGAAAGAAGGGTGCTCAAAACCAAAGCCCATATGACCAACCCTCCACCCCCGTGCTTGACAGTAATAACTATAAATGGATCCATGTTCAGAAGTTCAAAAACGAAAAACTCTCTGAAAATAGCAAGTCGCAAGAGCAAAAAATGTCTAACCAAGAAGAAGAAAACCCTATATAAGTCATTCTGGAGTATAAGTCGCACTTTTATTTATTTATTTATTTATTTATTTATTTATTTATTTATTTATTTATTTATTTATTTATTTATTTATTTATTTCACATCAATAGCATCGCTGCAATGCGTCAGCATTAGCTAAAAGCTATTTTTCATCTGTAGTCCCTGAAATTGTCAACCTAAAAATCTCAAAACATCAGTTAAATACGCAAGTAAAAAAATACCGAAATACATAAAAAATACAGGTTAGAAAATCAGTTATAATACATATAAAATACATATAACAATAATAAAATGCACACAGTAATAAACAATAATAAAACTATTATAACACAGAACTTCTGGGAGAAAAGCGTGGTGTTTCAGAACAAATCTGCCGAGCCCGGCGTCGCTAAATAAAAAAATAAAAACAATAATGCTAATCTTTTGATGTGTTCAAGAAAAATATCCAAGTTAAAGAGGAAAACAATCAGATTCTTCTCCATGTTTGTTTTGGACGAAATTTCTTCTTCTACGACTGTCAGTAACAAATACTTCGGATGCACCGCCCTCTAGTGGTTGTTAGAGGAAACAACTGCAAAACGACGACTGATGTTTTCTGGGAAAATCACAAATATATGAGCCTGTTTATGTCTAAAATAAAAAAAAAGCACACAAATAAGTCGTTCCTGAGTATAAGTCGCACCCCTGGCTAAACTACAAAAAAACTGCAATTTTTATACTTTAGTTTCAAAACTTTTTTAAACGACTAAGTCATATTTTCTCCAAAATAGCAGCTTAATATTAGGTCTGAGATAATTTTCACAAACATTCAATCCAAAAATGGTCTTTCTATAGATGCATAAATACTACATAAATACTAAATACAAAAAATTTGTCTCACCCGGATTTGTGCGTACGGAATTCTTCATTTATAATGCATACAATATATTTTGTGAATAAGTAGAAAAAATTATGAAATAAAAAAAAAAATCAAAATACAGTTTACACATGCACTAATTAAAATGACAAAATGTTGAAACTAAGTATACGCACCAATCTTTGAAAATGATCTAATCATCTGTAAATGATGCATTTAAATGCTGCTAGAATGCTGGGTCATCAGAGTTTTCTTATCAGCCACTTCAAACTTCGATTGTGAATAATATCTGGTAAAGTTGACTCTCTTGAACAGATAAGCCTGATAATTAATATAAAAAATTCTGAATATTGTTTTTTAAAACAGTCAACACTAAAGTTTCTCTATTCATCTGCATTTTTGGCGGCATGAGGTTCTCCTCGACACCCGGAGAGCGAACAGAGCAGATCGGTCCAACGTCCCGCTGCACTCGCTGGGTGTGGAGAAGGAGTTTGGGGTGTCTGCTCCCGGTGTATAAGGGGAGGGGGGTTCTGTCCCGACGGAGCGCTGAGTCGGTCAGACCTACACACGCTTTATGGGGCAAGCCGGTAGTCAACGGCCCAACCAAGCCCTAACGCTAGCGATTATTGGTGACGTCATCGAACGAAAGCGACGTCTGAAATATGAGGCACTCGCCTATGGAGGGTTAAATGAAGGGATAGGGAGAAGGGAAGTCCGCTAAACGAAGCTTCTAAACCGGAGCGGGCCGGTGGGCTGATCAACCGCCTCGCCGCTATCGTTGAGTGAAAAAGCTCCGCTGGGACACCAGACCAGAGCGGGGAATTCTGGCCTTCCAGGATTTTCTCTCTTTCAGCATTTAATGGAATCATTTGCAAAGAAAAAGATTTTATTCATGTATTTTTTCTTTTGTTACTTTACTGACATGAGGGTTATAAACAGATCATTTTCTGGACAGATTGAACCCAAACCTTAAAAGTATAAAATGAAACAGCTGGACTGCTTTCATATAAAGTAGATGTTTACCCTCTCTGTTAATTGGATGGTTAAACGATGATGAATGAGGCGCTGTAATTTAAATGTGGCTTTAGTGGAACATTTTTATGACCGAGAGCTCAACATTAAAGGCGTTAACAGATTCGTCCTGCATGAACGTTGACGCTTCGTCTGCATGTTTTTAAAAATCTGCTGCCATAAAGAATCTGTGATCTTCTTGATCAAATCAAAAAAGTCTGTTTAAATCTGAGTTAAACAAACTATTTTACAGGAAATCCCATATCATGAAATCACACCTGCAAGTTAATTAAAAAGCTTTCTTGCTTTTATTTCTAGGATTACAAAGATTTGTTAGAGAAAAACTATGAATTTAACATAGCTTAATATGCAAAATAGCAAATCTAATAGTGATTTCAACTGAAAATAAAACATTTTTTTCTTGGCATCAAAGCTGAACGAGGGATTGAAAAAACAAGTCTGGTATCGATCCGTTCATCAGACTCTCCTCTGTTGTGTCCTTCAGAGAAGTGTAGAATTATTGCCCTTTTAATGTTCTCAGCAAAGGGGTAGAGTTCCTGCAGCTGCAGAGTCTGCGCAGATGCAGATGTAGCAGAGCAGCTGCAGAGTCAGCGCAGATGCAAATGTAGAACAGCAGCTGCAGAGTCTGCGCAGATGTAGTACAGCAGCTGCAGAGTCTGCACAGATGTAGTACAGCAGCTGCAGAGTCTGCGCAGATGCAGATGTAGAATAGCAGCTGCAGAGTCTGCACAAATGCAGATGTAGCACAGCAGATGCGAAGTCTGCGCAGATGCAGAACAGCAGCTGCAGAGTCTGCGCAGATGTAGCAGAGCAGCTGCAGAGTCAGCGCAGATGCAAATGTAGAACAGCAGCTGCAGAGTCTGCGCAGATGTAGTACAGCAGCTGCAGAGTCTGCACAGATGTAGTACAGCAGCTGCAGAGTCTGCGCAGATGCAGATGTAGAATAGCAGCTGCAGAGTCTGCGCAAATGCAGATGTAGCACAGCAGATGCGAAGTCTGCGCAGATGCAGAACAGCAGCTGCAGAGTCTGCGCAGATGTAGTACAGCAGCTGCAGAGTCTGCGCAGATGCAGATGTAGAATAGCAGCTGCAGAGTCTGCGCAAATGCAGATGTAGCACAGCGGATGCGAAGTCTGCGCAGATGCAGAACAGCAGCTGCAGAGTCTGCGCAGATGTAGTACAGCAGCTGCAGAGTCTGCACAGATGCAGAACAGCAGCTGCAGAGTCTGCGCAGATGTAGCACAGCAGCTGCAGAGTCTGCGCAGATGTAGATGTAGTACAGCAGCTGATGTGTCTGCACACATGCAGCCCAGTAGCTGCAGAGTTTGCGCAGATGCAGCAGCTCCTGCTGCCTTTGTAGAGAACTGCAGAGATCCTGCTGCAAGCATGCACGTCTGCAGACTCTTCTTTAGAACTTATCTGGTTCTGGATTCCGACCTAACCAAGGAAAATCCGTCAGTTTCCATCCAGAACACAGGGTTTATTGGATTATCAGGTAAACCTTTATATGACTTCAGGTGCACGGTGAGCCTTACTGCTGATGAATGTCACATTGATCCGTTAGTTTCCATGTTCCTCAGTTCATTTGATAGGTCAGCAAAAACCATGCTTCTGAACATGAAAGTAAACTTCTGCTGATTCGTTTCTTTTCTTTCTACCCACGTCGTGCGTTCAGCGTTTCCTCTGTCGGTCCGCTGACTTTATCAGCAATTGTCTCGGCTAATCTGAGTCCCAGGCGTCCGGCTCGTGAGATTTCACATTAAATCCTTTGTTTTTCTGATGTCACAAATCCTGATGGCGAATCCGGATCAGGGAAATTCCACCATCCTGATTGTGAAAAATATTCGCTTATCTAATCGGAAGATATTAATCCAGGATATGTGTGTCTGCATTTACTGATAAGATGTTTGGGGAAGCTCACACCCGTTTTCTAAATACAGTTTATGAATAAAATATCTTTTATTCTCTGAAAGTTGCTGCTCAGTCGAGTGTAAATCTCTGGATCCGTGTTTGATTTCCGGCCCTGTGGTTTGCTGAAGCGTCTATGTTCCAGAAGCTGACCTCCACACGACCTCCAGTCTGTGCATTGATACGTAACGGCGCACATAAAAGCCTCGTACAGAAAGTAAAGGAGACGCCATCCGCAGATGAGTCCGTGGGTGAATGACAAGCATGAAGGCTTAAAGAAAAACTCTTCCAAACCCAGAATAGGAATTTGTGCATCAGTCAGCCTGCTTGGTTCTAATCCCCCAGTTTTGTCTTTTTTTTGTCCATATTGTCAAACCTGCATCTTCCAGAGGAGGAGGAGCAGGGAGGAGCGCAGGCGGCCAAACAGCAACAATACAGATTATTATTAACCCTTTAACAGCTGAGCTCCACTGTTTATGTTCTTTGATAATCTGCAATTTAAAGAACTGATTTACATTTAAATTGTGCAGGAATTAGACAGTGACAGATATTTATCTCCATCACTGTCTAATTCCTGTACCTGTCTGTGACGGAAATTAATTTAAATGGTGCAGGAATTAGACTCTGACTCACCATCTACTTCCAGCATCATTTAAGTTCATCTCAAACACAGTCTAATTCCTGCTTCCTTTAAAGTAATCTCAGTCACTGTCTAATTCCTGCATCCTTTAGGTTCACCTCTGTCACCGTCTAATTCCTGCATTCTTTAAATTAATTTCTGTTATCGTCTAATTCCTGCATTCTTTAAAGTAATCTCAGTAACTGTCTAATTCCTGCACCATTTAAAGTAATATCTGTCACCATCTAATTCCTGCACCATTTAAGTTAATCTCCATCACTGTCCAAGTCCTACATCTTCTATAGTAATCTCCATCACCGTCTAATTCCTGCATTCTTTAAAGTAATCTCAGTCACTGTCTAATTCCTGCACCATTTGAATTCATTTCTGCCACCGTCCAATTCCTGGATCTTCTATAGTAATCTCCATCACCATCTAATTCCTGCATCCTTTAGGTTCACCTCTGTCACCGTCTAATTCCTGCATTCTTTAAAGTAATCTCCGTCACTGTCTAATTCCTGCACCATTTGAATTCATTTCTGTCACAGTCTAATTCCCGCATCATTTAAGTCCATCTCTGTCACAGTCTAATTCCTGCATTCTTTAAATTAATTTCTGTTATCGTCTAATTCCTGCACCATTTAAGTTAATCTCCATCACTGTCCAAGTCCTGCATCTTCTATAGTAATCTCCATCACCGTCTAATTCCTGCATTCTTTAAAGTAATCTCAGTCACTGTCTAATTCCTCCACCATTTGAATTCATTTCTGCCACCGTCCAATTTCTGGATCTTCTATAGTAATCTCCATCACCATCTAATTCCTGCATCCTTTAAGTTCATCTCTGTCACCTTCTAATTCCTGCATTCTTTAAATTAATCTCAGTCACCATCTAATTCCTGCACCATTTGAATTCATTTCTGTCACAGTCTAATCTCCGCATCATTTAAGTCCATCTCTGTCACCGTCTAATTCCTGCATCTTCTATAGTAATCTCCATCACCGTCTAATTCCTGCATTCTTTAAATTAATCTCCGTCACCGTCTAATTCCTGCACCATTTAAATTAATTTCCGTCACAGTTATTGGTTGAAGAGTTTCAGTCCATGAAGGATTCTGTGTTTACGCGTCACCGATGACGCCTCAGTTGTTAAAGTGTCAACTTTAGGACTTGATTAGCAAATTTCAGCAAAGTTGACAGTTTTCTGTGTTTTTTTGTTTTACTTTTTAGTGACTGTTTTGGTTCAACATTAAAACGATAAAGTTTGCCAAAAATGCATTAAAATCTTTTTTTTTAAAGAGAAAAAACAAACATTCTGCAAACACAAACTGCACAAGCTCAGTGATCTGCCTTCCATGCTTTTTCTTTCACGGTCTGGATGCCGCAGGAAAACGTCACCTTCTGAATTCTTTCATGAATCGACATCATGGATCATCTTCACAATTCCTGCCTTTTTTTATCCCCAATTTATTGAAGGTAAAATATTCTGCTGAATTTTCCCAACAAGGTTCATCCTGTCCTCAAACAGCCAGAGCTCCTTCCAGGATCTGCAAATTCAAAATATGCTAATTTGGTGTCAGGCTGGTTTCTGCCAGTGTCTGAGCAGCACACCAGCTCTGCTGGGACTGAGCCTGCGCCTCTGCCTCCCCCTGCAGGCCGTTCCTGGTGCTGCCGCCTCTCATGGAGTGGGTGCGTGTGGCCGTGGTCCACACCGAGCACAGGCGCAGCCTCTATGTGGACAGCGACGATGTCCGGCAGGCCGCCAGGCTGCTGCTGCCCGGGGTGGACTGTGAGCCTCGCCAGCTTCGGTACGGCTGTGAGGAGCGTGCGCGGCGCGCGCGCCTCCTCTGCACCACCGTGAACACACACTCATGACACAAACGATGATAAATATGAGCCTCCCCGCTGCCTGGAACTATCAGGCCTGCACGTCTGGGGAAGGTTTAAGTGGTTTTAAACCATCAACCTGCTGCTGAATCTGTGTTTGTGTTTCAGAACGGATGACTGCTTCTGCGCCTCGAGGAAGCTGGACGCAGCCTCCGCCGAGGCGAAGTTCCTGCAGGACCTGGGCTTCCGTATGCTCAGCTGCGGACGCACCGATTTAGTCAAACAGGCCGTCAACCTGCTCGGGCCGGATGGAGTCAACAGCCTGAACGAGCAGGTTAGACCAGCAGAAAGCGGCGCCTTCACACTCGCTCGTACACGGCCGGGCTCGTCGGGAGCGAGGAGGCACATATTAAATCTTGTTTTTCCTGCAGCTCTCTCTGCCAAGCCGCTCTGCATTATATCATGACTGCAGCTCCAGCGCGCTAAATCATCAGAGGGAAACCGCAGGAGTAACTCATGATTTTCCAGGAGAAAAATCAATATTTAGTTGAAGGCGGATCTTTGCAGAAACTTTCAAACCCAAAGTAGACTGTCATCCCCCTTCACGCAGAGGACGTATCGATTGTAAAAACATGATCAATGGCTGGACTGTCAAGGGTAGATGTCTGGATCAGAGCAAAAGTTCTGGTGGGGTGAAACGTTTTCTGTGTGCAGGGGATGACGCCGCTGATGTACGCGTGCGTCCGCGGGGACGAGGCCATGGTGCAGATGCTGCTGGACGCAGGAGCGGACATCAACGGCGAGGTCAGTCGACGGGAGGTGTTGCTGCGGTCATCAAACCTCCATCCCTGCAGACGCAACATTTACTTTACTGATGTTTACATGATAAAATAAAGTTAGTTTGGAAAAAAAATGAACCCAAACTTTCATGATATCGTATCAAACACATAAAGAACTTTACACTTCCTGCGATAATGCTTTATTTTTTCTAAATGTGGTAGCTGAAGATGCTGGAGCGTTAGCTAAAGATGCTAAAGCCATTTAATGTATTGCAAAATAATGTCTTGAACGTGTATAGGGTTCAAAGTTTACAAAGATTTTGACTTAATTGCTTGCAAAATCTCAACAATTGCACAAAATTCCAGAAAGTTACATAAATTTTAAAAAGCATAACATGTATGAACACTGAATTTACACGCATGAATCTCCTAAACGTGCTGAACGTTTTGATACCAAACTTGTATTATTTGCAGAAAGTGCACAGAAAATTTGAAAAATCGCAAAAATTGCGTAAAATGTTAGTGTGCATAAAAGATATGAATACCAGAGAGTACAAGCATGAATGTGCTCCTGAGCGTGCTGAACATTCTGATAACAATATTGCATAGCTTTTAGATGTGCACAAAAAATTTGACTTAATTTCTTGCAAAATCGCAATAATTGCACAAAGTTCCAAAACTTGCAAAACAATTTTAAAAAGTGTATCAGGTATGAATACCCAATTTACTAGCGTGATTGTCCTGAGCGTGTTGAACGTTTTGAAGCCAATATTGTATAGCTTTCAAAGTGCACAAAGAATTTGAAAAATTTCTTGCAAAATCGCAACAATTGCGCAAAATTTCAAAAAGTTACGTAAAATTTTAAAAAGCGTAACATGTATGAATACTAAATTCACGAGCATGAATGTCCTGAGCGTGCTGAACGTTTTGATACCAAACTTGTATTATTTGCAGAAAGTGCACAGAGAATTTGAAAAATGTCTTGAAAAATCGCAAAAATTGCATAAAATGTTAGTTTGCGTAAAATATATAAATACCAGAGAGTACAAGCATGAAACTCCTGAGCGTTCTGAACGTTTTGGAAACCAATATTGTATAAATTTTCAAAGTGCACAAAGAATTTGAAGATTTTCTCGCAAAATCTCAACAATTGCGTAAAATTCCAAAAAGATGCAAAAAAAAAATTAAAAAGTGTATCAGGTATAAATGCCAAATTTACTAGCATGATTGTCCTGAACGTGTTGAACGTTTTGAAACCAATATTGCATAGCTTTCAAAGTGCACAAAGAATTTGAAAAATTTCTTGCAAAATCGCAACAATTGTGCAAAATTCCAAAAACTTGCATAAAATTTTAAAAATGCGTAACAGGTATGAATACCAAATTTACGAGCATTCATGTCCTAAGCGTGGTGAACGTTTTGAAACCAATATTGCATAGCTTTTAAAAGTGCACAAATAATTTGACTTAATTGCTTGCAAAATCGCAACAATTGCACAAGTACCAAAAACTTGCATAAAATTTTTTTGTATTATTTGCAGAAAGTGCACAGAGAATTTGAAAAATCTCTTGAAAAATCGCAAAAATTGCGTAAAATGTTAGTTTGTGTAAAATATACAAGTACCAGAGAGTTCAAGCATGAATGTCCTGAGCGTGCTGAACGTTTTGAAACCAATATTGTATAAGTTTCAAAGTGCACAAAAAATTGGAAGAATTTCCCGAAAAATCTCAACAATTGCGCAAAATTCCAAAAATGTACATAACTTTTTAAAAAGGTTGCAAGAATGAATGTCCTGAGCGTGCTGAACGTTTTGATACCAAACTTGTATCATTTGCAGAAAGTGCACAGAGAATTTGAAAAATGTCTTGAAAAATCGCAAAGATTGCATAAAATGTTAGTTTGCATACAGTTGCGCAAAATTCCAAAAAGTTGAGTAAAATTTAAAAAAGCGTAACAAGTATGAAAACCAAATTTACGAGCATTCATGTCCTATGCGTGGTGAACATTCTGATACCAATATTGCATAGCTTTCAAAGTGCACAAAAATGTGAAGAATTTCTTGCAAAATCGCAAAAATTGCGCAAAATACCAAAAACGTGCATAAAATGTTAAAAAAGGTTACAAGTATGAATACCAAAGATACGAGCCCGAATGTCCTGAGCGTGCTGAACATTTTGATACCAAACTTGTATTATTTGCAGAAAGTGCACAGAGAATTTGAAAAATGTCTTGAAAAATCACAAAAATTGCGTAAAATGTTAGTGTGCATAAAAGGTAAAAATACCAGAAAGTTCAAGCATGAATGTGCTCCTGAGCGTTTTGAAACCAATATTGTATACGTTTCAAAGTGTACAAAGAATTTGAAGATTTTCTCGCAAAATCTCAACAATTGCGTAAAATTCCAAAAACATGCAAAAAAAAATTTAAAAGTGTATCAGGTATAAATGCCAAATTTACTAGCATGATTGTCCTGAGCGTGTTGAACGTTTTGAAACCAATATTGCATAGCTTTCAAAGTGCACAAAGAATTTGAAAAATTTCTTGCAAAATTGCGCAAAATTCCAAAAAGTTGAATAAAATTTTAAAAAAGCCTAACAGGCATGAACACCAAATTTACGAGCATGAATGTTCTAAGCGTGGTGAACATTCTGATACCAATATTGCATAGCTTTCAAAGTGCACAAAGAATTTAAAAATTTTTGCAAAAACGCAACAATTGCAAAACATTCCAAAAACTTGCATAACATTTTAAAAAGCATAACATGTATGAATACCAAATTCACAAGCATGAACGTCCTGAATGTGCTGAAAGTTTTGATACGAAACTTGCATTATTTGCACCTTGAAACCAATATTGTATAGGTTTCAAAGTGCACAAAAAAATGGAAGAATTTCCTGAAAAATCGCAAAAATTGCGCAAAATGTTAAAATGCATAAAAGGTATAAATGTTAAAATTCTAAGCATGAATGTCCTGAATGTTTTGATACCATGATTGCTAAAATCACTGAAAGAGTAAATATTTGCTGAAAAACGTAGAAAGGAGCAGGAGAATCACTGACGTGTGATTGCTTACTAAGCATTCACACAACCTTCACTCAACACATGAAGATCTTGAGACTTTGTGAGCAAAAAAACTGACTTGAAAAAAGTTCATGTCTTCATTTTAGGCCTAAAATCTCCATTTGCTGCATCAGAAATGCGTCCCGTCTGTTCTTCTGTCCGTCACGCTGCTGTCAAACGTTAAAATCATCTTTTCTTTGCTCAGCAGCTTAAAGACGAATTAATAAGTTTCCAACCAAAGTCATTCAGTTCTGGTTGTTGAAGAGAAGAGAATGCCGTCGGCGTTTCCCTTCTTCTGTGAACGGGATGCTTTGGAAGATATCGGCAAACCGTTTATTCTCAGATCAATGAACATTTGCATTGAGGAGTTCTCGTCCCCGGAGACCGACGCCGCGAAAGAGGCGGAGTTTCCTGCAAATGAAACCATGAGTTCAAATTCTTCACAGCAGAAACTACGAACTTTAATTCTAAAAATCAATTTTTAAAATGTACTTTCTGACTCTTACAAACAAAGAAAATGCTTTAGTTAAACAGATTCTAACTGAAGGAAAAAAACACAATTATTTTTTGTTGAGTTCATTTCCAACTAAATGCACTAAGAAAAGAGGTAAAAAGAAAAATAATCTTAAGAAAAAAATCCCTTGAAAATAATAAGTCATTCTACTGGAGAAGAAAGCTGATAATAAGATATAAAAATCTAGAAATTCTACACAAGCTTTAAAAATGGAAACATAATCTAAATAAATCTATTAGAAAGAATGACTGTAAAATTTTTTTTTTTTTTTTTGCTATTTTTAAGCGCTAGGTCCTTGTGGGGTCTTAAAAAGTCTTAAAAGCATTGAATTTATGGATTTGGAATTAATACTTAAAAAAAAAAAGTCTTATATGTTGATATATGAGTTTTAAAGTATACTATACTGTAAATTCATCACTATAAAGAACCTTAAAGTGCTATTTTGATCCGTTTACGTCTTCCTCAGTAACGCCTGGTTCACACTGGAGCGCCGCGGAGTGGGCGCGGCATCCGCTCTCTCCTGCAGTTCACACCAATTTTCTGCTAGAGCTTTTTTTTGTTTTTGCCATCATGAATAAATTAATAACCTAAAAATATGACCCCATGTTTCTGCTAAGAAGAACTGCTCTCTGCCTCTCTCTTGTTGGTTTTTGGACCCGAAACCCCGCCCCGCGGCCAGAGTCTGCCCACTTGTTGATCTGTGTGTGCGCGGTTGTCTGTCTCTTTGTTTTGTGTGCGTGTTGAGTTGCAATCTGTACAGTTTTATTGTGAAAAATTGGTTATATTTTGAAAATGTTTCAATTATCTTGACTTAAATTCCCGCCAGAATAGACGCGGATTGCTCGCGGTCAGCGCACAAAATCGACCAGACGCTGAAACGATGCGCTGTGCGGCTCGAGCCCTCCGCGGAGGACCACGGCGCCCCGCGTCAGGTGTGAACCTCACCATGGGTTAACAAGGGCGCCGAACAGTAGCGACCTCCGTTCCGCAGCGCTTTGCGGCGCTTCCACGTCCAGTGTGAACCAGACGTTAGCTCAACAGCAGCCCCTCCCATCCTCACGATGTGACGTCACAGCGTGAGACCCGCCCCTTTCAGGAAGAGTCAGCTCTGCCCCAGACTAACACTGTTCCTCCACTCGATGAAAGACACAAACAGTTTCACAGACATTTATTCAGACACGACAGATCTTCAGCACCTCTTTCCACGCCGTCAGAACTATGAAATAAAATGAAATAAAATACAGAAACTTAAATAAACCCAATTAAAAACGTGTTTTCACAGAAAATTATAAAGAAAATTAGCCTTAAGTCGCTCATATACACTTTTCAGATAGCTTTAACACAATCACGCAAATTAATTAAACTGATAAAAAAAATGTAATTCCTTCCTCATCGATCGCATTAACTTAAGAGGAAACTTTTCCAACACATCTTCATTCTTCTACACCAGGGGTAGGGAACCCTGGTCCTCAAGAGCCACATTCCTGCATGTTTTCTACCATACCCTGCTCTGGCATGTTCTTATTGGCTGAACACACCTGAACCAGGTAATCAGTGTAGGGACTCATGACAATTACCTGGGTCAGGTGTGTTCAGCCAATAAGAACATGCCAGAGCAGGGTATGGTAGAAAACATGCAGGAATATGGCTCTTGAGGACCAGGGTTCCCTACCCCTGTTCTAGAACGTATTTCACAGACAAAGCACTTGCAGACTTCTCTTTTCTGGACCTCGTACAGGTGGAGTAACTTGTATAACATCCCCCACAGCAACAAGGAACAAAAAATAAATACGTTCCTGCTTTTTAAACAAAGTTTTTAACTGATTAATACTGTTATTTATTAAGGCTGTAACGAGTATCCGGGTGCTCGAGTATTCACGATCTGCTCCTGAAATTTCGAGTACGAATATTCGCGACGTCCAAGATCGCTGATTCGCGATCTTTATAAATATAGCAAATTGTAGTAAAATATGATCAAAATATGATCTGGGGACGATATATTTTGCTCTGAAATACAGATTAATGTTGTTTTTTAAGCTTACGAACTAAAACAAAGCCGAAAAAGCAGCGGTGCTAACACCGGAAGTAAACAACTTCGTGACAGTGAACTTCTGGTTTTCAAAGTAAAACTAGCGAGAGCTTTTTTTCGTTCAGAAACTGAGACTGAAGTCCCGCTCACTGACATAACTTCTGAAAAGATTAATTAGCTTTAACACCGAAGCTTTTGCTCCAGTGTTTACATTCTTTTGGTTATGGTAACTTTTCAACAGTTGACGCAATTAACGGAATTCCATCTTATTCTAAAGAAACGCAGCCTTGTGCTGCTGAAAGGAGGATGTAGTCAATGCGAATCAGATGATTCTGCTGCAGAAAAAATACTCTTTTCATTCAGGCTCTACACCAATATGTAAAGCTTAGAAAGCAAAATGTTGAAGAATTTTGTGGATATAAAACTGTGGAGAGAATTTTCAGGTTTTGCTTTTAAATGATCCAAAACATCAGTGATTTGTAGTCCTTTTATGTTACTGTGAACAGTAGATTGTCAGAAGAAAAAAAAAAGTTTAAAATGACAAACTTTTCTATTTCTTTCTATCTGAATCTTTGTGTTTTTTAATCAGTTTTGTTGATTCTGATCTCCTGTTTTAAATAAAGGTACAAATAATGATTAAATAAAATCAATTTTTATCCATCCAGTAAGTAGACATACACATATAAACATTATTATAAAGTGAGAATCGTGGTTCGATCCACAGCCCTTTATTTATTTACTGTAAAATATCACTTATTTATTTCAAGTGATTAGAAATGTTTTTTTTTATTAATTATCCTTTTTAACTCAAATATTTTTATAAAATTAAAGTATGAATTCGAGTTGCCTTTCAGGGCAGCTACAAACACTCAATTTCTCCTCAGAGCGAAAATCGGTATAAAAATAATTTTGTTTATTTTCTAGTTGTGTCCAGTCTTCAGTAAATTCCAGCTCAAACAAAACAGGAGTTTGTTACTTTAGAAGTCCCTTTCGTTCAATGTATTCCATACGTTAGGATCTCTCCAATATCTTTGCTCTAAATCTTGTTTTTTTAAATATTCCATTGAGTCATTGAGTAGATGGATGAAGCGGGAATAAGTGATGGGAGTTGTGGTGATTCAGGGGCGGAGCAGCCGTTTGTAAAGAATCATCCTCTTCCTCAAATTATTTAATTCCATTTCAAATCTTATTTTCTCCTCATTCTTCTACATATTGATGTATTTTGTTCTCATCGTTGGTCCCGCAGCCGCCTGAGGTGACGCTGGGCTCTGATTGGTCGATCAATGTGTTGATCAGCAGGTGAACGCGGGGACGGGACGTCCTCTGCCCCGTCACCTCAGGCCTCCTGCGGTGCTTCCTGCCACCACCCCCCACCCCCCCTCCCCCCGTAGCGGCTCGTCTTGTGCTCCATTGTAACCGTTTTAATCGCCTGCTGTCTTTCTCCCTCCCTCCCTCCCACCCATCCGCCCCCACCCGTGTCCTTCCCCAGGTGCCAAACACCATCCACAAGCACCCCTCAGTCTTTCCCGAAACGCGGCAGGCGACATCCCTCACCTTCGCCGTGTTGCACGGACATGTGCCTGTGGTGCAGGTAGTGACATCATCGCTCACCTGTGTGTGCGCCGCATGTTTTCTGTCAGTCATCGAAGCTTCGTCTCTTATTTTCCTGTGAATGGTCGGCTCTGACCTCTGACCTTCTGCGTTCAGGAAGTGGAAACTCTGCAGCCTGACTGTTATCGAACTGGTTCCGCTTAATTCAATTTGGCCTCTAAGTGTTCTGCAGATCCTGAATTCTAATGGGGAACATTAACGCTAATTTGTTCTCCGAGGACAACAGATTCAGTTAGGATGTACGGAGAATAAAATGCATCTTTATTTGATAAGAATGGAAATGTATTTCATTTTTCAACTTTTAGTTGAGTTCATCTGTTAGATTTGAAAATCCTTCCTGCTCCTGACGGTACGGAGGGATTTTGGTGCCACCACATTACAAGCAGAAGTCCGTTTTGAGGTCAAAGTTTTCTAAAAATTATAGTTTTATTTAGTGTTAAGAAAAACAATTATAATTTGCAAATAGAAATATTTAATATTTGCTTTCAAAAACTCTTTTTTTTTCTTTCAAAAAACATTTTTCTGATTGCATCTCAAACGTTTTTAGAAGCGTAGTGACTCATCTCGCTTTTACCCTATCTTTTATTTTTTGTTCAACATTTTCTCTCAAAGTTACGTTTGTGCCTGCTGATTGGTATAAATTCTGTCCAATCAGGTGTCTCTACCTCGCACGACGGGGACTTTGGACTTTCTATCGGTGATGTTTGATTGGAATTCGACAGTCAAAGATTTAGCGAGAGCGAGATGAGGCACTACGCTTCAAAAAACATTTGTTCTGCAATCACAAAAATATACATATAAAAAAAAAATTTTCTGTAAGCAAAAAAAAACTTTTGAAAGTTTTTGAGAGCAAATATTAATTTTTTTTTAGTAAATTATAACTTTTTTTCTAAAAACTTTACATTTTTAGAAATTAGAAATTGATTTTTTTTTTGTCGCCTCTTGGCCAGGACTCCCCTGTAGAAGAGATTCCTTAAACTTATAAATTAAATATAATAAAATAAATTAATGATATAATTAATAAAATAATTTTAGTTTCAAATTTTGATCTCAAAACAGATCTCTGCTTGCAATATGGTGGCACCTAAATCCCTCCATAACGAGTTCCAGAGGGATCTGTTTCAGACATGTTAGAGGAAAAAGGATGCAGACGTTTATGGGAATTTTCTGAATGTCATGTTCCCCCCCCAGCTGCTTCTGGATGCCAAAGCCAACGTAGAGGGGTCCCTGCAGGACGGAATGGAGAACTACACGGAGACGCCGCTGCAGCTGGCCGCCGCTGCAGGTACGACAGCTGACATCACTGCGTGCAGGCTCCATCGCTGATGCAGTTCTCTGGTTTTTCTACAGGAAACTTTGAATTAGTGAGTTTGCTGCTGGAGCGGGGGGGTGACCCCATGGTGGGAACCATGTACCGTAACGGCATCTCTACGGCGCCTCAGGGAGACATGAACTCCTACAGCCTGGCGGCGGCCCACGGGCACAGGTACCCCGGAAAAGAGCCATAGGCGAAAAAATATCTATATATAAGTTAAAATGAAGAGTTTGTCAGAAAAATTAAAACATTTTCTGATTGCAGGTTGAATATTTTGACCAAAATAACAATTTTAGAAATTTAAAAAAATGAATTAATGAATGAAAATATAAAATAAATTAAATATATGAAACTTGAAGCTGAATTTGTTGGTCAGCAAACGTCTTTCTGCTAAAGATGTGATATTAGATCATTTTAAGTTCATATTCCGACATGCCCTTTGAAGCTAAACTATGAAGGATCCTCCAGTTCATCCTCCAGACGTTACTTGTCGTTCCTCTCGTCCCGCAGAGACGTGTTTCGTCGACTCCTGTCCCACTCAGACAAAGGAAAAGCTGATGTTTTGTCCCTGGAGGAGATCCTGGCTGAAGGTTCGGAGCCGGAAGCCGGAAGTCCGTCTCACGTGGAACAGATCCGATCGGGAAAAGCCAAACTCAAAGCCCTGAAGGAGGCCATGTACCACAGCGCGGAGCACGGACACGTGGACATCAGCATCGACATACGCAGCCTGGGTGCGTCTCTGCGCGGGCGTCCGGCGTGCCGCTCCGCTCTGAGAAAACCTCTCATCCGGCGTGTGATCTGCTCCTCAGGCGTCCCGTGGACGCTGCACACGTGGCTGGAGTCTCTCCGGACGTGCTTCCATCAGCACCGCCGGCCTCTGATCCAGGGTCTGCTGAAGGAGTTCAGCTGCATCGACGAGGAGGAGTACACGGAGGAGCTGGTCACGCACGGCCTTCCTCTCATGTTCCAGATCCTCAGGGCCAGTAAGGTACGAACTTCAACGCGGGACAGAAAATAGTCTCACCCAGTTTATGTCAGGTGAGACTATTTTCCCTCCATAGAGGGAAGCGAAAGAAGATCTTCAGAGTAATTTAGATGTTTGCTGTGGTCCATCTGTGGCAGGGGTCTTCATTTAAATCATTCACGCTATAGTGATTCTCCTGGTCCTTTCTGGACGTTTTTCGGCACGGAAACGCAATCTCACTTTCAGCAATTTTCAGTATCAAAACGTTCAGCTCCTTCAGAACATTACTTGTATTTCTGTATTTATAAACTTTATAGTTTTTGAAATATTGAGCAAAATATGCTCAATATATATAGGAAATGAATGAGAAAGTCTTAAAATTTCAAAATTTTCTGTAGATTAACAACAAACCTTTCAATATATTCATGGGTTATGTTTTCACCTTTAGAGTAATTTTCAAAAATTTTAGAGTTTAGCTTCTATTTTAGCAACATGTTAATGTTTTTGGCTAAATTGTTAGCTACTAGGATTTTTACGCTAAGTTAGAGTTTAGCCTCTATTTTAGCAACATGCTAACATTTTTGGCTAATTAGTTAGCTACTGGGATTTGTACGCTAATTTAGAGTTTAACCTCTATTTTAGCAACATGCTAATGTTTTTGGCGAATTTAGTTTACTGAGTAATTTTAGGTAATTTTGGAGTTTAGCCATTAATTAAGCAACGAGCTGGCTTTTTTTTTTTTTTGATAATTTCCCCTCTACTGAGTTTTCTATGCTAATTTGGAGTTTAGCTAATATTTTGGCAATATCCACACGTTGTTTTTTTTTACTAAATTGTTATTTACTAGGATTTATAGGTTTATTTAGAGTTTAGCTTATATTTTAGCAACATGCTAACATTTTTGACTAATTTGTTAGCTAGTGGGATTTTTAGGCTAATTTAGAGTTTAGCCTCTATTTTAGCAACATGCTAACGTTTTTGGCTAATTTAGTTTACTGAGGAATTTTGGGTAATTTTTGATTTTTTTGGGGGGTAATTTACCCCCTACTGAGTTTTCTATGCTAATTTAGAGTTTAGCTAATATTTTAGCAACATGCTAAAGTTTTTGACTAATTTAGTTTACTGAGGAATTTTAGGTAATTTTGGAGTTTAGCCATTAATTGAGCAACGAGCTTGCTTATTTTATTTTTATTTTTTTTTGATAATTTCCCCTCTACTGAGTTTTCTATGCTAATTTGGAGGTTAGCTAATATTTTGGCAATATCTACACGTTTTTTTTTTTTTTTTTTTTTTTTACTAAATTGTTATTTACTAGGATTTATAGGTTTATTTAGAGTTTAGCTTATATTTTAGCAACATGCTAACGTTTTTGACTAATTTGTTAGCTACTGGGATTTTTAGGCTAATTTAGAGTTTAGCCTCTATTTTAGCAGCATGCTAACATTTTTGGCTAATTTAGTTTATTGAGGAATGTTTGGTGATTTTGGATTTTTCGGGGGATAATTTACCCTCTACTGAGTTTTCTATGCTAATTTAGAGTTTAGCCAATATTTTAGCAACTGGCTAAAGTTTTTGACTAATTCAGTTTACTGAGGAATTTTGGAGCTCTGCTAGTAATTAGGCAACAAGTTAGCTTTTTTTTTTTTTTTTTTTTTTTGCTAATTTGGCCTCTACTTAGTTTTTTTATTTGCGTTCTTTTTATTGTTTTTTAATATTATTATTTATTATTTTTTAATTATTTTTATTTATTTATGAGAATTGCTTCATGCTAATTTGGAGTTTAGCTAATATTTTAGTTAACACGCTAACGTTTTGGCTAATTTGTTAGCTACTGGAGCTTTTAAGGTTAATTTCGAGTTTAGCTTCCAGTTTTAGCAACAGGCTAACATTTTTGACTAATTGGTTTACTAAGAAATTTTAGCCTATTTTTAGTTCAGCTAGTATTTGAGTTATGAGCTAGCTTTTTTGTGCAATTTGGCATCTACTAAGGTAAAAATGAAAAAAAAAAAATCCAATTTTTAATAGATGCTGTTTTCTTTCTACATCCTTGCTCTTGTTTGTGCCAAAAAATGGAAATAATTCATATTTATTTAAAAAAAGAAGAAGGTGATGAATGCTAATTCAAATTTCTTAAAGGGTAAAGTAAGACTATGAGGTTTTGAACCATAGAAAACGAGCCTAAATGGCTCTTTTAGAGTTAAAGGTTGTCGACCCCTGATCTATGGAGTCACTCTGACAGCTCTTTGGCTTGACGTGATCAGCTGATTGTTTTTCTGTGTGTCCAGAATGAGGTGATCAGCCAGCAGCTGTGTGTGATCTTCACCCAGTGCTACGGCCCGTACCCCATCCCCAAACTGGTGGAGATCAAGCGGAAGCCGTCCTCTCGTCTGGGTGAGCTTCTGGAAGTTCTTTCTTATTCCTCGATGAGGTCAGCATCGTTCACCTCTGAAGGAGTCTGCAGAACATTCACAGCTCCATCTACTGGAGGAAACTGGAGATGAAGTAAAAACATCTTTTCTGTCTTTCAGATCCTCATTTCCTGAACAACAAAGACATGTCCGATGTGACGTTTCTGGTGGAGGGGAAGCCGTTCTACGCCCACAAAGTCCTGCTCTTTACTGCGTCGAACAGGTGAGACGTTTTTACGGAGCAGCTGAAGTCGGGAGGGCGTGGTTCAAAATCCTGACTCCGTTGTTATTTTTTTTTCTTCCTTCAAGGTTCAAATCTCTTCTTGCGAACAGACCTTGCGGGGAAAACACGTGCATCGAAATAAGTAACGTCAAATACCACATTTTCCAGGTAATGTCTCCGTCCTCCGGACAGACTCCGCCTCCTTCTGCAGAGAGTCTGTCTGGAGAAAGGCGGGTAACGTCTGGGCTTTCTCTGCAGCTCGTGATGCAATATCTGTACTTCGGTGGGACGGACGCTCTGCACATCCGGAACTCTGATGTCATGGAGGTTTGGATCACTCGTGAAGCTTTGGAGTCGAACTTTGAAGTCCAGAGTTTATTGATGGTTCCTTTGATGTTGAAACTGTCAGTGACTGAGAGTGAATGTCCTCTTCAAATGGAAGGTTTCGTTAAGCTTTAGGATCCGAGTGAATTATTTTTGACTTCTCTGGGAAAATAAAAGCTTCAACCCTTTCAGACCAGAGCCGCTTTTCTCCTTCAGAATCTGCTGGAACGACGTTGATCGGGTTCACGGTTGATGAGATACGGCATGTTAAAGATTTTGTATGTAAGCGTCAACGGTGACGACTCAGATGTTCGAGCGCATGTGTCAACGTCAAGGCCCGGGGGCCGCATCCGGCCCCTGGGGTAATTATATCCAGCCCTCCAGATCAGGCCTTCCTGCACCAATTACGTTCATCTCCGTCACCGTCTAATTCCTGCATCATTTAAATTAATTTTCGTCTAATTCCTGCATCATTTAAATTAATCTCAGTCACCGTCTAATTCCTACATCATTTAAATTAATCTCCGTCACCGTCTAATTCCTGCATCATTTAGGTTAATCCTCGTCTAAATCCTGCATCATTTAAATTAACCTCCATCACTGTCTAATTTCTGCATCATTTAAATTAATCTCCGTCACCGTCTAATTCCTGCATCATTTAGGTTAAGCCTTGTCTAATTCCTGTATCATTTAAATTAATCTCCGTCACCGTCTAACTCCTGCATCATTTAGGTTTATCTCAGTCTAATTCCTGCACCAATTAGGTTAATCTCTGTCTAACTCCTTAATTATTGAAGTCAACCTCCGTCACAGTCTAATTCCTTCGTCATTTAGGTTAATCTGTCCAATTCCACCATCATTTAGTGTAATCTCAGTCTAATTTCTGCATCATTTAAATTCATCTCCGTCACCGTCTAATTCCTGCATCATTTAAATTAATCTCCGTCACCGTCTAATTCCTGCATCATTTAGGTTAAGCCTTGTCTAATTCCTGTATCATTTAAATTAATCTCCGTCACCGTCTAACTCCTGCATCATTTAGGTTTATCTCAGTCTAATTCCTGCACCAATTAGGTTAATCTCTGTCTAACTCCTTAATTATTGAAGTCAACCTCCGTCACAGTCTAATTCCTTCGTCATTTAGGTTAATCTGTCCAATTCCACCATCATTTAGTGTAATCTCCGTCTAATTTCTGCATCATTTAAATTCATCTCCGTCACCATCTAGTTCCTGCATCATTTAGATTAATCACTGCACTGTTACCGACTAATACCTGCATCACTTAGGCTAATTTCCGTCTAATTCCTGCATCACTTAGGTCCATCTCTGTGCAATTCCGTAATCATTTAGTTTTATCACCGTCTAATTCCTGCACCAATTAGGTTCATCTGTCTAATTCCTGCACCAATTAGGTTCATGTCCGTCACCGTCTAACTCCTGCATCATTTATATTAACCTCCGTCACAGTCTAATTCCTGCTCCAATTAGGTTCATCTGTGTCACCATCTAATTCCTGCATTATCTAGGTTAATCTCTGCTAATTCCTGCATCACTTAAATTCATCTTTTTTCATCTTCTAGTTCCTGCATCATTTAGATAAATCACTGTACTGTTACCGTCTAATTCCTGCATCACTTAGGTCCATCTCCGTCACCATCTAACTCCTGCACCTGTTAGGTAAATCTCTGTCCAATTCCAGCATCATTTAGTTTTATCTCCGTCTAATTCCTGCATCATTGAGGTTGTTCTCAGCCTTATTCATTTAGGTTTATTTCCGTCACCGTCTAATTCCTGCATCATTTAAATTGATCTCCGTCACCTTCTAATTCTTGCACCAATTAGTTCAATCTCCGTCATCGTCTAATTCCTGCATAATTTAAATTAATTTTCGTCTGATTCCTGCATCATTGAGATTTATCTCAGTCTAATTTCTGCATCATTTATGTTCATATCTGTCACCGTCTAATTCCTGCATCATTGAGGTTTTTCTCAGTCTAATTTCTGCATCATTTATGTTCATATCTGTCACCGTCTAATTCCTGCATCATTGAGGTTTTTCTCAGTCTAATTTCTGCATCATTTATGTTCATATCTGTCACCGTCTAATTCCTGCACTGATTAGGTTAATCTCTGTCTAACTCCTGCATCACTTAAATCAACCTCCGTCGCAGTCTAATTCCTTTGTCATTTAGGTTAATCTGTCCAATTCCACCATCATTTAGTCTGATCTCCGTCTAATTTCTGCATAATTTAAATTAATCTCCGTCACCATCTAGTTCCTGCATCATTTAGATTAATCACTGCACTGTTACCGACTAATACCTGCATCACTTAGGTCCATCTCTGTGCAATTCCGTAATCATTTAGTTTCATCACCGTCTATTTCCTGCATCAATTAGGTTAATCTCTGTCTAACTCCTGCATTACTTAGGTTCATGTCCGTCACCGTCTAACTCCTGCATCATTTAGATTAACCTCCGTCACAGTCTAATTCCTGCTCCAATTAGGTTCATCTGTGTCACCATCTAATTCCTGCATCATTTAGATTAATCACTGCGCTGTTACTGTCTAATTCCTGCATCACTTAGGTCCATCTCCGTCACCATCTAATTCCTGCATTATCTAGGTTAATCTCTGCTAATTTCTGCATCATTTAAATTCATCTCCGTCACCGTCTAATTCCTGCACCTGTTAGGTAAATCTCTGTTCAATTCCATCATCATTTAGTTTTATCTCCGTCTAATTCCTGCATCATTTAGTTAATTTTTCATCCAATTTCTGCTCCGTTTATGTTCATGTCAGTCACTGTCTAATTTCTGCACCAATTAGGTGTTAATCTAGAATGATAATCCTGTCTATTTTTATTCTTTTCTGAAAGTTTTAAAAATGTAATTTTAATTCAATAAATACTTATCTTGTTCGGCCCTCGACCTGCTGCGTGTTTTGGATTTTGGCCTCCTCTGTAAAGCGGTTAAGTTAGAGGAAAATCTTCTTAAAACAACCTTGTTTTGTGCTATCATGCTCTGTGAAAACAGGATCTTTTTGAACAACGTTCAGTGTATTTATACACACTTATCTTTTTAAAATGTAGCTTTTGTCAGCAGCCAAGTTCTTCCAGCTGGAGGCGTTGCAGCGACACTGTGAGATCATTTGTTCCAAGAACATCAACACAGAGACCTGTGTGGAGATCTACAACCACACCAAGGTAAATGCACAAACATTTTAATGTGATTTTTTTAATTAAAGTGACTTATTGCACTGTCCTCCAGTTCCTGGACGCTCCAGACCTGGCGTCCTACATCGAGGGCTTCTTCCTGAAGAACATGGTCATCCTCATCGAGCTGGAGCCCTTCAAACAGCTGCTGTACGACGCTCCCCCCGACAGCCCGGGCGCCGACGTCCTGCAGGCGCTGGAGAAAACCCTGGCCGTCCGCATCCAGTCCATCCACCTGTCCTCGTCCAAAGGCTCCGTCGTCTGAGGAGCGACCCGCTGATCACCGACGGCGATCTGAGCGAGGGACGTCCCGGACGCGCGCCTCCCAGCAGTAGCTACACGCTTCGCGTTTGTCTGCCTTCTTCATTTTCAGGACCCCTTCTGTCCCTCGGTGGCTTCACCAGACATCGCTGTAGCAGACGTCCTCGACGTGCAAAGATTCTCTCTTTGGAAGTTTGTGGAACCGCAGAAACGGAGCTGCTCAGATCCTCCATGAACTGGGATAACCGGAGGAGAGGAGGAGCCCGGGACGCTCCTTACCGAACAGGGAAGTTGGGATGTTGGTCCGATTTCTCCTCAGAGCCAAACGACGGGAAGCAAACTCAACGAGCAGGAAGTTTCTGAAGCTGGACGGGAAGAAGGACTTTTATTTTCTTCACTACTGTGTACATTTTGTTAATAAAAATAGAGAAATTGATAATGTAAGTTAATGTATATATATTCCCATATTTTTTCTCATGTGTGACTGAATATTGATGTAAAATCAGGAACTATACTTGTAAATATCTGTGTTTAAATGTTGCATGTCTAAGAAGTGACTTTGTCTCCGTTTTTAAATGATCACTTTGTCGTCAGCATGGGTCACCGTCTATTTCCTGCATCATTTTGGTTTATCTCCGTCACCATCTATTTCCTGTATCACTGGGATTAATCTTCGTCGCTCTCTCATACCGGAATCATTTAGGTTAAACTCCTTCTAATTACTGAACCATATAGACTAATCTCCGTCACCGTCTAATTCCTGCATCATTAAGATCCATCTTTTTCACCATCTAAATCCTGCTTCATTTAGGTGCATCTCTGTCACAGTCTAATTCCTGGATCATTTAGGTGAAACTCCTTCTAATTAATGAATCATATAGAGTCATCTCCGTCACTGTCTAATTCCTGCATTATTTCGATCCATCTCCATCACCGTCTAATTCCTGGATAATTTAGGTTTATTTTTGTCTTATTCCTGCACTATTTAGTTTAATATCCATCACCATCTAATTCCTGCATCATTTAGATCCATCTCTTTCGGCATCTAAATCCTACTTCATTTAGGTGGATCTCTGTCACCGTCTAATTCCTGGATCATTTAGGTGAAACTCCTTCTAATTACTGAATCATATGGACTCATCTCCGTCACCGTCTAATTCCTGGATAATTTAGGTTTATTTTTGTCTTATTCCTGCACTATTTAGTTTAATATCCGTCACCATCTAATTCCTGCATCACCTAGGTCCATTTCCGTCACCATCTAATTCCTGTGTCATTGAGGTTCAACCGGGTTACGGTCTAATTCCTCGATCATTAACTCATAATTACTGCATCATATGGACTCATCTCCGTCACCATCTAATTCCTGCATCATTTAGATACATCTCTTTCACCATCTAAATCCTACTTCATTTAGGTGCATCTCTGTCACCGTCTAATTCCTGGCTCATTAAGGTTAAACTCCTTCTCATTTCTCAATCATATTCAATTCAATTTTATTTATAAAGCCCAAAATCACAAAGATTTTGCCTCAGTTAGCTTATATGGACTGATCTCTGTCACCATCTAATTCCTGGATAATTTAGGTTTATTTTTGTCTTATTCCTGCATCATTCAGAATCCATCTCCGTCACCGTCTAATTCCTGCGTTATTTAAGTTCAACCTTGTCACCGTCTAATTCCTGCACCATTTAGTTTAATATCCGTCACTGTGTAATTCCTGCATCACCTAGGTCCATCTCCATCACCGTCTAATTCCTGTGTCATTGAGGTTTAACCGGGTCACGGTCTAATTCCTAGATCGTTTAGGTTAAACTCATAATTACTGCATCATATGGACTCATCTCCAACACAGTCTAATTCCTGGATGTATCATTTAAGTTAATCTCCATCACCGTCTAATTTTTGGATAATTTCTGTCTAATTCCTGCATCTCTTAGGTCCACCTCAATCACCGTCTACTTCCTGCATCATTGAAATTCAACCCGGTCACTGTCTAATTCCTGCACCATTTAGGTTCATCTCCGTTACCGTGTAATTCCTGCATCACTCAGGTCCATCTCACTAATTCATGCATCCTTTAGGTTAGTTTCTGTCTAATTCCTGGATCATTTATGTTCATCTTTGTCACCGTCTAATTCCTGCATCATTCAGGTTCATCTCTGCCCTTTTCGCCTTGCGATAAAAGCAAACTGCTTTCAGCTTTTTTCCATTGATCCTGGAAAAGTGAAGCTTTTGCTTCTCAAAAAGGTTACTGTAAACAAGAGTTGCATTCGCCGCAGAAAGAGACATTATGGTTTTGTGAAATAAAGATGGCTTCTCTGTTATTTTGTCTTCTGCAGTGAAAGGTTAGATCTCAGTCGGGAGGTGTTTTAATGTGGCGTCCAGCAGTGCAGATGCCAACCAGATCCACGCAGCCAGAAAAACATTCAAAAGAGAATCTCTAAACCCATGAAAAGGAAATAAAATCCTATCAAATAAGTCTCTTTGTGATCTTACATTTGTAAAATGTCTTTATTATTTAAAATGTCAATAAAATTTTTTTTCCCACAGAATCTAACAATCCAAAATCCATTGAAGCTCATGAAAGTTCTCTCTACATTCTGGTGCACTGAGGTGGAGTCGGACAAAAAATTCGGCCAGAAGTTCTGCCAAGAGACCGACTGGGCTTGAAACTGGGTCATGGAGCAGCAGAACAATGATCCAGAACACAATCTACACCGGCGGCGCTGAAAGGAGAAGACAGAAGAAACTCTGAACATATTTATATCAATCCGTAAGGATGGACCACCATGGAGGAAACCCTCTCTCTAAACATCAACAAAATGAGAAGTTTTTAATAAGATGAAAGAAGATTTTAGAGTTTAGAATTCCATCCTGGAGATTCTGAGGGAGACGGAAACCTTTGCATCAGGAAAAAGCAGAATTCCTGCATCCAAACCCTCTAGAACTAAAGTGAGGATCTTCAGAGAGTTCACTTCAAACAGAGCTGGCTTAAGAACAACAAAGAGAAAAAACCAAGAGAGGCTTGAAGAGCAAACAGACGTGGCTTTGTTGGGTTTTTTCTGGGCTCCTTTGTGCAGATCAGGCTGGAAGCGGATCAGTGAGGACTGTGTGTGATCACTGCAGCCCCCGTCACACCGGAATTCTTCTGCTTCTCCTGCATCAGTGGATTTGGAAAATTCCTTATGAAATGTTCTGGATTTAAAAGAGTGGTGTATAAAGACAGAAACGTGAAGCTGGATCAGTTTGTCGGATTGGCTGAGGGAGTTTCGTGGTCCATCTCCAGATCTTCTGGTTGGATGGGAAGTCATTCACCTCCAGACCATCAAATTCCAATCGTTGTGAATGTGACCATGTAGGTTTTTAATTTCCAGGTTGAAGTTCATTTCAAATTCGTTATATGGAGCCAGCTGCACCAAAAATGGTCATCTCAGTCACCATCTAATTCCTGGATAATTTAGGTTAATCGCTCTCACTGTCTAATATCCACATTATTTAGGTTCATCTCCATTTCTGTCTAATTCCTGCATCATTGAAGTTCATCTTTATCTTTTTAGATTCATTTCCGTCACAGTCTAATTCCTGCATCATTTAGGTTAATCTCCATCTCCGTCCAATTCTTGCATCGTTTAGGTTAATATCTGTCACCATCTAATTTCTGCTTCATTTTGGTTAATCTCTGGTACTGTTTAATTCCTGCATCATTTAGGTTCATTTCCGTCACAGTCTAATTCCTGCATCATTTAGGGTCATTTCTGTCACCATCTAAATCCTGCATCATTCAGGGTCATTTCCGTCACCATCTAATTCCTGCATCATTTAGGTTCATTTCCGTCACCATCTAATTCCTGCATCATTTAGGTTCATTTCCGTCACCATCTAATTCCTGCATCATTTAGGTTCATTTCCGTCACAGTCTAATTCCTGCATCATTTAGGTTAATCTCTGGTACTGTTTAATTCCTGCATCATTTAGTTTCATTCCCGTCACCATCTAATTCCTGCATCATTTTGATTTCTCTCCGTCACCGTCTAATTCAGGGACTTTGACTTCTAAGTTGAATTTCATTACAAATCAAAGTTATGTGGAGCCGCCTTTTGGGAATTTTACACAAATCCATTGTGATGAAGAGATAATTCTTCCAGTTCAAAGCTAAATGGAGGCTCATGGACGCAGAAGCAAAGGCTACAACAATTCACTGTAGCGCCCCCTAAAGGAAGCAGCTGAGAGTCGAGGACGACTTTAAGTCACTTCAATGTAAACAAATTAATTTAAAACAAAGCAGCTTAGTGGCCTAGTGGTAGAGCGTCCACCCTGTTATGTCGTGGGTTAAATTCATGGATGACAGTCAGGATTGAGCATCATTTATGTAACTGTAGCTCCGCCCCCCCCCAGGGGGAGGAGTCAGTTCACACTTTCAGATGTGGCTGCTGATGGGACTTGAACAGTTTCTGCAACGTCCTCATCTGATGATTTGAATGCTGTGCTCACCACTCGCTCTCTGCTTCAGATTCTCAGTGGATGGAGTGATGGGTGACCTTTCAGACAGAAATCTGCAGCTGTTTTTCAGATGGGTGGGCGTTCGTGCTCGGTGGAAATGACAGAAACAAAGTTCGCTGACCTCCTGACGAGCAGAGGTGCCACGCCCCCTTCAGCTCTGCTGGATCGGACCTCCTCTGCTCGTCCTGCTGCTGTCTTCCTGCTCATCACCCCCGTTTTGCTGCTCCCATTCCCTCATGGAGGCGTTCAGGAACGCTCTTCACTTCACTCACCGCAGTTTTGTACACAAGATCTTCCAGAAGTTTGCTCGATATCAAAAAAGAATTGCCTCATTGGGCTTCATGTTGGTACTTGTGCAAAAGCAGAAGCAGTATCGGCCATAAAAGATAAACAATAACTGATTGCTAAACTGAACTGAACAGACTAAATTAAATTGGTTATTAGATCTCCTTCCCAGTGAAGAAAATCTCCTAAAAAACCTGATTCAGGAGAAAATAAGAAACCTCAGAGATGTCCACATGAAGGAAAGATCCTGTCCCAGGACAGACAGGCAATTTACTAGAACTATCGAAGAGAATTAGCTTATCTATCTCTACAACTGTGTGTATGAATAGAGTTCAGCCAGATAGGACTGAGGGACAAGTGGGGGCAAGGTCCACAGGTAAGACAAGCCAGAGACCAGGTCCACAACCACAACAAGCCAGAGGCAAGGAACACGTGTAAGACGAGCCAGAGGCGACTGCCAAGACGAGCCAGAGGCGGGGTCCACAACCAAGAGGAGCCAGAGGCGGGGTCCATAACCACAACGAGCCAGAGGCCAGGTCCACCTCCAAGACGAGCCAAAGGAGACATCCACAACCATGACGAGCCAGAGGAGAGGTCCACAGCTAAGACGAGCCAGAGGCGGGGTCCACAACCAAGACGAGCCAGAGGAGAGGTCCACAACCAAGAGGAGCCAGAGGCCAGGTCCACAACCAAGACGAGCTAGAGGCGGGTTCACAACCAAGAGGAGCCAGAGGCGGGGTCCATAACCACAACGAGCCAGAGGCCAGGTCCACCTCCAAGACGAGCCAAAGGAGACATCCACAACCATGACGAGCCAGAGGAGAGGTCCACAGCTAAGACGAGCCAGAGGCGGGGTCCACAACCAAGACGAGCCAGAGGAGAGGTCCACAGCTAAGACGAGCCAGAGGCGGGGTCCACAACCAAGACGAGCCAGAGGCGGGGTCCACAACCAAGACAAGCCAGAGGCGAGGTCCACGGCTAAGATGAGCCAGAGGAGAGGTCCACAGCTAAGACGAGCCAGAGGCGGGGTCCACAACCAAGAGCAGCCAGAGGCCAGGTCCACAGCTAAGACGAGCCATAGGAGACATCCACAACCAAGACGAGCCAGAGGCGGGGTCCACAACCAAGACGAGCCAGAGGCGGGGTCCACAACCAAGACGAGCCAGAGGCGGGGTCCACAACCAAGACGAGCCAGAGGCCAGGTCCACAGCTAAGACGAGCCATAGGAGACATCCACAACCAAGACGAGCCAGAGGCGGGGTCCACAACCAAGACGAGCCAGAGGCGGGGTCCACAACCAAGACGAGCCAGAGGCCAGGTCCACAGCTAAGACGAGCCAGAGGCGGGGTCCACAACCAAGACGAGCCAGAGGCCAGGTCCACAGCTAAGACGAGCCAGAGACGGGGTCCACAACCAAGACGAGCCAGAGGCGAGGTCCACAGCTAAAACGAGCCAGAGGAGAGGTCCACAGCTAAGACGAGCCAGAGGCGGGGTCCACAACCATGACGAGCCAGAGGAGAGGTCCACGGCCAAGAACAGGAACACAGGTAATCCACCTGGAAGCTATTTTTGAGTTTAGCAATTTCAGCTACATGCTAGCTGTTCTGGCTAATTCAGGCTATTTTGTAGTTTTTAGGCTGTTTTTGAGTTTAGCTAATATTTTGGCTGCATGCTAGCTGTTTCAGCTAATTTTGGCTTTTTATTAGTTTTTAAGGCTCTGTTTGAGTTTGGCTAACATTTCAGGCACATGTTAACTGTTTTAGCTAATTTAAGCTTTCTTTAGGGTTTTTTTTTTGTCTGTTTTGGAGTTAGATTCTGAAGGAGAAAAACGACACATTCTCCTTGAGAATCTGTTGGAATTATCACGATAACGGTTGAAAACTTACAGTAAATCAAAGAACATAAACACTCAAGGGTTAACTGACATTTGATGTGATTTTGTAGAAAAGATAAAACAGTTACATAAAGCTTTTTTTTTTTTTTATTTAGAAACTGTTGCCAAACGCTCCCTCCCTCCATTTTTAATGCGCTGGTTGTGACAGCAGTTGTCAAGGAGTCCCCATGGTTACAGGCGCTCCGAGTTTGGAATGCTGCGCCCTGTTGTAGGCTGAAAGCAGCCCCTAACGTGCACATCCACGCACGCTCACATTCACACTGGAGGTGCCGTCATCCCAGCAGACGACGGTTTCCGTCTTCAGATTGGTGTGGAACCAGTCGTGGAACCAGGAGCTGCAGCGGGAACAAAGTCTGCTGTCTGAAGAAGAACTGAGGGTGTAAGACGAAGCATCATGTAACATCCTGGAGAAGTTTCATCTGCTCCCTTCTGAAGAGCAGTTTTCTCTGAGCCTGGTGGGTGTTTGTGTGGATGTTTGCCCCCTTAACTCAGCCCCCGGCGTGAGCCCCTTCATCCTCCCCTTGTTGTCATGCACAGGCGCTCCCCGTTTGGCAGCACAACAGCCCAGTCTTTCAGCTTTAAAGGCCTCCAGACTTTCAGAAGTTCTGCTGAAGAAGAAGAAGAAGAAGTTCAGGTGGGACGAGGATGGAAAACCTCAGATAAAGAAGTTGTTTTGGATGTGAGGAAATCTTTGTTGGAACTTTTTACATTCTCAAGCTCTGGTGTCCTTCTAGAAGACTTTGAGGTTTGATTTTTCGTTTCAACCTTTTTTCCTCTATAGCATGTGTGTCAAAGTCGAGGTTCGGGGGCCGGATCCGGCCCTCCAGATCACTTTATTTTGTTGATATTAATTGCCTGATGTTATCTTGCGCTTATTTTCACTTTCTCAGTTCTCCAAACACCTGAAAACTCACCTTTTTCGCAGTCCATTCAATTCCTGACACTTATCTGTGATATTAACTGTTGACTTATTGCTGTTAGTTGTTTAATTGTTGAGTTTTTATGCTTTTATTTATGTACTGTGAGGCAACTTTAAGTGCAAAGAAAGGTGCCATATGAATAAAATGTATTATTATTACTATTATGTAAGATTTTGACAAAATATATTTTTATGTAGAGTAAAATATTGAAAGTTATTTAAGGTTTAAGTTAATTTATTCTGGAATAATATTCATGCCTTTTTATTATTCATAATTATGTTATAATGTTACAATTTTAAATAAAAAAATGGGATTCTATTTTTAGCATTTCCCAAGATTTTTTTGGCTGTTTTTGAGTTTAGCTAATATCCCAGCTACCTGCTAGCTATTTTGTCTAATTTAGGCTCTCTTTTTTTTTTTGGCTGTTTCTGGGTCTAGCTAATATTTCAGCTACATGCTATCTGTTTTGGCTAATTCAGGCTATTTTGTAGTTTTTAGCCTATTTTTGAGTCTAGCTAATATCTCAGGTACATGCTAGCTGTTTTGGCTAATTCAGGCTATTTTGTAGTTTTTAGATTATTTTTGAGTCTAGCTAATATTCAGGTACATGCTAGCTGTTTTGGCTAATTCAGGCTATTTTGTATTTTTTGGCTATTTTTGAGTCTAGCTAATATTTCAGCTACATGCTAGCTGTTTTGGCTAATTCAGGCTATTTTGTAGTTTTTAGACTATTTTTGAGTCTAGCTAATATTTCAGCTACACGCTAGCTGTTTTGGCTAATTCAGACTATTTTTAGTTTTTCATTTTTTTGGGATATTTTGAATATTTGGCTTTTTTTCCCAGGTACATGCTAGCTGTTAGCTAACCTAGGTTTTTTTTTTAATTTTTTTTTTTAGATTTTTTTTAGTCTAATTTGGCATTTTGCTCATATTTTAGCTCACTTTTAGCGTTTTCAGCTATCAGCTTCAGCGCTTTTAGCTCTCATTTTCAGCATCTTAAGCAACCAAATTCAGCTTACAGCATTCACACCAGCATTGTCGCAGGTAATTCTATATATCTAGTTCATAATCATCCCCCCTGACACCCCTGATCTATAGTTTTATTTTTGTGATTATTTCTGCAAATAATAAAACTTCCTGTCCTCTGTGTTCTCCCTCAAGCGTCTGAAGATGCTGCGCGAGGAGCTCTCAGCCCGAGAGGAGTTCACCTACAACCACGTCTCCAGCCTGGAGAGAGGCAGCGGGACGGCGGGGCGCCGTGGCGACCGGGGGGCGGACAGGAGGTCAGACAGGGGGGAGCGGGACAGCTTCACGGTGGACGTGAGGGCCAGTGACCTGCAGCTGGCCCAGCCGGAGCGTCTAAGGCACCCCTGCTTCAGCTACAGGGCCTGGCTCTACAGCGTCCTGATAGGGGTGAGAGACCTGAGGGAGGGGTCACTGGGGGTCAAATCCACCACTACAAAATGTACAACTTTAGGGACGCCCCCTTTTTAGATGAACGCGTCCCTGATTTTGTACATTTTGAGGCAGAGACAGAAGCTGTTTTCGCTCCAAAGATGAAAAAATGTTAATAAGATTTATTTTTTTGTGGAAAATAAAAATGTTCTTAAAGATTATGACTTCTACGCTTATGTACGCTTAAAAGATCAACACATTTATACATATTTCATTTAAATTAAACACAAATTAAACAAAATGATGCAGTTTTATGTGTGAAGAAGAATTAAACTCAATTTACCTTGAGGCCACTGAAGGAGTCTGGCTGAGGGAGGGCCGTACGGGGTTCCATTTGTGCCAAAAATATGTTTATTGGTCTGTCTTTGGTCCATTTACTCCAGATCCACATGTGGCTCTTTCATCTCTCCATTGTGGCTCCTTGGTCAAACATAAAGTAAGTCATGGAGACTGTTGACCCGGACATGTCCACCGTCTGAGTCAGCTGCTCCCCCCAACCCAGGGATTGGCAACCTTTCAAAGTAAAAGAGCCATTTGGGTTTGTTTTCTACTGATGAGCCACATAGTCTTACTTTAGCCTTTTTTAATTTAGTTTTTAACTTTTTAATTTTGTTTAGAAATTAAGAGTTGCTTTCATTACCTTTTTATAAATACATATGAATTGTGTCTAATTTCTGGCACTAACAATAGCAAAAATATAGAAAGGAAACTAGTATTTCTCAAAATGTGATTTTTTTTTTTACCATTTTTACCTTTTACTTTAGATCCCAAATTAGCCACAAAAAAAGCTAGCTCATTGCTTAAAATACTAGCTACACTCCAAAATAGCCAGTAAAACAAAACTCAGTAAACTAAATCAGTCAAAAACATTAGAATTTTGCTAAAATAGAAACTAAACTCTAAATTAGCCTAAAACCCCCAGTAGCTAACAAATTAGCCAAAAATGTTAGCATGTTGCTAAAATATCAGGTAAACTCTAACACTTGTGAAAATTATTATAAAAGCTGAAAACGTAGCCCATGAATATATTTAAAGGCTTGTTGCTAATCTACTCATTCACATTTTGTTCACTATTTCAAAAACTACATGAACACCAAAAATACAAGCAGCATTTATAAATGATAATTAAGTAATTCTTACTTTAAAAAAATTACTATTATTTTATTTTTCTTCAGCCAGAGAGCCACCATGGAGAGATAAAAGAGCCACATGTGGATCTGGAGCCGCAGGTTGCAAACCCCTGATCTAATCGAAATTACCTAAAGAAAACAAATAAACAAAGTCCACAAACTAAGACTACCAAACCTTAAACTAAAATAACAAAACCCAGCAGTGTAAGACTGCTGAGAGCAAAAAGAGGAAAAAAGAACTAGAAAAAGAAAGAAAGTAAAAAATATATATTTTAAAAGTAAGGATTACTTAATTAGCATTTATTAAATTTAGATCTATTTATAGATAGATAACTGAGTTGCACATAGATGATAAACTTTGTAGGTTTTTACATCCCTATTGACCTGAAGATGTCATGTTTGCTAAACTCTACCTCCAGAATGAACAGATTTTATATTCAAAGAAAAACTTTGGTAAAAAGTCCTTTCATGAGTTACAGGTACATATTATCTTGTGCTGCACAACATTGGTTACTAGCTGCACTGAGATGATCCTGTTTGGGACAGAGCGTCTTTTATTTTGAAAACAAAAAAATAATCATAAAGAAATAGTCACATCTTGAGATATGCTAGATTATTATTATATTTTCGTATTTGTTCATCCCAAAAACTAGAAAAAATTCATATATATATATATATATATATATATATATATATATTTTTTTTTTTTTTAATGTCATGAATGCAAATTCCAAATTTCTTAAAATGCTAAATGCTGCTGCTCCTTTTTTTTTGATCGAGCCCAAATGGCTCTTTTACTCTTAAAGGTTGCCCACTGCTGGTCTTTGTCTATCTAACAAGTTTATTGAGCATTTGTTCACGTCTATGGACTACTTAATTTCCTGCGTGTCCTGTGAAGTGAATGGAGCTAACGCCGCTAGCAGCTTTTGCTAAGGACGGCCAGATCCAACAACAAAATGCAAAGTTTTAAACATAAAGCTAAAACCACAAAGCAAATACAAAGTATCATTAAAGAAACGTTGACATGCAGAAGATGTTGTATAGTAGTCCATAGATAACAAACAACAAATGTTCAATATACTTGTTCAGTCGACCTTTTTAGCACAAATGGAACCCCATACAGCACGTGTTGAGAGGGGGGGTCACATGCCCAAGAGCTACATACCCTACAAAGAGTTTTGGAAGAGTTGGATCAGTTTTTTCAATGTTGAAGAGGAATATTATTCTCAATTTTTTTTTTATATATTTAACATAATTTTCCACCATTATTTAGATTTTTTTATTTTATTTTCCAAACTCTGAAAGAGCTCAATTCTTCTCGTGGTTGCTGTAAGAAAGACAAAATCATTTAATAATATTTGTTTTTTAAAAATCAGAAAATGAAAATCAAAGCAAATTTCTTTCCTCAACTTCTGCTCGTTTTACGGAATTAAAGCTAAACTAAAAAAAACTGTTTTTGATGTTCATAACTGTCATTATGTTTCATCTGTTTCACTTCATTGTTTAAGTTGACATTAATTTTATTATTTGTTTGTAGCCTGTGGAGAAAAGTTTACAGATTCCATCATTTTTGCTCGTTTTAAGGTTTTCTTGGAAAGTATTTAATCAAAAATGGATGTTTTATGAAGGAATTTTCACAGACTGAGTTTAAAAAATGACAGAATCAATATTTGATTAAATAAAAATCAAAATATTTAACATCAAATCGCTGAATTAGTTTCAATTTAAAGTAATTATTGTAGTTTTATGGGGTTAAACTGATCTTACTTCATGCTAATTTTAGATTTTTTTATTTTATTAACAATATTTCCTCCTTTGCAGAGTTTATATTAGCACTTACAGTATTTAGTCAGCCGCCAATTGTGCAAGTTCTCCCACTTAAAAAGACGAGAGATGTCTGAAATTTAAAAATAAAGTATTGAGATTAATTTTAGCTTTCATATTTTTGATCATAATTTAGAAATATTTTTTGAAAATCAGACAAAGAATTTTCTTTTTTTTATTTTGTCTCTGATAGTTAAGGTACGCCTATGATGAAAATTATAGGCCTCTCTGATATTTTTAAGTAGGAGAACTTGCACAAATGGTGTCTCACTAAACATGTTTCCCTGCTGTATGAGAAAATTTGATTTCATGAGAGAATAAATTTGGTTTAAAATGAATTTTTATTGGAATGGAACTAAATCATGAACAAAAATCAACTTATTTCAGTGTTTTGGCAGTGAAGTTCAGCCTGAATGTGAATGTTTTAACACTTAAATCAAGTTTCTGCATTTTTAAGTGAATAAAAATAAGTCTCATTTGTCATCATCTTAAGATTTATCAGGTTTTAGAGCTGATAACTTTTTCAAAGATCCTCCTCTGATTAGTGAAGTCTCCAAACAAATGTGGTTGTACTTCTATTTTCTTGCATTTGTGAGGAATTCAGGAAAGAAATGAGAAGTCATTTGGCTTTTCATGACTAACAGGTGACCTTAGCTGTGAATGAATGACTGTGTGTGTGGGGTGGGGTTCCTCAGGGTAGCCTGCTCGTCACTTCAGGTTTCTCTCTGTACCTGGGGAATGTATTTCCTGTCGCCATGGATTACCTGCGCTGTGCTGCCGGCTCTGTAAGTAACCCATTTTATTCGTCTAAAACAGATGAGTTTACGATCTGACAGGGCCGGCCCTGGGCATAGGCGGCCGCCTAGGGTGCCATCTGTTGAAAGGGGCACCAAATTTTTTTTAACATTTAAAACCATTCATTTAGTGTAAAAATGTTTTTTTAAGGTAATTTTTAAAACTATGGATAAAATAACTCAAAAGTTTGACATAATCAATTATTTTGCCTGGTGCCGCGCCCCTCTTTGCCTATCGAAGTTAGCTGGGGGAGGGGCACCCAGTGTGATCTGTCAGTGCTTCTTTAAAACTTTAAAGACAAAAATGCAGCAAAACAAGACAGCGTTAAGGTCAAAAAAGAAAGGAAGAGGAGGAAACAAACTGGACTCAAAGCAGAAATTTGCCTGGTTTTTTACATTCAATTGGTTGGAAATTCGCCCCTCCCCCGATTTTGGTCAGAAAATACTCTTTTTTTTTATTTTCCTCTTCTTAATCCCTTAAACCCTTAAACCTTAAAGACTGGAAATACCTGTGAAAACATCTACTAATGTCAAACGTTAGTACAGTGCAGGGATCTGCAACCTGCGGCTCCAGAGCCACATGTGGCTCTTTTATCTCCCCATAGTGGCTCTCTGGATGAAGAAAAATAAAATTATAGTAATTTTCAAAACAAATTAAAGATTAGCTATTATTTTAGCAACATACTAACATTTTTGGCTAAGTTTTCTGAGGAATTTTATCCTAGTTTGGGGTTTAGCTAATATTTTAGTAAAATGCTAATGCTTTCAGCTAATTTGTTATCAACTGAAATTTTTTTTGGATAATTTAGAATTTAGCTTCTATTTTAGCAACATGCTAAGGTTTTTGGCTAATGTGTTATCTACTGAAGTTTTTAGGCTAATTTAGAATTTTAGCTTCTATTTTAGCAACATGCTAAGGTTTTTGGCTAATGTGTTATCTACTGAAGTTTTTAGGCTAATTTAGAATTTAGCTTCTATTTTAGCAACATGCTAAGGTTTTTGGCTAATGTGTTATCTACTGAAGTTTTTAGGCTAATTTAGAATTTTAGCTTCTATTTTAGCAACATGCTAACGTTTTTGGCTAAGTTTTCTGAGGAATTTTATGCTAGTTTGGGGTTTAGCTAATATTTTAGTAAAATGCTAATGCTTTCAGCTAATTTGTTATCAACTGAAATTTTTTTTTGGATAATTTAGAATTTAGCTTCTATTTTAGCAACATGCTAAGGTTTTGGGCTAATGTGTTATCTACTGAAGTTTTTAGGCTAATTTAGAATTTTAGCTTCTATTTTAGCAACATGCTAACGTTTTTGGCTAAGTTTTCTGAGGAATTTTATGCTAGTTTGGGGTTTAGCTAATATTTTAGTAAAATGCTAATGTTTTCAGCTAATTTGTTATCAACTGAATTTTTTTTTTGGATAATTTAGAATTTAGCTTCTATTTTAGCAACATGCTAACGTTTTTGACTAAGTTTGTTTTCTGAGGAATTTTAGGCTATTTTGGAGTTCAGCTAGTAATTAAGCAACAAGCTAGCTTTTTTGGCAGATTTGGCCTCGAATTAGTTTTTTATGCTAATCTGGAGTTTAGCTAATATTTCAGCAATATGCTAACATTTTTTAGCTAATTTGTTATCTACTAGGGGTTTTAGGCTAATTTTGAGTTTACCTTTTATTGCTGCAAAATGCTAAAATATTTGGCTGATTTAATTTACAGAGAAATGTTATGCTAATTTGAAGTTCAGTTAGTAATTAAGCAACGAGCTAGCTTTTTTGCTGCTTAAGTTGAAATGTAAGAAAAAAAATCTAATTTTGAGAGATGCTAGTTTCTTTTTATATTTTTTTTTTTTCATGCCAAAAATAAACATTATTTACATATAAAAAAATCAAAAAGAAGGTTATAAATGCAAATCCAAATTTCTTAAAGGCTAACGTAATGCGGCTCCTTCTAGGTTTTGATCACTAGAAAACGAGCCCAAATGGCTCTTTTATCGTTAAAGGTTGCTGAGCCCTGGTACAGCGGATAATGCGGCCGCCTTACATCCAGGGTTCACGCCCCGGCAAAAGAGAAATACTTTAAGGCTAAATTTTGTTTTTTTAAGTGATTTATATTTACATTTTGAGAATTAAAATTAAGTAAATGCTTGTTTTAACAAATTCCAGTAATGGTGTAGTGGTATTCGTGTGTGGGCGGGGCGCAGAAATCCCGTTTCACCTGGGGCGCCATGCAGCCCAGGGCCGGCCCCGCTCTCTGATGAGACTTGAAAACTCACATGTTGACGTTCTTCACAGGGAATCCCTGCAGCCATCGCGGGATTCGCCATCGCCAAAAACCGAAACGTTGCTGTATGTAATGACATTTTATTTTATCATAGTTTTACTGTCTGTGGATGACGGACCTCCCCTTTTGTGTTCTCACAGGTGTCAGACTTCCAGGTGGTCTATGTTTCCACGTTTGCCGTGACGACCACCTGCCTGGTTTGGTTTGGTTGCAAACTGGTCTTGAACCCTTCTGCTGTGAATGTAAATCCTAAAATTTCAGCTTTCCTGCCCAGCGAGTTCCGGAATTTATGCTCAGAATTCCCTTGTTGTCAGATCAACTTCAACCTGATCTTGATGATTTTGCTGGAGGTGCTGATGGCGAGCACCGTCATCCTGTCGGCGCGCTCGGCCGAGGACTGCTGCCGGCACCGGAAGGTCGGATCCCTTCTGCTGTCGCTCAGCTGTTCTTTTCATTTTTCCTTCATCCTGAACCTTTTTCCCAAACCTCCAGAAGTGCAACAGATCCGGGTCCGTTAAACCTGCGGCGTTCCCGACCCGACTCCTCAAAGCCTATTCTGTGAGTAAACCTGTCCGTCCCTCCAGAGGCGTCTTTGGCTGACACGTGTTAACATGTGGAACCGTCTCAAACAGGTGATTGAAGTAATAGTTGGAATTTCTGCTGTGTTTGGAGGCATCATCGCGCTCAACATGGACGCTTTGCTCCCGGGGCCTTACTTATCCGTCACCTTCTTCTGGATCCTCGTTGCCGTGAGTTCTTCTGCTTCAATTGATGCTTTTATCACAAGGATGCATTTGTTTACTGAAAGTTTTCTGACCGTTTTTGATTCTCTCCAGTGTTTTCCGAGCGCCATCGCCAGCCACGTCGTGTCAGAGTATCCCACCAAATGCCTGGTGAGCCGAGAGCGGGATTCCACTCATCATCAGATCAGAGGCAACCGTTTGTGAAACCAGTTTTAAAACTTTCAAATGTGTTGGACAAATTTTGCCCGCCTTAGTTTTAAAATCACTGGAAAAAATTAGGGGTGTGTATTGGCTAAAGTCTATCGCAATACATGTATCACGATGCGATACGTATCACGATATATCCCAAGACACTACCAGAAAATATTTTACTATTTTTTAATTTTTTTTTATTATGACTTGAGAATTATCTGAATATTAACACATTTTTTTGCAAAATTAAAAAACATTATTTAATCATCAGAACACGAAACGCTGCAACTGTGTGTCATAAACAAACTGCTTTTACCCGGGCACGTTTACGATGCTTTTCTTTTAGTAATTAGGAGAATAAAGTGAAAAACTAAGACGAAAATACATGTTTGCTTTTAAAGGGTAACCAAACAGTTGGAGGCTGACTCCATTCTCAGCCCGGATTTGAAAAATGACCCAAAAAAAGGGGGTGGGGCTAGTGGGGGGCTGATTCATGATGATTGACAGTTTGGTTAGCTTTATGCAACGCACACTGCAACTTTCTCCACAGAATGTTCCGAGGAAGTTGAGGATTTTGCTCCTCCCCCTTCTCCCGAGGCCTCATGGTCCAGAACCTTAATGTTTCAACACGCTGCTTTTGTGGCTGGTGGCACAGCTGATGGTCTAAGTGGTAAAGTGCCGCTAGCACCAAAGCTAATAAAGGCTAACATATTAAACAAACAGTCCAGAGGGAAATGTCCATTAAATCCATCACCAGGATGGAGTTTGCTGGATAAAATGCTAATAGCTCTCAACCTCTGTTCCGTGCAAGCCAGTAGATTTTTGACAACTGAAGGCAAAACAACTACGAGCGATGCTAAAGCTAGCACGATAACGACCGACTGTTACAGAATCAAAGATGGGGGCAGGGCTTTAATACTAGAGCTGCATAGCATGATGACGCGAAACTTCTTGGTTTTACACCTGCCACAAAATTCAACTGTAATACTTTATTTTAACCTGTAGGGGGAGCAAAGAGACGGTTTTTGACCATATTCTCACAAATTAAACGAGTTTATTTTAATTTGTCAAAAAAAGTTGATTTAGTGTTTGGTGACCCTTTAAATTGAATATCACCCTGACAATAAAATATTGCGATATTTCAACGAATCGATATTTTCTTACACCCATAGAAAATATCACGTTGAGAAACTTTTACTCATCTTCTCTGATTTTAATGTGATTCATTTACAGAATTTTGTCAAAATTTCTTTGGTAATTGCTGCCGTAAAGCTTTTTCAGATCAAATATTTAGTCAATATTCTTTTTTTTTTAATTTTATACATAACAGTCGACATCTCTGTCCAAAGCTTCTCACAAAGCATCTTCACTCAAACACAGAGTGGATTTTTGAGTACTTTGCATAGTAATAGTATTTACTAGGGCTCGGAATTGAACCAACGTCTTAGGAACAGACAGTTTCTCTGCCCCTGAGCCTTTCTTCATTCTAACCTCCTTGTGTTTTTTAAAGGTTTTTGGTCTTTTTGTGTTAGTTTGATGTTCACAAAATAAAGTAATGCAACTGCAGGTGATCACACTTTAAATTTAAACAATACAAATGTTTCTTATTTGGTTGTTAAAGTCTTATTCAAATGCCGACTTCAAATATCAGGGTTTTTTTGTATTTTGAACAAACTTTATTGAGAATATTTGTTTGTTTAGCTGTTTTTCTTCTCAGGGTTTGCTAATAAATTGCCTCTCTCGTCCGTCTCCTCTTCCTCTTTTTGTTCAGTTTCCTCAGTTTTTCTGCTTTTTCTCTCTCCGTCTGTCAGGTGGAAGCCTTGATAGCCATCAGCAGCGTGACGTCCCCCCTCCTCTTCTCGGCCTCCGGCTTCCTCTCCTGCAGCGTGGTCAGCTTTGTGGAAATGTTCCTTCATGATGTTCCGACCAGCAAGGTGAGCTTAATGAAGTGAAGGACGAAGCTGTACGTAACCCGCGCTGAAGCGTGTGAGCGGGTCGCCTCTGACTCACCGCGGACGGTGACAGATGAGTTTGAGAACCTTTAATTAGATGTGAGATGTGTGTGTGGGAGGGGTGTGTGTTTGTTTTCACTGCCCCGTGAGGACTTCAACCTGACTAAGCACTCGCACGTGGGGACTCGTCGCACGGTGGGTCAGGCATGTGTCTTTGCTTTTTTTTTTTTTGAAGCTGCTGTCATATGTGTTGTTTCCTAATATGTATTCATGCCACACACACCTATGGATGCATGTGTGTTTGTGTGTTTCTTGTCCCAGCAATCCTACGACATCCTGCTGCTGATCCTGATGGTGCTGCTGCTGGTGCAGGCAGTTCTGACTTCGGCCACCGTGGTGCACTGTGCCACGTACAAGGGTCGGCTGCGCGCGGCGGCGCTGGAGCGCGAGGACAGCATGCAGATCCAGACGCATTACAGTGAGGTATGGAAGACCTGACCAGGAGCTAAAGATTCTTTCCTTGTTCTATCCAACAGGAAGGAAAATTTGTACGGAGAGAAAATAGACTCAACCCATTTCATGTGTGGATGATTCTGGATTTGCATCTCGTACAATAAATTTTTTGCATAAAATTATCAAGTTTTCACCAAATAATATTCACTATCTGAGTACAAAGCGGCTAAAAAACACTCTGATGACCCAGCATTCTAGCAGTATTTAAATGCATCACTTACAGACGAATGAAAAGAGTCTCACGTCAGATTTGTGTGTAACAAGTGTAATTTTTAAAGATTTGTGGATATAGTTAGTTCCAAACTCTTGTAATCTTAGGATACGCTAGCATAAATTGTATTTCGTATATTTTTTTGATTTTATAATTCAAAAAAATTAAATCCAAAAGTTACGCGCAAATCATAACTAATTCACACAAATCAAGAATTAATACAAAAATCCAAATTTATTTGCACAAATCAAGAGCTATTAGTCAGAAACTTTTTCTTGGTTGATCGTCTCAAAGACGAGGGCGAGCGTGTCGGCGTTGTCTTCCATCATCTTGCTTTTGGTTTCTATTCTGTCATTTGTTATTATTTCTTGAAATGGAGGACCCCTTGAAAACGATTTTATCTCTGGGGGTTTATCCTCCTATCTCTGTGTAAATGTGTAAATAAAAATAAATGCACACACAATTAAATCAAGAATTAACGCGCAAATCCAAATTTATGCACACAAATAAATAATTACACACGCACAAATCGGGTGAGTCTATTTTCTCTCCATAAAAGTGTGTTGGAGCGATCAAATCTGTGTCTGTACAGGGTATAGATAAAGGCGTGGAGATGATCCTGGCTAAGTTTAGACCTCCACTTTCTATAGTTGTCTTCAGTTTTAGCTTGAGTTGTGCTAATTGAAGCAAACTGAGGCGAAAAGTTCCTCAAAAGACATACAAAGAATGATAATTTGGTAACGAAAACAGGAAAACTTTGTGATGTTTTAATCTTTTTCAAATTGATTTTTTTTATCATTCTGAATTAAAAAATTCTCTTTTAAATCATTTCATTTTAGTGAAACTTTTGTCTAAATTAGATCCACTTTCATCTGAATGATTCTGGAATCAGATTCCACAGAACATGGTTTAAAAATCAGAACTGCTCCTCATCCGACAGATTCGTGACTCTTTTCTCTCTGTTCTTCCTCGTCTTCCTCAGCAGCATCTGGCGAACGGAACGCTGACGGATTTTGACAAGGACAGAGCCTGGAAGGCGGTGGTGGTCCAAATGGCTCAGTGAGCAGAACTCTAAACAACCGGAAGCAAACTGTCGGCTGAAAATGATGAAAGGATCGTATTTGTCGGAGTCTCTGGCATAGATTCTGCTTTCAGAACGGAAAACTTGAAGTTATTTTTTTTCCCAACATTTAGAGAAGCTGAACGATCAAGACGATGACTGGTGTCAGAAAAACGCTTCATGATGTCTTGATCATGTTTCCCCAAACGGGTCATTTGTGCTTTTGATTATACTTTTGAAAGGAATTAATCAGCTCTTCCACAAGTAGAAAATAAAATTTAGCTTTTTTGTATTTTTAGTATCATCAGTCGGTCATAACAGCTGAGGTGACGCTTAAACATAAAATCTTTAACATACTGTAACTTTTCAGCCGTTAATATAATAAATCCAGTAAAATTATCATGTTAATGGTTGAAAAATTACAGTAAATCAAAGAGGATAAACACTGGAGCTGTAGTTTTTAAGAGTTATCTCAGAGATTTAGATTTTCACAGATTTTGTGTCTTAGTTTACTGATTTATCAGTTGAACAGTTTAACAAATATTTTTCACGTGAACTTTTCTTAGCAGGTTTAAGCTCTTCAATGTGTAAAAAAAAATCTGTACATAAAACTTCAATCCTTTTGTCATTAGGATCTGAAAATACTTTGTTTGTGTGGATTTTTGGAATAAAATTGCCAATTATTAGTAAAGCAAAGTCTCTCCTTATTAATTCTAAACATTTGTTTTTATCTGCAAATATTTGCCCTCCTGTGATTTCTTGTTTAAAAATTATGTTTTTATTGTCATAGCTTTGCTTTAATGTTGTCTAATTTCCTTCCTCCTTTATTTACTGCCAGCCTCTCTCTGACCATCATGGGGGAGGGGTGTTATGGAGCTAAGTTAGGGCCAATATTATGTTAAACACAAATGAAACAAATTAAAAAAAAAATATCAGTGTTTGGCTCAAAAATAAAAAAAAAGAAGTAAAATGTCCAAAACTTTTAGCTATTTTAAAATAAACACAATTATTTTCAGCTTTAAATGTTCTGATATCCAGGTTTCAAATTTTCTATTTCAAAACTTTTTTTTCACTTTTAACTTTTTTTTTTCGTTTTCAAATTTTGGTTTCAAACCTTTTGGCCCTGTTGTGGCGTCCTGGGGTGGGGCTAACATTAAGGACCAATAAAATCGATGAGGGTGGTAACTTCAGTCGTGGTGCATTCACTGACTCTGAGATTTTGGATAATTACGGTCAGAAAATGGCTGTTTTGTCTGTAGTTTCATAGTCTGAAATTGTCCCCAGACGGGTGTTAAAAGCAGAGTTTTATCGTGTACAACGCCCGTCCCAATGCGCTACAATGAAAACAAAGGTTTTGCAATAGAAAATTTCCGATTTGAAAACAACAAAAAGAAAAAAGATTTGAACCTTAAAAAAAAAAAAAAAGTTTTGAAATTAAAATTTTGAGTTTTGAAACCTAAAAAACTCAAAACATTTGAAGCTGAAAGTAAAGCTTATTTCAAAATACCAAAAAGTTTTTTAAAAAATGTTAAAATTTTTGGCCAAACACCAATATTTTTTTCTATTTAAATTTTTTTTTTTTTTTTGGTTTTAAATAATATTGACCCCAATTGAGCTCCATTTGGTCTCACCGATGCGTCCTGAAAGGTAACACAGCACACGAGACAAAGTCAAGACCTGGGGACCGAATAATTAACTCCAGATCATTTTATATTACTGTCAGGATTCTATGCTTGAGTTTCCATTCAGTCTCACTTTGTTCAGGTTAATCTTCTACAGCTTTCTTGATTTAGTTCAGAGGTCTGCAACCTGCGGCTCCAGAGCCACATGTGGCTCTTTTATGTCTTCATTGTGGCTCTTTGGACGAAAAAAAAATCAAACAAAGTAAATTTTAAAAAAATTGGAGATTGACAACATGCTAAGGTTTCTGGCCAATGTTTTACCTACTGGAGTTTTTAGGCTAATTTAGAATTTTAGCTTCTATTTTAGCGACATACTAACGTTTTTGACTAAGTTTTCTGAGGAATTTTATGCTAATTTGGAGTGTAGCTAATATTTTAGTAAAATGCTAATGTTTTAAGCTAATTTTTTCTCTACTGAAAATTTTTTTGGACAGTTAGAATTTAGCTTATATTTTAGCAACATGCTAACGTTTTTGACTAAGTTTGTTTTCTGAGGAATTTTAGGCTATTTTGGAGTTCAGCTAGTAATTAAGCAACAAGCTAGCTTTTTTGGCAGATTTGGCCTCGAATTACTTTTTTATGCTAATTTGGAGTTAAGCTAATATTTTTGCAATATGCTAACATTTTTAGCTAATTTGTTATCACTGGAGGTTTTAGGCTATTTTTTAGTTTAGCTTTTATTTCAGCAACATGCTAATATTTTTGGCTGATTTAATTTACAGAGAAATGTTATGATAATTTGAAGTTCAGCTAGTAATTAAGCAACGAGCTAGCTTATTTGCTGCTAAAGTTAATAACGTAAAAAAATATCTTTTGAGAGATGCTAGCTTCTTTTTATATATATTTTTTTTTTGCTTTTGCTGGTGCCAAAAATTGACATTATTCATATTTATTAAAGAAAAAATAACAAAAGGGAGGTTATAAATACAAATCCAGATTTCTTAAAGGCTAAAGAAACCTCAGTGTATTTAAGTGTCTGGTTTTCAGTTCATCAGCTCTATCAGTCACCATTCTTTGGTCCTCCATGGGTTTTTTAATGTTTTGGTTAATTTATTAAAAGTTTAAGTTCCTGTCACAGAGCCTGGTCTCTTGCATTTGGGTCCTCCACCAAACCACTTCCTGATATGAACCAACTTGGACCCAGCAGGAGAATTTTTGCTGCAGTCCAAGCAACACCACTCCAGATGGGATTTCTTGCAGCCATATTCAAGTCATGTGTTACTGCCCCAATGGGCGGACCAGGCTCAAGTTTAGGGGCAAAAAAAAAAAAAAAAAAAAAAAAAACAATAATGGGACCATAACAAAAACTGGACACCAGTAAGAAAAAGGAACACAGTTTATTAAATAGGGGAAAGAAATAAACTGTTCTGAAGAGCAAAATTAATTAGTGTGCTGGCAAAAAAAAAAGACAAACCTTAGTGGTTCCCCTTCATGTTTCCTGTCCCTGGGACTCCTCCTCTCTTTCCTGCTCCAGAGGAGGGGTTCTGAGACCCCTCACATCCGTCTGGCTGCAGGAGCTCTGTTTTCTGCTCTTGTTTTTGTTTTGCTCATAAGTGTCCCCTCCTCTCGGGTTTTTTGGGCATCTGGGATCCACCCTTTTGGGGAGGGGTACTGTCATGATACTATGCTTGGGTTTTTGTGGTGCTTTTTGTCATGTTCTGTTTTCCCCATCAGGTTAATCATCCACACATATTTAGTTATTCAACTTCAGTGTATTTAGAAGTCTTGTTTTCAGACCTTGTCGGATCATCTTCTCTGTTTAGTCACCTTTTTTTCTTCTCCATGGGTTTTGGTTAATTTGCTCAAAGTTTTGAGTTCCTCTAGTCTCTCACATTAGGGTTCTTCACCATTTCCTGACTGTTGTTATTATAACGGACTGATGTTATCTTGAGCTGAAGGATAGATTCATCAAATCTTTTGGGATATTTATATATGGAATTTTTCATATAAAATTAGTTTTAAGTACAGTTTCATTTAATGTTTAGTTTATTTCTAACTTTTACAATTTTTATGAGATATATTTTTATGGAGGGTAAAATATTGAAAGTTATTTAAATCGATATCTGCCTGTTTTTCCTCATATTTATGTTAAAACTTACGTTTTTAACTTTTATTGTTCAATGATTTTTTATCTTGTTCAGACCATGACTTACGGTGTGTTTTGGATTTTGGCCCTAATGTGTGATTGAGTCTGATTCTGCAGGTATGTTTTCAGATCTATGCAGATTTCTAAAATGATTGCCTTTAACAAAAATTGTTTTCAGTGAAGTTCCAACATTGGTGAATGGTTTTTGTTCTCCATCTTTTTATTTTTTTAAACAGTTAAATTCAGACTGGAATAAGCTCCAACGTTCTTGATTTTATTTATTTATAGTAAATCTTTGATGAATTGGTGGAGATGATGTCACATGGTTCAACTTTTCAGCCTTAGTTCGACTGAATCCACAGTTTTAGTGAGTTCTTCAAAACATTACAGGAGTTTATAAGATCGTAGTTTAACTTATTTTCATTCTGTTCTGTTTTGAGGGAAAACGCTGCTATTATTATGGGGTCAAATCAGGATCAGCTTAAAGCTAAAAGTCAAGGCCCTGGGGCCGGATCCGGCCCTCCAGATCATTTTATTCAATGTTATTAATAGGCTGATGTCATCTTGGGTTCATTTTTAACTTGTTTAATTTAGACAAAATATATTTATGTAGAGTAAAATATTGAAAGTTATTTAAGGTTGAAGTTAATTTATTCTGGAATAATATTCCTGCATTTTTATTATTTATATTTATGTTAAAGAAGTACAGTTTTGAAATTCAAAAATGTAGTTTTAGTGTGTTCAATAAATGTTTCTCCTGTTCGGCGCTCGACCTAAACTGTTTCTCTAACTTTGGCCCCCTGTGTGATTGAGTTTGATATTTCTGGCTTAAAGTGAATGAAAAACCACATTCAACATTTGAAAAACTGGTATTGTAAATTTGAAGCACTTTTACACTTAAAAATAGATATTTTAAACTTAAAGGAATTATTGAAAATTGGAAAAAAATAAAATTGAACAAAATTTATTGTAAAATTCTTTCAAGTTTACAATATTTTTTTTTAGTTTAGAAATGCTTTCAAATTTTCAATTTTATTTTCAAATTTCAATCTTGTTTTTCATTCATTTTAAGGTGATCCTGAGTTGACCCCAGCGTTTCCTAATTTAAAATCTTAGCATTCTAGAAGAACTGAAATTGTTTGATTGGAGATTAATCCGAACCGTCAGAGTTTAACTTTGACTCTTTTAAAATAAACTTTCAACACAATTAAAGCTAAAATTCTGACAAAAATTCTCCAAGATACATACAGAAGCTGTTTCTTATACATTTTTCCTCTTGAAAACTGCTGATAATGAAAACATAATCTCCTTCACGTTTTATCTCATTTTCAAATCTTTATACCAGGGTTGTCAAATTCAGTCTCACAGGGGGGCAAAATCCAAAACCCTCCTAAAGTCGCGGGCCGAACAGGAGAAACATTTATTGAACACACTAAAACTAAAATAAAAAAAAAATAACTTTTTAACCTAATTATCAACTAAATATATAGCATTATCTACAAAAATGCTAGCGTGAATGCTGTAAGATGAATTTGGCCACTGAAGATGCTGAAATCGATAGCTAAAAACGCTCAGGTTAATAGCTGAAAACGTATTAGCTAAATGCTAAAGAAGCTTAAAAAAAAAAAAAAAGACTTAGGTTAGCCAAAACATCTAGCCTCCAGCTACAAAAAAAAAATAGATAAACTTCAAAAATATAAAAAAAAAAATAATAATAAATTAACCAAAACAGCTAGTTTTTTTTTTTTCGTTTGTTTTGTTTTTGTCTTCTACGGAGCCCCTAAAGGGACATCGAACAAAAAAAAAATAATAATAAAGTTAAAAAAAAACTAAAGTAAAAAAAAAAAAAAAAAAATTCTATCTCGTGACCACGACTTACGGATATGATACGCAGTTGCAGCCCATTCAAAACAACAGGAGCGGCTTTTAGGTTTCGTTTTGATCACGTGGTCGGATGTTTAGGTTTCTCCGGATCACGTGACTTTATGTGTTTATCTTTCTTCATTTTGTCTGAAAGCCTCCCTCGTTATTGTCACTTAAAATAACCGACATTTGTGTTTGTTTATGAGGCAGAAATTAAAGAAACATTATTGATGCTTGATAATCTTCGTTTCGGGATCACGTTTGACCGTCTCCTGGACCGGAAGTGGTCAGACTGAACACATTCTAGCTTTACAGAAGTCATTCGGGGCCCGATTTAAAAAGGTTCCGGGCGGTTTCTCCGAACCTACCCTAACCCTAACCTTGACCCGGTACCGATGCGGGTCGGGTCCCAAATCCTGCTGATCGCCCGGTTCCGTGATTGTTCCGTGCACCCCAGACGTTGCTGTTTTACGATTTTTGAGCCCGAAAAGTCAAACAAAACAGACAAACTACGAACTGTATGTCCAAAATAAATGCATGTCGTGATAGTAACGGGTACATTTCTCGCTAGAAATATTACCAAAATAAAGATTAGTCCACAAAATATTTTATTCAGAGGGATTTTACACCAAAAAAGTAGTGGATCTACCGCCATATTGTTAGCCGGCTGTCAGACAGAAATCGGCAGAAACTCAAAAGTCACGTGATCAGTCACGTGATCCGGAGAAACCTAAACATCCGACCACGTGATCAAAACGAAACCTAAAAGCCGCTCCTGTTGTTTTGAATGGGCTGCAACTGCGCATCATATCCGTAAGTCGTGGCCACGAGATAGAATTTTTTTTTTTTTTTTACTTTAAATTTTTTTTTAACTTTATTATTATTTTTTTTTTGTTTGATGTCCCTTTAGGGGCTCCGTAGTCTTCCTCTAATACTTATTCACTTTTTTTGTCCCTTAAATGTTGCTTTTATGTTTTATGAATTCCCTATTGTTTATTTCTCTATTGACAACCCACTTTATTTTTTCTGTTGTTTTCAGACTTCTGTTTACCTTTTATGTACTGTTTTAACTTGTACTTTTACTTGGAGACTAAAAAACCTTTTCTATAGGGACTAAAGATGGAAATTAGTCTAAAAGACTATAATCTTATATATTTGCATTTTTACATTTTTTATTAATATTTGCTGTGTCTGTCTTAAATAAACAATCAATCAATCAATAGTGTGTAAAACAGCCCAAAAAAACTTAAAAAGTAAATCCTAAATTAGCCAAAACAGCTAGAAAGTAGCTAAAATATTAGCTAAACTCCAAAATAGCCCGAAAAAAACTTAGTTAATTCCTAAATAGTCAAAAAATCTAGTAGAATGACAATTTTAAAATCTTTAAAACAGTAACAAAAAGGCATGAATATTATTCCAGAATAAATCAACTTAAACCATACGTTTATTTTTATTTTACTAACATCGGGCTATTAATAATAATAATTAAATAAAATGATCTGGGGGGCCGGATCCGGCCCCCGGGCCTTGACTTTGACACCTGTTCTAGACAAACTTTCCTGTTTTGATTGGAGGTGATCATCCTAAACTACCAAAATGACTTTTTGAGAAGAAAATGTCATCACAAAAAAAAAAAAATGAAATTGTCATCACAATATTTAAACAATTAAAGTCTGAATTGTTGGCAGAAACTCTCCAGGATCCAAACAGATTCAGGTTTTGTCTCATTTTCAAATCTTTAAATGATAAATTAAATTAATTTTAGAATAATCTGTGATAGTGATGGAAGGACAGGTGATCCACAGACTGAAGTTTCATGTCCTCCTCGTCTCCCACCTGTAGCCCCGCAGAGAGGAGGTGCTCTCTCTCCTCCCACAGGAGGTGCAGCTCTCCTCCCCTCTTTGTTTGCTTCCCGGATGATGGGCACTTTGGAGGAACCTATGACAGGCAAGCATGTCTGAGGCTTGTAGTTTGGTTGCGGACAAAGCGCGAACGGCCGCGCCACGGATCTTCAGGCGGCTCAAAGGGCAGCGGTGGGGCAGAGGATTTTTAAGAGGTGGATCAAATACTATAAAACTCTAAATTAATAATTTCATATGAAAAATCGGCGGCTCCACTGCCTGGTTGAAGTTGGGCCATCAGAGGATGAGATGTGAGCCATGATGATGATGATGTTGGGAGAATCTTCATCTCTGCGCTTGTTTCTGAGGAGGAGGAGGATGAGGAGGGGGAGGAGGGAGGGCGGGGGGCTGGGGGGGGTAAAGGCGGAACAAACCGGTGAGCGCGGATACATGCTGTAGCTGATCGCCCGCACTGCAGATTAACCCCGTCCGCGCCGGAAGCGCAGCCACACCATGGTGCGGGGAGCCGGCTGTTTCCCCGCGCGGCACCGACGTATGGCGCCAGATGATGCGGCGGTGATGCGGCGCGGAGCGGACAGGTAGGCAGGCAGCGGATGCAGGTGTTACAGCATCCCCTCCTCAGACGAGCGCGCGCGCACGCGCCTCATCGATCCGGTGGAGGAGCTGTCCGCCGCTCAGGTGCTGAAACGCTGGACGCTCCTGGACTGGAGAGCCCAGACGGAGCGGAACATGATGATCTCTGATGAAAAAATCCTTTTCTCCACTCAAAAGTGAGGAGACGGCTTCCATCTACTGTGTGTTTGTCGCCTAAACGTGTCAGTCTAAGTTGATTCATCCTGAAAGTTTGTCTTTTCTGATTTCTACTGTGGATCATCTCCTTCAGAGAATGCAAACTAAAGGAACTTAATCAGCTGATCGGGATATCCTGGAAGATGGGATTCCCTGTCCCACTGAGGAGCAGGAGCTGAGCCAGACAGCAGAAAGTCAGCGCCTCAAACTCCATCCTGCTCCTTTAAAATATAAAATATGCAGATGCTGCTCCTCCTGGAGATATTTTTGAGGGTTTAGGTAAGACTGGCTGCAAGAAGAAGACACGAGGAACATCTTGTTCTAAGTTTGTCCGTCTGGACAGAGTTCACTGATTACATCTCAAAGTTAGATGGAAGCCGCTCTCTCGTGCATGGATTCACTGGATGAAGGACCATGAAGGACATCTCCTAACCTTCATGTGAATGGAGCAGCACGCACACAGACAGAATTACAGCCTCCGATCATGCATAAATGCATGAATGACGGCCTGCATGGTCTCCCAGAAAACCTCTGCTGTGGGATCAGACTGATGATGTCACTGCTGAGGGTCACCTGACGTCTTTGCGGGAACATCCCCTCCCACAGCAGACCAGAGAGAGACAACAGATGAGTCAGTGTCCAAAAGAAGGAAGTTAGAAATATCTTCTTCACTGTAATCTGTTACTTCTGCTTGAACTTCAGAGCTTCTCACTGATGCTTGACTTTAAACCTCTTTCAATGAGGTTTGATGCTAATTTGGAGTTTAGCTTCTACTTTAACAACATGCTTACAGATTTGGCTAATTAACTACTGGAGTTTTTAGGCTAATTTAGAGTTTAGCTTCAATTTTAGAAACAGGCTAAACACGTGTGGCTAATTTAGTTTACTGATGAATTTTAGGCTATGTTGGGGTTAATCTTGACGCAACAAGCTAACCTTATTTTTGGTTAATTTGGTATTTACTGAGGTTTTTTATGCTAATTTAAAGTTTAGCTGATATTTTAGCAATATGCTAAGGTTTTTGTCTCATTTTTGAATCTACCTTTGGTATTTATTGGCTAAGCTTCTATTTTAGCAACAGGCTAACGTTTGTGGCTAATTTAGTTTAATTAGGAATTTAAGACTATTTTGGAGTTTTAGCTAGTATTTCAACAGCAAGGAGCTAGCATTTTTGACTAATTTGGCATCTACTTAGGTTTTTGTGCTAATTTTGAGTTTGGCTAATATTTTAGTAACATGCTAACGTTTTGATTAACTTAGTTTTCTGAGGAATTTTTGACTATTTTTTTTTGTCTAGGATGCTAATTTTAAGCACAGCTAGCCTTATTTTTGACTAATTTGGCATTTACTGAGGTTTTTGTGCTAATTTGGAGTTTAGCTGATATTTTAGCACTATGCTAAACAGTTTTTTGTTCTTATTTTTTTTTAATCTACCTTTGGTGTTCATAAGCTAATTTAGAGTTTAGCTTCTATTTTAGCAACAGGCTAACGTTTGTGGCTAATTTAGTTTACTTAGGAATTTAAGGCTATTTTGGAGTTTAGCTAATATTCAATCATGGAGCTAGCATTTTTGCCTAATTAGGCATCTACTGAGGTTTTTGTGCTAATTAGGAGTTTAGCTAATATTTTAGGAATACGCTAACTTTTTTATTGACTTAGTTTCCTGAGAAATTTAGGGATATTTTTTTTTAGTTTAGATGCTATTTAATCGACAAGCTAGCCTTATTTTTGGTTAATTTATATCTACTGAGGTTTTTTATGCTAATTTAAAGTTTAGCTGATATTTTAGTAATATGCTACCGTATTTGTCTTATTTTTGAATCTACCTTTGGTATTTATAGGCTAATTTAGAGTTTAGCTTCTATTTTAGCAACAGGCTAACGTTTGTGGCTAATTTAGTTTAATTAGGAATTTAAGACTATTTTGGAGTTTAGCTAGTATTCAAGCAAGGAGCTAGCAGTTTTGACTAATTTGGCATCTACTTAGGTTTTTGTTCTAATTTGGAGTTTAGCTAATATTTTAGTAACATGCTAACTTTTTGATTAACTCAGTTTTCTGAGGAATTTTGGGCTATTTTCTTTGTCTAGATGCTATTTAAGCAACAAGCTAGCCTTATTTTTGGTAAATTTGGCATTTACTGAGGTTTTTTTGTGCTAATTTGAAGTTAAGCTACTATTTTAGCAACATGCTAAAATTTTGTTTATTTGCTCATTTTTCACCTATTGAGGTTTTTAAAGGTTAATTTTGAATTTAGTTAATATTTTAGCAACATGGTAACTTTTTTTATTAGCTTAGTTCACTGACAAATTTTAGGATATTTTGTTTTTTTGCTAGTGTTTAAGCCACGAGTCAGCTTTTTTTTTTTTTTTGGCTAATTTGGTATCTGCTGAGGTTTTTTGTGCTAATTTGGAGTTTAGCTAATATTTTAGCAATATGCTAATTTTTTGGTTAATTTCTTACCTATTGCTGTTTTTTTGGTTAATTTTTAGTTTAGCTAATATTTTAGCATCATGCTAACTTTTTGTTTATTAGTTTACTGAAGAATTTTAGGCTATTTTGGAGTTAGGTAGTATGTAAGCAATGAGCTAGCTTTTTTGCTAATTTGGCATCTACTGAGAGTGTCTGTGCTATTTTGGAGTTTAGCTAATATTTTAGCAACATGCTAACTTTTTTTTAGTTACTATAGTTTACTGAGGAATTTTAGGCTATTTTCGAGTTAGGCCAATATTTAAGCATCAAGCTAGCTTTTTTGACTAATTTGGTATCTACTGAGGTTTGCTATGCTAAATTGGAGAGTAGTTAATATTTTAGCAACATGCTAACTGTTTTGAATAATTTGTTACCTACTGAGGTTTTTATAGGTTAATTTAGAGTTTAGTTTTCTCTTTTAGCAACAGGCTTTTTTTTTACTAATTTAGTTACAGATGAATTTTGGGATATTTTGGGTTTTAGCTATTATTTAAACGAGCTATAATTTTTGGCTAATTTGTTATCTACTGAGGTGTTTTATGCTAATTTGAAGTTTAGCTGATATTTTAGCAATATGCTAACGTTTTTGTCTTATTTTTTAAATCTACCTTTGGTGTTCATAAGCTAATTTAGAGTTTAGCTTCTATTTTAGCAACAGGCTAACGTTTGTGGCTAATTTAGTTTACTTGGGAATTTAAGACTATTTTGGAGTTAAGCTAATATGGAGCTAGCATTTTTGACTAATTAGGCATCTACTGAGATTTTTGTGCTAATTTGGAGTTTAGCTAAAATTTCAGCAACATGCTAACTTTTTGAATTTTGGGCTATTTTTTAGATTAGATACTTTTTAAGCAACAAGATAGCCCTAGTTTTGGCTAATTTGGCATATACTGAGTTTTTTTTTGCACTGATTTGGAGTCAAGCTAATATTTTAGCAACATGCTACCTTTTTTTTGTTTTTGCTAATTTCTTACCTATTGAGGTTTTTATAGGTTAATTTTGAGTTCACCTAATATTTTAGCAATATGCTAAACTTTTTTATTAGTTTAGTCTACTGACAAATTTTAGAATATTTTGATTTTTTGCTAGTATTTAAGCAACGAGCTAGCTTTTTTGGCTAATTTGGCATCTACTGAGGGTCTTTGTGCTGTTTTGGAGTTTAGCTGATATTTTAGCAACATTTTTTGGTTAATATAGTTTACTGAGGAATTTTAGGCTATTTTGGAGTTTAACTAGTATTTCAGCACCGAGCTAGCTTTTTTTGGCTAATTTGGCATCTACTGAGGTTTGCTGAGCTAATTTTGAGAATAGTTAATATTTTAGCAACATCCTAACTTTTTTGAATAATTTGTTACCTACTTTTACAGGTAAATGTAGAGTTTATTTTTTCCTTTTAGCAGCAAGCTTTTTTTTTTAGCTATTTTAGTTTACTGATGAATTTTGGGATATTTTGTTTTTTAGCTAGTATTTAAGCAATAAGCTAGAATTTTTGGCTAACTTGTTATCTACTGGGGTTTTTAGGCTAATTCAGAGTTTAGCTTCTATTTTAGCAACAGAAAAATCTTTTGACTTGTTTGGTTTACTGAGGAATTTCAGGCTAATTTGGAGTTTGGTAACAAAATAGCTTTCTTCTTTTTCTGTTTTCAATACTTCTGCTTTAACTTCAGAGCTTCCTGTCATCACTGACGCTCGTTTCTTGACGCTCTTCTGACTTTAAGCTGCTTATTTGTCTTTCAGGAGGAGATCTGTCTGAACTTCCTCTCTCCAGAGTTTCCTCTTCAGTCCACAATCCTTCTCCCTGAGGAATCTCCTAAAGTCATCCCTCACTCTGCCCCACACAGGACCAGTGCACACATGACCGAGCTCTGACAAACAGAAATGAACTCATGGAGGTCAGATCTGCAGCTGCTCACACTTCCCTGCACAGATGTGTCCATCCCAATGTTTTGACGAGAACCTAAGCAGAGCAGGAAGCGTCCGGTCTCCCCTCTGTCCCGGAGGAGGCGTTCTCTTTGTTCCGCATGCAGAACATCCTCGATCAGAACTTAGACATGGCCACGGCGCTGCTCGCAGGCGAGAAGCTGAAGGAGCTGATCATGCCGGGCTCCTCTCAGGACGAGAAGGGCGGAGCACTGGCCGGCCTGATGGTGCAGCTCAAGCTGGAGCTGCCCTTTGATCGCGTGGTTACCATAGGAACGGTCATCATCCCCATCCTGCTGGTCACCCTCGTCTTTACCAGAAACTTCGCAGGTGAGACGCTCCGAAACTTTGAGTGAATTCCTCCGTTTGTGGTTCCGAAGCGGGAAGAGCTGCTGCTGGTTGGGGAAGAACTTAATGAAATTCAAGGAGGAAATGAGGGAAAGAGGACAGATGGGTTCATGGGAGGAGCAAAAAAAACAAAAAAAGCCACAGATGAGAGTACTGGAAGAAAAATGAGTTTGAAGAGAGGAATGTTAGCCGACTGCTGAGTCAGACTCTGCAGCCGCCCGCATTAACCAGCTGGGGCTCCGCCTTCAACGCAGCAAAACAGTTTAACCTTCTGCAGAATAGTTTAACCCAAACATCAGCCTGATCTTCTCTCTAAGGGAAGTTGTGAGGGACAAAAGGCTGACTTTTTTTCCTCTGAGAAAACAATTAAAGCTTTTCAATAATTCAAGATGGTATCAAATTTCAAAGCCTAGTGGGGTTTAAAACCTTCAACTGCAGCTCAGAAAAACGTGACTTTTACAGAATTTGAATTTTTTTTTTTTTTTTTACTCATAAAACGATGCAACTCTTGTGTTTTTATTTGATTCGGCTGCTTTTTAGTTGCTGAAAATTTAAGGTAAAAGAGTTTACCATTAGCGGATTTAGCAAACTCTTAGTCAAACTTCTAAAAGCTGACTTTTAAACCTTTTGTTTATTCTAAATGTTTACAGTTTTTGGTGCATTTACATCACGTGTGTCACATCACAAGGATGTCATCATCCTCTTCCTCGCTCTCACTCATCATGCAGAAAGAAAGAAAGAGCCAGACAACTAAATATATAACAAAAAAATGTTATGATTTGATTTTTTTTTGCTAAAAAGCACAATTTTTATTTTTATTTCCAGGCTTTGTTTGTTTTGTTTGGAGCGTGTTCATATTTGAATGATTTTAAAGGGTTATATTTATTTAAGATATAAATATTTTAGGTCATTTATTAGGGGAATTGTATAAAATGACGTGAAATTAAAGAAATGTGTTGTTTTCTTTTTAATGTTTAGTTTATTTCTAACTTTTGTCATTTCTACAAAATATATTTATGGACAGGTTATTTAAGGTTTAAGTTGATTTATTCTGACATAAAATTTCTTCCTGTTTTTATTCGTATTTATGTTAAGAAGTTATGTTCTTAAAGTTTAAAAATTTAGTTTAAGTGTGCTCAATAAATGTTTATTCTGTTCAGGCCGCGACCTAAAAGGTTGTTTTGGATTTTGGCCCTTTGTGTGATTGAGTTTGACGCATCTAGTTTACATGATCTAAGTTAAATTAGTTTAGCTAATATATTTGCAACAAGCTAACGTATTAGGCTAATTTGTTATCTACTGAGGTTTTTTATGCTAATTTGGAGTTTAGCTAATAGTATAGCAACATGCTAATGTATTTATCTACGGCAGTTTTTTATGCTAAGTTGGAGTTTAGATAATAGTATAGCAACATGCTAACGTATTTATCTACGGCAGTTTTTTATGCTAATTTCGAGTTTAGCTAATAGTATAGCAACATGCTAACGTACTTGGCTAATTTGTTATCTAATGAGGTTTTTTTATGCTAATTTGGAGTTTAGCTAATAGTATAGCAACATGCTAACATATTTGGCTAATTTTTTTTATCTACTAAGGTTTTATATGGTAACTTGGGGTTTAGCTAATAGTATAGCAACATGCTAACGTATTCATCTACTGAGGTTTTTTACGCTAATTTGGAGTTTAGCTAATAGTATAGCAACATGCTAACGTATTCATCTACTGAGGTTTTTTACGCTAATTTGGAGTTTAGCTAATAGTATAGCAACATGCTAACGTATTTGGCTAATTTGTTATCTACTGAGGTTTTTTATGCTAATTTGGAGTTTAGCTAATAGTATAGCAACATGCTAACGTATTCATCTACTGAGGCTTTTTATGCTAATTTCGAGTTTAGCTAATAGTATAGCAACATGCTAACTTATTCATCTACTGAAGTTTTTTACGCTAATTTGGAGTTTAGCTAATTGTATAGCAACATGCAAACGTATTTGGCTAATTTTTTATCTACTGAGGTTTTTTATGGTAATTTGGGGTTTAGCTAATAAGATAGCAACATGCTAACGTATTTGGCTAATTTGTTATCTACTGAGGGTTTTTTTTTACACTAATTTGGAGTTTGCCAAATATTTTAGCAACAGGCTAACATTTTTGACTAATTGGTATATTCAGGAATTTTAGGCTATCTTGGAGTTTAGCTAGCATTTGAGCAATGAGCTAGCTTTCTTTTCTCTGCTAATTTAGAATCTACTAAGGTTTTTTGGGCTAATTTGGAGCTTATCTAATATTTAAGCAACACACTAAATATATTTTTTTTTTTTTGCAAAATTGGAAAATATTGAGGATTTTTAGGTAATTTTACCACAATTTTTTTTTCAGAAATTTAGTTTAATTTTAGTGCTGTTTCATAGTTCTTTAACAAAATTTTAAGTCTTTTAGCAAATTTCATGCCGCTTTTCTCCTTCAGAATCTACTGTAATTATCGTGTTAACGGTTGAAAAGTTACAGTAAATCAAAGAACATAAACACTGGAGCTCCTGTGTTAAAGGGTTAAAGTAGAGCAAAGTGATTCTCGTCTTTTGAATTTGTCGAGTTTCACTTCTAGTCACATCAGTTTCTTCTGCTGGAAGTTGCTGAACTTGCAGCATCTCTTCTTATCTGAGCTTCATCTTTCCTTGCATCGCCCTGATAAATGACATTTATTTTATGCTGAAGAATAAAGCAGCTAATTATCTGGAAGATTATAATCTGGGTTTCTAATTCACGCAGCATCTCAGCAGAGAATGAGAAGGAGGTGCTGGTTTGAAGCTGAAGGGCCCTGACAGGGACGCTGAAGCCTCAGACTGAAACATACACGGGGGATGACAACAAAGCCATGACTGAGGATGAGACAAACTGCAATTTCTGGGTCAAGAATATCATCCCTGCCATGACAGTGGACTTCTTTCCTAAAAAGAGAGTGTGCAAACCAGCTTAAAACAAAGCTCAGAAAAGCAAAATTCTTGGATTTTCCACTGTCTGAGTCTCATCCCTCAGTCCCACCGACGCATCTCAAAAATAAGAATTTAAAGTATTTCCTCCCTTTTCCGCAGTTTCCATGACATCCGTCCATCAGTCCCAGAGAGGCTGTTGTGAGTCAGCTCGAGTGAACAAATAAGCACCTTTCAGGACTTCCAGCTGCTCGTCCGCTGACCTCCAATTGGAGTTTAAAAAGCTGTTAAGTCGCTGCTTCACACAGCCTGCTGTCGTCTGAACATGCAGAGAGGATAATGACGCTTCATTTTACCTGTGGCTTTAACACGACTCCATCAGTTTCAGCACATCCATTAGATGTAAATGAATGTTGTTGATTGAATTATGGATGATTGCCAGGATTCTTTTATTCAGTTTTTTGAACACCTCCAACTTTTGGGACTCGTTCAGATTCTCAAGTTTGTTTCTGCATCATAGATTTATATTATCTTTAATCACTTTATATACAATCTTTACCAAAACTGAGTTCCAGCAGAAATAACTCAAATTTTATTGAAGTTACTGAGGTTTTTTTATGCTAATTTGGAGTTCAGCTAATATTTTAACACATGCTAACTTTTTTTGATAATTTAATTTACTGAGTAATTTTGGGCTATTTTGGAGTTTAGCTTGTATTTAAACAACATTCTAGCTTTTTTGGGGCTAATTTGGTACCTACTGAGGTTTTTTTATGCTAATTTGAAGTCAACCTAATATTTTAGCAACATGGTAACGTTTTGATCTTACTTGTTCTTTTTTTAATTTTTGGCTAATTTAGAGTTTAGCTTCTATTTAACAGCAGGCTAACGTTTTTGATTGATTTCATATACTGAGGATTTTTTAGCTGTTTTAGAGTTATTTTTTAAGCAAACAAACTAGCTTCTTGCTTAATTTGTTATCTATTGATTTTTGATGCGAATTTGGAGTTTAGCAAATATTTTGGCAATATTTTTAACTAGTTAACTGAGGAATTTTGGGCTATTTTGGAGTTTAGCTAGTATTTCGACAACAAGCTAACTTTTTTTGGCTAATTTGGTACCTACTGAGGTTTTTTTATGCTAATTTGAAGTTAAGCTAATATTTTAGCAATATGGTAACGTTTTGAGCGTACTTGTTTTTTTTTTAAATTTTTGGCTAATTTAGAGTTTAGCTTCTATTTAACAGCAGGCTAACATTTTTGATCGATTTCATTTACTGAGTATTTTTTAGCTGTTTTGGAGTTAAGCTATTTTTTAAACAAACAAACTAGCTTCTTGCGTAATCTGTTATCTATTGAGGTTTTGATGCGAATTTGGAGTTTAGCAAATATTTTAGCAATATTTTCGACTAGTTTAGCTAACTGAGGAATTTTGGGCTATTTTGGAGTTTAGCTAGTATTTACACAACAAGCTAACTTTTTTGGGGCTAAATTTGGGACCTACTGAGGTTTTTTTATGCTAATTTGAAGCTCATTTGTTTTTTGTTTTTGGCTAATTTAGAGTTTAGCTTCTATTTAACAGCAGGTTAACGTTTTTGATCGATTTCGTTTACTGAGGATTTTTGAGCTGTTTTGGAGTTGAGCTATTTTTTAAGCAAACAAACTAGCTTCTTGGCTAATTCGTTATCTATTGAGGTTTTGATGCGAATTTGGAGTTTAGCAAATATTTTGGCAAAATTTTTGACTAGTTTAGTTAACTGAGGAATTTTGGGCTATTTTGGAGTTTAGCTAGTATTTACACAACAAGCTAACTTTTTTGGGGGCTAAATTTGGGACCTACTGAGGTTTTTTATGCTATATTTGAAGTTAAGATAATATTTTAGCAATATAGTAACGTTTTGAGCTTACTTGTTTTTTTTTGTGGCTAATTTAGAGTTTAGCTTCTATTTAACAGCAGGCTAACGTTTTTGATCGATTTCATTTACTGAGGATTTTTGAGCTGTTTTAGAGTTATTTTTTAAGCAAACAAACTAGCTTCTTGCTTAATTTGTTATCTATTGAGGTTTTGATGCGAATTTGGAGTTTAGCAAATATTTTGGCAATATTTTTGACGAGTTTAGTTAACTGAGGAATTTTGGGCTATTTTGGAGTTTAGCTGGTATTTACACAACAAGCTAGCTTTTTTTGGTTAATTTGGTACCTACTGAGGTTTTTTTATGCTAGTTTGAAGTTAAGCTTAAATTTTAGCAATATGGTAACGTTTTGAGCTTACTTCTTTTTTTTGCCTTTTTTAGAGTTTAGCTTCTATTTAAAAGCAGGCTAACGTTTTTGATCGATTTCATTTACTGAGGATTTTTAAGATATTTTGGAGTCAAGCTATTTTTTAAGCAAACAAACTAGCTTCTTGGTTAATTTGTTATCTACTGAGGTTTTAATGCGAATATTTTGGCAACATTTTTGACAAATTTAGTTAACTGAGGAATTTTGGGATATTTAGTGGGCAAGCTAGTATTTAAGCAACGAGCTAGCTTTTTTTTTTTTTGGCTAATCTGGACTCTATTAAGGTTTTTTTGGGATAATTTGTTTTTAGGATTGTTTATTAGTTATACATGCACACACATTAAATAGTTTTTGCAAAGATTGAGAATTTTTAGGAAATTCACTACATTTTTTTCAGAAATGTAGGTAATCTTTAGCGCTCTTTCATAGTTCTTTAATGAAATTTTGAGTCTTTTAGCAAATTTAGCATTTTACTAATAGCTTTTGCATTTTCAGTAAATCCCTTCAGTATTTAAAATAAACTGCGTCACAATTTTTAGCAAAAAGTTTCAACATCTTCAGAGGCTACTTTCAGCAAAAAGCATTCACACTAGCATCATCGCAGGTAACTTTTCTTGTGTGAACATTTATGGTTTCTCCTGCTTGATTTGCAGAGTTTTGATGCAGTTTGGCCGTTTTCAAAGGGAAATCTGTGCAGAATTCTAAGAGTTTAGTAAAGAAATGCTTCATCCGATTGTGTCTTTATGTGCTTCTTTCAGAGGAATCCATTTACTGTTACACGCCACACAACTTCACTCGCGACCAGGCGCTGTACGCCAGAGGCTACTGCTGGACGGAGCTGCGCGATGCCATTCCTGGGGTGGAGCCTCACCTTTGGCCCTCTCTGTTCGAGCACAAGTTCCTGCCCTACGCCCTGCTGGCCTTCGCTGGGATCATGTACATTCCTGCCCTGGGCTGGGAGTTCCTCGCCTCCACGCGGCTAACGTCAGAGCTCAATTTCCTGCTTCAGGAGATCGACAACTGCTACCACCGAGCCGCCGAGGGCCGAGCCCCGAAGATCGAGAAGCAGATCCAGTCCAAAGGCCCCGGCATAACCGAGCGCGAGAGGAGGGAGATCATCGAGAACGCCGAGAAGGAGAAGAGTCCCGAGCAGAATCTGTTTGAGAAGTATTTAGAGAGACGAGGACAAAGCAACTTTTTGGCTAAGATTTACCTCGCTCGCCACCTGGCAATCATCTGCCTCAGTTCCATCCCGATATCCTACCTGAGCGCCTACTACTCCCGGCAAAGGCAGAACGAGTTCACCTGTGCTCTGGGGGAACTGCCGGACATTAGCAGTTATCTGGAGCTGAAGATCAGGGTCAACTGCAAGCTGCCTGCTGTGCAGCTGCAGCGCATCATGGCGGCGGTGGACATCGCCTTGCTCTGCACAATGAACTTCATCATCTTGCTTAATTTGCTCCATTTGTTTGTCGTGCGCAAGTCCAATTTTGTGTTTGATAAGTTGCATAAGGTTGGGATCAAAACCCGGCGGCGCTGGCAGAAGTCTCCGTTTTGTGACATAAACATCCTGGCCATGTTCTGCAACGAGAACCGGGACCACATCAAGTCCCTGAACCGGCTGGACTTCATCACCAACGAGAGCGACCTCATGTACGACAACGTGGTCCGGCAGCTGCTGGCTGCACTGGCGCAGTCCAACCACGACGCCACGCCCACTGTGAGGGAGTCTGGGATACAGACGATCGATCCCAACATGGACCCCTCTGAGCTTAGGGTGGGGGACATGGGCGGAGAGCCGCTCGTCATCAAAAGACCCCGCAAAAAGATGAAATGGATCCCGTCATCCAATCCACTTCCTCAACCATTTAAGGTGATTTAGTTGCTGCAAATGATGTCCAGAAATGTTCTCCTGCAAACATTACACAGAAAATAAAAAAATTCTGGATTTTTTTAAGTTGATCAAAGTAGAAAACCTTATAATTTTCTCACCTGTTGTGGTTTATGTCCTGAAGGAACCGCTGACTCTGACACGTTTGGAAAACAACACCAAGCAGGAGAAACCCAAACCTCTCAGACGGAAGACGGTGGCGGACAGCTTCATCGCTCCTCTGCTGGACAACAAGAGCACACAGCTGTCGTCTACTAAAGGTCTGCAGACCATCCATCTGTCCGTCCATCCATCTATTCATCTTTCTATCCATTTATCCTTCCATCCATCCATCCATCCATCCACCCATCCGTTCATCCATCCATCCTTTCATCCATCTATTCATCTATCCATCCATCCATCCATCCATCTGTCCATGCATCCATCCATCCATCATCTATCTATGCGTCCATCCATCCATCCATCCATCTGTCCATCCATCCATCTATCCATCCATCCATCCATCCATCTGTCCATCCATCTATCCATCCATCTATCCATCCATCCATCCATTCATCAATCCGTCCATCCATCATCTATCTATCCTTCCATCCATCCATCTGTCCATCCATCCATCCGTCCATCCATCCATCCATCCATCCATCCATTCATCTATCCGTCCATCCATCCATCCATCCATCCATCCATTCATCCATCTATCCATCCATCCATCCATCTGTCCATCCATCTGTCCGTCCATCCATCCATCTGTCCATCCATCTGTCCGTCCATCCATCCATTCATCCATCCATCCATCAATCCATTTGTCCATCCATCCATTCATCCATCCATCCATCCATCCATCCATCCATCTGTCCATCCATCCATTCATCCATCCATCCATCCATCCATTCATCTATCCGTCCATCCATCCATCCATCTGTCCGTCCATCCATCCATCCATCCATCCCTCCATCCATCTATCCGTCCATCCATCCATCCATCCATCCATCCATCCATCCATCCATCCATTCATCTATCCGTCCATCCATCCGTCCATCCATCCATCCATCTATCCATTCATCTATCCATCCATCCATCTGTCCATCCATCCATCCATCCATCATCTATCTATGCGTCCATCCATCCATCCATCCATCCATTCATCCATCTATCCATCCATCCATCCATCTGTCCATCCATCTGTCCGTCCATCCATCCATTCATCCATTCATCCATCCATCCATCCATCTGTCCATCCATCCATTCATCCATCCATTCATCTATCCGTCCATCCATCCATCCATCTGTCCGTCCATCCATCCATCCATCCATCCATCCATCCATCCATCCATTCATCTATCCATCCATCTGTCCATCCATCCATCCATCCATCCATCCATCTGTCCGTCCATCCATCCATCCATCCATCCATCCATCCATCCATCCATCCATCCATCCATTCATCTATCCATCCATCCATTCATCTATCCATCCATCCATCCATCTGACCGTCCGTCCATCTATTTAGCCATCCATCTATAAAATCTCCTTCCATCCTCCATCCATCCATCCGTCCACCTGTCCATCCATCCATGCATCTATAAAATCTCTTTCCATCCGTCCATCCTTCCATCCATCTGTCTATCTATCTATCCATCCATCCAGCCAGCCGTCCGTCCACTCGTCCATCTGTTCATCCATCCATCCACCTGCTCTGAGGCTGTCTATGTTCTTTACAGGAGGATCAGACGTTCCTCCTTTTAAATCCAACCCTTAACCTTTCTTCACAGATTTAGGTGTCATAGAGAAAAAGCACACTCGTAACTTCTCCTTGGACGTCCACCCGTACATGCTGACCATTCGAAAGCCCAAAGTGGAGACCACAGCCGCCGAGCCGCTGCCCTCACAGCACAACCTGGACACCGTCTATCTAGAGGGCACGCACACCATCGTCCATGTGTCCGGTGCTATCGCAGGTAGGCCTCATGGGTAACGTGTTACCAAAGCTGCTGCTTTCCTTTGCAGTTTAGTTTACCACATGGTAAAGGATGTAGTTCTCTTAACTTCTACACTTGTTATTTTTCTTTCATCTATTTTCAGAAACGAAAGTTTGTTCTCCAGAATCGACCAACACTGCCTTTTCCTCTGACACTCTGCCAACCTCTTCTTACGTGAACGGAGTGAGCCCCAACCCTCCTTCGAGCGAAGATCCGCTCAGTCCAAAGTCCTCTCCGCCTCCCGCCGAACCTCAGACCCAGATGGAAAACGCCGAGAGCCAGCCGCCGCCCTTGACCAGAGCCCCCGCACCAGCTGCTGAGCATACGTCACACTCTCTTTGAGGAAGAGGAGGATGAGGAGAACAGAGGGGGCAGACTGGAGGAGAGAGCTGGGGAGCTTATCGCTGCTGGAGAATGTTGAACTTCCACGCCATCTTCACAACTGAGACCCTCACCAAGAACCACCTCTCCTTCTCCTCTCACACACCTCTGTGAGCCGAACAGCAAGAAAACCAGGAAGAAAGAGTCTTTCCGGGACCTATGTTGCATTTGTGTCTCAGGACGACCGCGTTTAGCTCATCGCCCAACGATTAAACCAGCAGCGATGGGAATCAACAGGGTGCTACAGTGCAGGGTCAAAACCGCAACGTCGACGAGGTCTGAGGACGAAACAGGAAGTGAGCTTTGGAGAAAAGAAGTCTGCTGGTGGACTTGATCATGACTCAATTTTGAACACCCGGTAACGCTTCGTCCCTTTATCCCAACAGCCAAGTAGAACGGTAGCTCACGCAATACAGTTGTTGAGATCTGCACAATTATTATGCAAAAGATCACAAATATGTTTGTGGCAATAATGTATGCGCTTCGAGCATCACTTCACGGAATGTCATACATGTTCAGGCGTCATCTATGAGTCAGTGTTAGTAGGATGTTTAAGATATCACATTTTGTGGCTTATCTCCATACCTTTCCAGTGCTACTGATACTTGATTGAATAGCTGGACATTCTTATAGAACAGGGGTCTGCAACCTGTAACATTAAAAACCATCCAGGATCGTTTTTTACTGATCAAAACATAGAAGGAGCCGCATAGTCTCACTTTAGCCTTTAAGGAATTTGGATTTGCATTCATGACTTTTTTTTTCTTAATAATAAAAATTAATTATGTCTATTTTTTTGGCAAAATCTGGAGGTAGCATTTAGCGAACGAGACATCTTCAGGTCAACAGGGATGTAAAATCCTTCATAGTTTATCATCTATGTGTATCTCAGACATCAATACCTTATTGAACTTATCTAAATTAAACTAGAAAAGTTGTAATACCTGTAATAATGCTAGGGTGAATCCGTTTTGCTGAAAGGCGTTGCTGAAGATTTTTGCTGAAAATGGTGACGCAATTATTTGCTTATTATGCAAAAGCTGTTTGGAAAATGTTCAGTATGCTAATAGATTTTGTTAAAGAACTATGAAAGTGCTGAAGTTGACCTAAATTTCTGAATTTTCTTTTTTGTAAATTTGCTTAAAAATCCTGAATACATACCAACTTTGCAAAATATTTAAATATAATAAGAGCTAAACTCCAAATTAGCCAAAAAAGCTAGCTTGTTTCTTAAATACTAGCTAAACTCCAAAATAGAATAAAATTCCTCACTAAACTAAATTATTCAAAAACTTTAGCCTGTTGCCAAAATAGAAGCTAAACTCTGAATTAGCCTATAAAAACCTCAGAAGATAACAAATTAGCCCAAAACGTTAGCATGTTGCTAAAACATTAGCTAAACTCCAAAAAGCCTAACTAACCTAGTAGATGCCAAATTAACAAAACAAAACTAGCACGGTGCTTAAATACTATCTAAACTCTAAATTAGCCTAAAATCCCTCAGTAAGATAAATTGTTTAAAAATTAGCCTGCTGCGAATATAGAAGCTAAACTCTAAATTAGCCTATAAAAACCTCAGAAGATAACAAATTAACCAAAAACATTAGCATGTTGCTCAAATATTAGCCAAACTCCAAATTAGCCTAAAAAACCTCAGTAGATGCCAGATTAGCCAAAAATGCTAGCAGATTGCTTAAATACTAGCTAAACTCTAAAATTCTCCTGTAAACTAAATTATTTAAAAATGTTAGCCTGTTGCGAATACAGTGGCTAAACTCTAAATTAACCTTTAAGAAGCCCAGTAGATAACAAATTAGCTAAAACTACTAACATATTAGCTAAACTACCAAGTTTTAGCCCATGAATATATTTAAAAGCTTGTTGCTAAATCTACTGTATTTATTTTTATTTGAAGACTTTCTTATTGATTTCCAATTGAGTATATATTGCTCAATATTTCAAAAACTATAAAGTTTATGAGTACCCAAAATAAAACCAGTAATTTCCCAAAAAACCTGAATATTTAGATACTAAGATTGCTGAAAGTTTGATTGAGCAGAAGAATCAATGCTTGCTAAGGATTCACACAATAAATACAAATTAAGTAATCCTTACTTTTAAAAATTGCTATTTTCTTTTATTTATTTCTTTTTTTCTTTTTCCCTCTTTGTCCTCAGCAGTCTTATACTGCTGGGTTTTGTTATTTTAGTTTGGGGTTGGTAGTCTTAGCTTTGTTTATTTGTTTTCTTTAGGTAGTTAAGGGGAGCTGCTGACTCCGACGTTGGACATGGCTGGTCAGCAGTCTCCATGACTTATTTTATATTTGGAGAGATAAAAGAGCCACATGTGGATTTGGAGCCGCAGGTTGCAGACCCCAGATATAGAAGGATTCTCACTGAATAAAAGAGAAAAAAATGCTGTTTTTTGAAGCTGGACTTCCAGATAAAAAGTTTCTGATGTGAGGAAATGTTGGTCACAGGGTTTGCATCTCCGGTTGATCATAATCCACCTTTCACAAATGACTTCACTTTAACTAGAAATGAGTTGCTCTTCTTTCGGAGAGATTTGAAAATGAAATGCAGGAACACAATCATCTGCAGCAAACAGAAAAGCTGATTTATTTCCTCTTTATTGTCCAATCGCGTGTTTCACAACAGCAAACACAACTTTTCTCATCCAATCTCTGTGTTATCCTGCAGATAATCCATGTGTTGCCTCACATTCCCCTCCTGTGAAAGCTCAAGCACTCCGCCTTCACCCATGAGCACTTTAGAACTAGAGAAAGCCTTTTTTTAACGCTTTAAACTGAGTCTCACCCTAAAGCTGTAACAGAGAAACGAAAGCTAGTGACCATAAAAACTCAACACTTTGATTGTAATGTGCGAAAATCTACAATAAAAACACGTTTAAGCACTTCATAGTTTGAATGTGGGCGTTTTGGGACCAGCGGACTACGTTGACCAGAATGCAACGCGCCAGTCTCAGCCGAAGGGAACTCTGCCTCACTCGGAAGAGCAGTTTGACAGACGGTCCGACATCGTAAGTAGCAGATATTTGTCCTGACAACTCTTGTATTCGTTTAGTTAAATAACAGCTGCTTTCACGTTAACCTGATTTATTCCCTGTTTTTATATTTGACTGTTTTCCCGGGCTTGCTAGGCTACATTAGCTGTTAGCTAAACAGTAACCGCCGGGAGCTAGCTAAAACTGGACTTTTTTTTTAGCCGCTAAATCATCTTAAACTTCACGTTTAAATGGGTATAATGGAGGTTTTAAACTGTTTTTCAATCAACTTTCTTCCTGTTTAGCTGTCAGGGTTTTATTCTAGTCTGAAAAGCTCCTACGGGGGTCGAATCCTTCCCCAAAAAACTCGCAAAAATGCTACTTTTGCAGAAGAAACGCCACTCCTGTGAAATTTGAAGTCAGCAGCTGTTAAAATAAACACTGACAGAACAAGAGACTAATCATTTCCACGTCTATAACATCTATTTATTGTTCATTTTTGACATTTATATCACCTGTTTTTGGTCAGAAATTAAGTTAAAATGTTTCCAAACATTAAGAACTGAACAGAAAAAGGACCAAATCAAGCTTTTTTGGTCAAATCTTTCTTAAAATTATCACAAAGAAATGGAAATAAAACATAAATTAATTCCTTTTATGAATGAGAGATGGTTTACAATTCTTTCTATGTCATCCTGTTAGACTAAAATGATCACAAATGATAATTTATATTTTAGAATCTGTGCAAAATAAACTCAATCTGGATGAAAATCTGTTTAGCGGAGAGGAAAAAAGCATTCAAACGGATGATATAGAGGAAAAGAAAAAGGTCAATAACTCTCTGGGATGCCACAATTCTGTTTATAACCAAACTATGTGACAACTGAAAGAGAAGCGTTGCATAAAAAGCTGCATATATTTGCATATCTTTATGTTAAAAGTGTCAAACACGCGTCGTGTTACATGACATTAGGCTTATATGAGCCGACTGAAAGGTTTCAGTCTTATTAGAAAATAATGCTAAAAAGAAAAAATATATATTTTCCAAATGTGTAGATTTTTGTTGTTTTGTAAAACAAAAATCAAACCGTCAAATGATCAAGTCAAATATTGAGTTTTAATCCAAATTGTGAGGAGTAGGGCTGCCACGATTAGTCGACTAATCGACTATTAAAATAGTCGACAACTAATTTCATAGTCGATTAGTCGTTACTTTATAATATATGGAGTCAGGCTGTAGTAAAGTTGAAAGTTATATGACATTCTGCTAGCTTTTTAAGACTATTTTGGCATTTATTAAGGGTTTTCAGGCTATTTTGGTTTGTTAGCTTGCTAATTGTAAATGTTTACAGTTTATTAGGCTAATTTGGAGTTTAGCTAATATTTTAGCTTCATGCTAGCTATTTTGGCTAATTTAGGCTTTTTCAGTTTTTTGGGATAATTTGAAATTAAGATAATATTTCAGCTACATATTAGCTCTTTTGGCTTTTAATATTTCATTTACATGTTAGCTAGCTAATTCAATGTTTACAGTTTTTTAGGCTAATTTGGTTTCTATTATTCCAGCTACATGCTACCTATTTGGCTAATTTGGATTTTACATTTTTAAAGGGCTAATTTGGAGCTTAGCTAATATTTCAGCTACATGTTAGCTAGCTAATTGTAAATGTTTACAGTTTATTAGGTTAATTTGGAGTTTTGCTATTATTTCAGCTGCATGTTAGCTTTTTTGGCTAATTTGGGATTTTTACAGTTTTTTAGGCTAATTTGTAGTTTAGCTGATATTTCAGCTACATGCTATAGCTAGCTAATTTGCTAAATGTTTACAGTTTTTAGGCTAATTTTTAGTTTGCTATTATTTCAGCTACATGCTAGCTATTTTGGCTAATTTGGATTTTTACATTTTTTAGGCTAATTTGGAGTTTAGTATTTGCATTTTGCTATTACTTCAGCTACATGCTAGCTATTTTGGCTAATTTGGAATTTTTACAGTTTTTTAGACTAATTTGGAGTTTAGCTAATATTTCAGCTATATGCTAGCGATTTTAGCTTATTTAGGATTTTTTAGTTTTAAAGCTAATCAATTTCAGATTTTCTTTACATCCACTTTGTCCATGATCCGATTAGTCGACTAATCGGAAAAAATAATCGATGATTAGTCGACTATTAAAATAATCGTTTGTGGCAGCCCTAGTGAGGAAAGTGAATCGCCGCCTCCCTAATAAATGCTATTTAATGAACACAAACGACAGAAATGAAGGAAGAGTTCTGTTTAAAGTCAATTTCAGTGTAAAGAAGACTTAATGTTTTCCGTAATAAATACTCTAAAGAAAAATTGCTGCTCCTTACAATTCAGTAAACTTAGATGCAATAATTTGACTTTAAATTAAAAGCTTTTACTTTGTAACTAACACCTTTAATTAAAAATATTCTCTGAAATGATTGATGTTTTTGGTCCAAACTTTAACCCAATAAAAGCTGAAGATTTTCCTTTATATATACTTATATATACTTGTTTTAACTAATAAATATTTTTTTTTAAATCCCGGTTTCACCCACTTTTAGCTGATTATTATTATTAGCACGTTATTGAATGAGAACTTCCCAAAATTCCTAGGCAGTTTATGTTCCCGTTTATTGTGTTTGGGCCAAAATTGACCCTTTTTTTTTTCTACTCTTGAAACAAGTTAAAACTCTGCTTTTTTTAAAACTGCTTTTAATTTTTCATTTTACTGCATACTTTGTATTTTATTTATTTATTTACTACTATTATTATTATTGTTATTAAATTCTTCTTACTAGTGTTTTTAATGTAATTTGTTTTGTAAGCGTCTTTTAAAAGCGCTATATAAATAAAATGTATTATTATTATTATTATTCATTTTGATCTGAACACAACATAAGGGTTAAACAGATCATGTGTGTGAATGAGGAGGCTCTGCTTTGCTGCAGACGGACGTCAGCCAATCGTCTGTCCTTCTGTCGTTCACAGTTTGAATCATGGATCAGGACAACAATTCCGAGGTAAGGCGTCTTCATCCTAAGAAAGAGTCAAATCTGTAACGAAGCTCCTAAATAATGTGTTAAAGCTGTTTAAGCACGCATTTCACAACTTGGAAGAATCTTTTAATCTTGAGTTCTGCTGTGGTTCTGTGTCAGGATGAGTCAGTGGGGCGACCGCCAGAGCCTGCAGACGAGGAGCCGCCCTGTATACCTCCAGGACTCGGTGAGCATGCTGGGAATTTTCTGACGGATGTGTTAAAACAAAATGACTCCTTTTGACGTTTTCTAAGAATTTTGTCCATAACTTGTATTTTTTTTCTTGTTATATGAATCAGAAATTTCCTGGATTAAAAGGGATTGAAAATCCCATTAAAGCGATCAGAATGAGATTTCTTTCGTTCGATTTCTGCTTCCTCCCTCCAGCGGATGGTGAGACGGTGGAGATGCTCTGGCAGCTGCGATCCCAGCGGCGCCAGCCCAGCCCAGAACTCCCGGAGACGGTGAGCCGCCTCACTGCCCCCGACGGCAGCGTCCTGTACCTGGTGGGCACCGCCCACTTCAGCGACAGCAGCAAGAAGGATGTAGCCACGGTGAGTCAGGCGGACGCAGAAGCCTTGATTTTCTCTCTCGCGTCAGATTATTTATCTCCACGCACACTTTGGTGACCCCCCCCCCCTCCCTCGCTCCCCCGTGGTTCCCCTCAGACCATCCGCGCCGTGCAGCCAGACGTGGTGGTGGTGGAGCTGTGCCAGTACCGCGTGTCGATGCTGAGAATGGACGAGAGCACGCTGCTGAAGGAAGCCAAAGACATAAACCTGGAGAAGGTTCAGCAGGCCATCAAACAGGTCCGGGGGGCGGGGTCAGCGATCAGCTGGCTGGAATGGTTGCTGTAATTCAACATTCGGAGGATTTTGGCTTTGAGACTAAAATCCTGCTGAAGGAGGAACCATAAGAGAAGCTTTTAGCATTGGAGTGAAAACAGGAGTCATGTCGCTTTAACATGTGTCAAAGTCGAGGCTCGGGGGCCGGATCCGGCCCTCCAGATCATTTTATCGTATTGTTATTAATGTTATCTTGCGCTTATGTCTAACTTGTATAATTTTGACAAAATATATTTTTATTAGGGCTGCCACAAACGATTATTTTAATAGTCGACTAATCACCGATTAGTTTTTCCGATTAGTCGACTAATCGGGTCATGCGCAAACTGGATGTAAAGACGCTGAAGTTGATAACCAGCTGAAATATTAATTAAATGCCAAATTAGCCTAAAAAATAAAAAGAGCCAAAGTTAGCCTAAATAGCTAGCATACTGCTGAAATATTAGCTAAACTCAAAATTAGCCTAAAAAAAACCAGAAAAATCCTAAATTAATCAAAATAGCTATGTCGCTGAAATATTAGTTAAACTTAAAAATAGCTTAAAAAACTAAAAAAAGAAACCTTAAGTTAGCCAAAACAGCTAGCATGTAGATTAAATATTAGCTAAACTCCATAAAAGACCAAAGAAACTTATTAAATGCCAAAATAGTCCAAAAAGCTAGCAGAATGCTATTATAACTTTTAACTTTACTACACTCTGACTTCATACAATATAAAGTAACGATTAATCGACTATTAAATTAGTTGTCGACTATTTTAATAGTCGACTAGTCATCGATTAGTCGACTAATCGTGGCAGCCCTAATTTTTATGAAAAGTAAAATATGTAAAGTTATTAAAGGTTTAAATTGATTTATTCTGGAATAATATTTCTGTTTTTTTATTATTAAAAATTACGTTAAAAAGTTATGTCTTAAAGTTTAAAAAATTAGCATAGCGCTAGCTTTATGGACTATTTTGGCATTAACTAAGATTTTTTTGGCTGTTTTATAGTTTTGCTAATATTTCAGCTACATGCTAGCTGTCTTGTCTAATTTAGGCATTTTTAGTCCATTTTGTAGTTTAGCTAATATTTCAGCTCGATACAAGTAGTTTTGGCTAATTTAGGCATTTTTGTTTTGTTTTCTCTGGTTTTTTTTTAAGTTTAGCTAATTATTCAGCTAAATGCTAGCTGTCTTGGCTTACCAACGTTTTTTTGTTTAGTTTTTTAGGCTAATATGGCATTAAGCTAATACTTCAGCTAGCTATCAGCTTCAGCGTTTTCAGCTATTAGCTTCAGCGTTGTTAGCTATCAATTTCAGCATCTTCAGCTATGAGCACTTGCATTTTCAGCGGCCAAATTCAGCTTACAGCATTCACACTACCATTATCGTAGGTAATGCTTTATATCTAGTTCATAATTATGCTAAAAATTTAAGTTTTTAAAGTTTTAAAAATATAGTTTTAGAGTGTTCAATGTTTCTCCTGTTCGGCCCGCGACCTAAGGTGCGTTTTGGATTTTTGCCCCTTGTGAGATTGAGTTTGACACCCCTGCTTTAACACTTCATTTCCCATCAGCCCCAGAAGCTCAGAGGCCTTTCCTTTGTGTTTCTGCGACAGAACGGGCTGATGTCGGGTCTCATGCAGATTCTGCTGCTCAAAGTCTCAGCTCACATCACAGAGCAGCTGGGAATGGCCCCCGGGGGGGAGTTTCGGGAAGCCTTCAAGGAGGTACGGGAGTCCCAGAACTGCTTTTTTTCCACTCTGATCCTGCGTTCGTCACTCGTTGAACATCTCATCCTCGCAGGCCGGACAGGTGCCGTTCTGTAAATTCCACCTCGGGGATCGACCCATCCCCGTGACCTTCAAGAGAGCCATCGCAGCGCTGAGTCTGTGGCAGAAGGCGCGGCTGGCCTGGGGGCTCTGCTTCCTGTCAGATCCAATCAGGTGAGAGGGAGTTTGGTGATCTACGGTAAACTGGAATATATCGTTACAAGAAAGAAAAAAAAAAACTCACATTTTCAGTTCAAGAAATAAAAACTGGTTTGTGAAAATGTTTGACAAATGTTAAAACAAAAATTTTGTATTTTTTAGTTTATTAAGAATGCGACACCTGGAAGAACGGTTTGATAAACTCACCTGAACTTGGGATTGAGGAGGAGAGAAGACTAGATTAGTCGACTAATCGATGACTAATCGACTATTAAAATAGTCGACGACTAATTAAATAATCGATTAGTCGTTACTATATATTATATGGAGTCAAAGTGTATTAAAGTTGAAAGTTACAATGGCGTTACGCTAGCTTTTTGAACTATTTTGGCATTTACTAAAGGTTTTTTTTTTAGACTATTTTAGAGTTTAGCTAATATTTCAGTTACATGCTAGCTATTTTGGCTAAATTTAGCTTTTTTGTTGCTATTTTGGAGTTTAGTTAATATTTCAGTTACATGCTAGCTATTTTAGCTAAATGTATCTTTTTTTTGTTGTTATTTTTGAGTTTAGCTAATATTATATCTGCATGCTAGCTATTGTGGCTAAATTTAGCTTTTTATTGCTATTTTGGAGTTTAGCTAATATTTCAGTTACATGCTAGCTATTTTGGTTAAATTTAGCTTTTTTTATTGCTATTTTGGAGTTTAGCTAATATTTCAGCTACATGCTAGCTATTTTGGTTAAATTTAGCTTTTTTTATTGCTATTTTGGAGTTTAGCTAATATTTCATCTACATGCTAGCTATTGTGGCTAAATTTAGCTTTTATTGTTGTTATTTTGGAGTTTAGCTAATATTATATCTGCGTGCTAGCTATTTTGGCTAAATTTATATTTTTATTGCTATTTTGGAGTTTAGCTAATATTTCAGCTACATGCTAGCTATTTTGGCAAAATTTAGCTTTTTATTGCTATTTTGGAGTTTAGCTAATATTTTAGCTGCGAGCTAGCTATTTTGGTTAAATTTAGCTTTTTTTATTGCTATTTTGGAGTTTAGCTAATATTTCATCTACATGCTAGCTATTGTGGCTAAATTTAGCTTTTTATTGCTATTTTGGAGTTTAGCTAATATTTCATCCACATGCTAGCTATTGTGGCTAAATTTAGCTTTTTATTGCTATTTTGGAGTTTAGCTAATATTTCAGTTACATGCTAGCTATTTTAGCCAAGTTTAGCTTTTTTGTTGCTATTTTGGAGTTTAGCTAATATTTTAGCTGCGAGCTAGCTATTTTGGTTAAATTTAGCTTTTTTATTGTTATTTTGGAGTTTAGCTAATATTTCATCTACATGCTAGCTATTGTGGCTAAATTTAGCTTTTTATTGCTATTTTGGAGTTTAGCTAATATTTCATCCACATGCTAGCTATTGTGGCTAAATTTAGCTTTTTATTGCTATTTTGGAGTTTAGTTAATATCTCAGCTGCGTGCTTGATGTTTTGGCTTACTTGGACTTTTTTCAGTTTTTTGGCTAATTTGGCATTTAACTAATATTTTTAGTTGGCTTTCAGCTTCAGTAATTTCAGCTATCTGCTTCAGTGATTTCCGCTTTTTTTTCCCCGTTTTTCCGTATTAATTTTAGCATTTTCTGCTTTTTAAAATAATCGTTTGTGGCAGCCCCAGAGAAGACGGTTTTGGTTGAGCGTTTTTTTGTCGCCACCCTTCTCCGCCCTTCGTTAATTAGGTTCATAAATTCATACAACTGTTGCTGTTTCTTGTAAAAAGGACTAAACAACAGAATGCACAGCAACATATTCATAAAACTGTTCTAACGTAAAGTGTCTCATATCAGTGAAAAGCTGCTTCTATCCACTTCAGAATCCGCTGGAATTGCATTAATTGCGTAAACAGTTGCAGAGTTTCGGTAGTCGAAAGAATGTAAACGCTGCAGCTAAAGCTCTGCTGTGAAAGGGTTCAGCTTTGATTTTCTCTCTGAAAGCTTGAAGATAAATGATCTCTGAGGATCTGAAGCAAAAATCTATGGAGGGAAATAAGTATCACCCCGATTTATGCCTGCGTAACTTTAGATTTGTGTGTGCTTAATTCCTGATTTGTTCATAATATCTTGATTTGTAACTCATAAAATACATATAGTGCATAAGTACAAAAATAAAAAAAATACAATTTACTCATGCACAGATTAAAATGACAACACCTTGAAACTAATTACACTCACTAATCTTTAAAAATTTCACATGAATCACTTTTTACACACACAAAACCTCAATTCTTTCAGTGTGAGTGATGCGTTTAAATACTACTAGAAAGCTCGGACATCAGAGTTTTCTCATCAGCCCTTTTGAACTTCGATTGTGAAAAATATCCATAAAACTTGATATTTTCCCACTTTCTTAAACAAATATACTTAATAATTCATGTAAACAAGTGTTTTTAAAACACTTATCCCTTTAAAAATAAATGTATTTTCCTGAATTTATCGTAAATCCAAAGTTATGCACATTGAAGAATTACGCACACATGAATGAGGATGATACTGTTTTCTCTCCATAAAAATCCTGTCACTAAAATGTTCTGATCTCAGGTCCACAGTTCTCCACTCACTTCTTTCTGGTCATTAACGAGTTTTTTTTTTTCCTTCTTTCTAATCTTGAGTTTTTCCTTTTTCCTGATCGATGACTCAAAGCTGACTCCTCCCCAGAGGAGGGCGCTCTCTCACGTTTCCGTCTGATCCGTTTCAGTAAAGAAGACGTGGAGAAGTGCAAGCAGAAGGACCTGCTGGAGCAGACCATGTCGGAGATGATCGGGGAGTTTCCTGCCCTCCACCAGACCATCGTGGCTGAGAGAGACATCTACCTGACGCACACGCTTCGCCAAGCTGCTCGCTGTGTGGAGGCCCCCCACGATGCCCAGAGTGTGTACCGCACGGTTCATTCACACACCGTATCAGGAGGTGCAGGCCTGATTATGGGCTCTTCACCGACACACAAGACACCACAATACAGCATGTTAGAAGGAAACAGATGCAAAACAGTCAGTTTAGTTGAACTTTATTCCACTATTTAACCTCATCTTATCCAACAAATCCACCAAGGTCCTCTTCCTCGGTGTCTGACTTAAAGGTAGGGGTGTAACGGATCACAAAACTCACGGTTCGGATCGTGTCACGGTTTTAGGGTCACGGTTCGGATCATTTTTCGGATCGGTAAAAAGTAAAAAAATTTAAAAAATGAAAAAAACAAAACGAAAAAAAAAAAAAAAAAACCAACAATATCAAACCTAATTTAATTTTTGGAAACAGTTTAACTCATAAATTCAATAAGCATTTAAAATACCTCACACACACAATATTTACATATGCAACAACATAACATCTGCTCATTGAAGCCTATTTATTAAAACAAAACATATTTGTACTTTGAACACAAACAAAATACTAAAACATGTAGTTTCTGATTACATTTACATGTTTTTAGACCAAATCTACAAAAACGAAGAGAAAAGAATGATTAAAAATAGTGTTGAAAATACCAAATCTATCTGGTTTATCTTTTAAAATTAAATCATAAATAAAACAGTTACAATATTTTTTTGGGTATGAATTGCTTTATTGAAGCTAACTGTGGGAACATTTAAATTTTAAATGATAATTTTCTGTAAAATGTGGCACTTCTGCGTCAGCTTTTCCTGCTCAATTTTGACATCTCTGGCTTGCCATACAAATGTTCCGCGATTCCACCGGAAAGCCCGTAACGGAGCTTCCATTCGATGCGAACGGACAATTGGTTTAAATTATGCTAGCGCGAGGTGTCCGCGTATGGGGGGTGGGTGTTCGAGCGGTCCGCGGTACACACGTGTCCCGCACCGTGGCCTCTGATCCGTACGGACCACGGATTTTCCGTGATCCGTAACACCCCTACTTAAAGGCCTGCTTAAGTTGGGAATTTAAACAGTATTATGATCAAACATTAAAACCTCGTCTACACTGAGCGGACCGGACCGGACCAGACTGAACTTTTGAGCGTTTCCATTTAAGGCCGCCACGATTAGTCGACTAATTTAATGGTCGATTAGTTGTTACTTTATATTGTATGGAGTAGGGCTGCCACGATTAGTCGACTAATCGACTATTAAAATAGTCGACGACTAATTTAATAGTCGATTAATCGTTACTTTATATTGTATGAAATCAGAGGGTAGTAAAGTTGAAAGTTATAATAGTATTTTGCAAGCTTTTTGGCATTTATTAAGGTTTTTTAGGCTAATTTTTCTAGTTGAGCTAATATTTCAGCTACACGCTAGCTGCTTTGGCTAATTTAAGATTTTTCAATTTTTTTTTTATTGACTAATTTGGAGTTTATCTTATAATTCAGCACCATGCTAGCTATTTTGGCTAACTTTGGCTCTTTTTACTTTTTAGGCTAATTCGGCATTTAACTAATATTTTAGCTGGTTATCAACTTCAGCATCTTTACAACCACTTTGGACATGAACCGATTAGTCGACTAATCGGAAAAAATAATCGGTGATTAGTCGACTATTAAAATAATCGTTTGTGGCAGCCCTAATATGGAGTCAGAGTGTAGTAAAGTTGAACAAAGTTGTGAACGTTTAGCACCAATAAATTCACTTTTTTTCATTATTTGAGTCATTGAGACCAAAACTTTATCTTTAGTGAACAATAGTTCCTTTGTTTCCGATGCTGACCCCATTAGAGAGATCAGGAATACACTTTCCATCAAACTCATTTTGACAGGTGACCTTTGACCCTATATACCCTTTATATATAAAATTGATATTAAGTAAGTAAGTAAGTCTTTATTGATATAGCACTTTTCACAGAGAGCCACTCACAAAGTGCTTCACACAAGATAAAATACAGGACGAATCAATAAAACAGTAAAAATAAGAGATAAAATACTAATAACAAACAAAACTTCAGGTAAGGGGAAGATAAAATAAACTTAAGATATCAACTAAAAGCTTTACTAAAAAGAAACGTCTTCAATTGGCTTTTAAAACACTCAACAGAGTCAGTCTGACGCAGTGACAGTGGGAGAGCGTTCCAGAGTTTTGGGGCAACTGTCTGAAATGCAAGATCCCCTCTGGTTTTGAAACGAGTTTTTGGAACGGTTAAAAGGTTCAAAGCTTCAGATCTTAAGGATCGAGCAGGAGTATAGGGCTGCAGAAGTTCAGAAAGGTAACCAGGGGTCTGTCCATGCAAAGTTCTAAAAACTAAAGTTAAAATCTTAAATTCTATTCTAAAACTAATAATATTAAATTGTTCTTGAGGGGCGGGGCAACTGTCAAAACGAGTTTGATGGGAAGTGTATTCCTAATCTCTCTCATTTGATGGGATCTTGTTTTAATCCGAGAATCTACTGAAGGCCAGAAGCTGCACGATTCATTAAATTATCATTTTAGTTGTTTTTATTTTTAGAAAGTTGATAGCGAATGATGGTTAAGATTTGTGCTTTACATCCATTTTATGCTCAACCCGATTAGTCGACTATTAAGGTCATCGTTTTGAGCAGCGCTATTTCCATCACGAAATGGACCCGTTCAGCAGAACAGACTGGTACCGTTTCTGGTCTCCTTTTGGTCGTAGGTCTGTAGAAAAATGGAACGGACCTGTGAGGGCGGAGCTTCTGTTGTCCCCCACTGATTGGGTTACATCGTGTCCGACCGGCGCGTTTCTCAACTCGAGATCCGAACTGAAAGTGTCGTCCTCTTCGCGGATTTTTCTTTGTCTCGCGGAATCTTCTTACGAAGAATAAGAAGTTCTTTACAGAACGTCTTCCTCCTTATTCGTGGGGGTGGGGTCTGAAGATACGCCGAATCCACAAATACAGAGACCCCCACCCCTGTTTCCTTCTCACCCAACCCCCACACAGAAGAATGTCTGGTACCGATCCATACTCAGATCGTAAACATTTATTGAAGAACATCGGAGTGTCATCAGCATAAAGACTGTTTCTTTCTAATCCAGAACAATGGACGGTTCTGCAGCATAGAGGCCAACTTTATCCATAAGATTATAATGATCCTAATTGGTTATCTTTATTGTGGTTAAACCAGCTCAGTGGTCTTGTGGTAGAGTGTCCGCCCTGAGAGTGGAAGGTCGTGGGTTCGAGTCCAGGCCGAGTCATACTAAAGACTCTAAAAATAGGACCCGTTGCCTCCCTGCTTGATACTCAACATTAAGGGGTTGGATTGGGGGGTTAAACCACCAAATGGTTCCCGAGCGCGGCTGTCTGCAGCTCACCGCTCCCTTAGGGGATGGGTCAAATGCGGAAAACAAACTTCGCACACCGAGGTGCGTGATAACTAATGGAAATTTAACTTTATCTTTTGAATTTTCCGTCCGTTTCTGGGTCAGCTGATGCAGCTTCTCTTTCACCGTATCCTCGCCTTTTTGAAGCACAGCTACCTTTATTTATACCAGGAGGTTGAACGATTTCTCATTTACAGCAATGACCTGATTACAGAGCAATACACAACATGGCAGTAAATTACATCCAGATTAATTCAATTTAATTCAATTTTATTTATATAGTCCAAAATCACAAAGAATTTTGCCTCATTGGGCTTCATGCAGGTAATTTTACAGTTGCAAAAAATAGTCATGAAACATGAAAGAAAGATCACTAAAGACTAAACAGACTAAATAAACTGGATATCCCTGCTCTTAGACCCTCCCTCTCGGTAAGGAAAAACTCCTAAAAAACCTGAATCAGGAAAAACGAAGAAACCTTAGGGATTCTCACATGAGGAAGAGATCCCATCCCAGGACGAACAGGAGATACCAGAACTGGTAAGGGAAAATTAGCTTCTAAAACTAAGTATTTGAATAGAGATCATTCAGATAGAGCTGCAGATAGAGCTGAGGGACGAGTGGAGATGAAGTCCTCAGTCAGATGAAGCAGAAGTGCAGTCCATGACCAGGAGCAGGAGCGTGGGAGATCCACCTGGGATCTAAAAATCACTCCCGCTCCCCAGAGGGGAGAGAGAGAGAAAAACAAAATGTGAATCGAACTGCACCAACAAAACATGGAGAACTTAATACAATGAATAATAAAGAGTAAGAGAGAGAGGAAGAAATAAGAACAGAGAACAGAACCCCAGAGCTGATGTGGAGAACAACTATGATAGAAAATCTAGCAGAACGCTAACCTGTCCAAAGAGGAATGTTTTAAGGCTAAAACATGACATCTTCTCATATCAATGATTTAAATATTTACAATAAAAAGTTTACAGGAAGCACCAAGTTAATAATAAGAAGAAGACAACAGGAAGCTCATTAAAAAAAAAAAGGTTAAGTTAAAGTTATGTCATTGGTCAACATCCTGCATGCTCCAACACTCATGGAAACGCTCACTTGAATTTCCCGGATCGTTCTAAACCGGCTAAGAGCGGACTGGTCTGGTCCAGACCGCTCAGTGGAAACGAGGAATAGTTCAGCCGGGCTGAATCCGAGTGACTCGTGCAGCAAACGCATCGTAAAGTTTGACTAGATCTCTTCTCAGAGCACTCGAAACCAAATCCTTTCTCTGTTGTCGTCATCACCTGTGTGGGGAATCGAACTTTAGCGCATGACGTCAAAACATGATCATCTCCTAAACAAACGAAGGAAAGCTGAGCGACAAATCATCCACGTTCAAAATGGCAGCTGAAGCTGTGAAATACAGTTCTGATCGTTCATGTGGAGTTCTGCACGGCCTCGAGATGTGCCACAACTTTACTGTTGGAGAGACCTTTTCTGGGTAACCGACGGACAAACTTCCTGGAAAAATTCTGGATTTCAGAGCAGAGCATGCCAAAACCCACCTGTACAGGTGCTCAGAGGATTCCAGTGTGCGTGCCAGGTTCACGGTTTGTGACCCCCCGTGTCCCTCAAGATGCACACTCATCCGTGCGTGCTGTGCGCTTTTTGATGAGCGCCGATGAGTCAGCGAGAAATGGTTTGTTTTACAGATTTTGGAATTTATTGCGCACTGGATTATTAGATGCACTGCTGATTTTTGGAAAGAAGTTTAGCCTTTTAAGTGCCTTACATCAGTGGTCCCCAACCACCGGTCCGTGGACTCATTGCCACCGGGCCGCGGCAGAATTTTTTATTTTTATTTTTTCATGAGTCGGAAATATTTTATTTTGAAAATCGACCAGATTCTCTCGATTAGCTTGAGCGCTGGTTGTGATATCCACACAGAAAGGAGAAATATTTAATTAAACCTAAAGAATTGTAATGGAAAAATGTTAAAAAGAGATTTAAAAAAACGGAGAGAAAGAGAGAGACGGAAAGCTGAGCGCATGGGCACTACGCGTGTGTGTGTGGGGGGGAGGGGCTTGCACGTGCAGAAGCAGGACGGAGAGAGAGAGAAACAACATAAACACAAAACGTAAAGAAAATGATATCATTAGAAAAGAAGGAAAAAAACTGGAACCATTTGACTTTTGATAGAATGAAGGAAGAGAATCTGCAGGAAATAATTCTATATTTGAAGATATATTCTATATATTTATGGCTCCACAACCAACCTCTGCAGAATCTTCTCTAGAACAGAACAGATCATTAAGAAACCAGATTATATCCTCAAAACTGAGAAACTTCTGTCTTTGTTAACGTTATTGTGAGTAAAAGTCTTTATTTGTTGGTTTTGCACACTTTTGTATTTTAGATTGTGGTTGCAGAGTTTAGTGTTTTTCACTTCAAATGTGTTTAAAAGAAAAAAAAACCTTAGAATATAAAGACTTAAAAACAGAATAATAAATAACTATTCTTTTTCATTTATTTTGTATATTTTATCTGGAAGGGATAAATAAAAGCATAAATATAATATACATTATATTATAATGCCCCCCCCCCCCCCCGGACCGTGATCAAATCTTCGTGGGTTGACCGGTCCGCGGCGACAAGAAGGTTGGGGACCCCTGCCTTACGGTATTTGTAGAGCTAAATCTTCACTTGTATTCCTGCACGTTTTGACTTTTTGTCTTTGTGATTTTTAGTTCACAGTCATTCTGAACACAGTATAAAGTCATTTTTATGGACTTGATTTACTCACGCAGTGAAATGAGTCAGACCCATAAGACTTGATACGTCTTCAGGCCGCACGTTTGCTTTTCCCGCTGCAGAAGTGCCCGCCGTGGTGGTCGGCGTCGTGGGAATGGGTCACGTCCCGGGGATCGAGCGGAACTGGGAAAAGCAGCTGGACATCGAGGAAATCATGCGGTACGTTTCCTCCTCCTCCTCTAACCGTTGCTCCGCCTCAAATCGCCACCGCCAATCATTTCCTCTGCCTCTCCAGGGTGGCCCCGCCCTCGCGGTTCAGCCAGGTGTTCAGGACGATCCTCAGGGGCGTGGTGATGGGAATGCTGGGATACGCCTGCTACCGCGCCGGAGGATCTTTAGGAAGGAGCTTGCTGGCTTTACCGGGAGTTCAGTCTTTGATGGAGACTCTGCGTCCACCCCCTGCTTGAGCCCCGCCCCCCCCACATGACAATTGATCTATTAAATTATGCATTTATCACCAGTGGCCTTAAAAACTCCTGGATTCACTTTCAGCAGACTTTGAAATCGTCCCAGAGCCGATCCGGTCTTCATCCGGACACCGAGGAGAAACTCGCTGCCAAAGAAACTCCACCGGTACCAAACGTGTTCCAAATCCAGAGAAAATCCGTCTTCATCTCCCTCCTGATGTGAAGGAGCTCTCCTTCTAGCCTGCATTCGTCTTCTTCTACCACAAAGTGGTAGTCTGGTTCTTTTCTGGACATTCAAACTGAAACAAGCGAGAGCAGGAGCACAACGGCGCGTCGGGTGAAGGTCAAAGTCAGCAGCAACACCCAAAACAAAAGAACGTTCGAGATCCCATCAGAGTCGATCTTCCGGTTCTGCTGACGGCCAAGTGCCTGCTGCTGCTGCTGCTGCTGCTGCAGCTGGAAGGGCTTCAGCTCAACACAAAACCCGTTCTCTGTAAACTCCGATCATGTCAGAAACATGTTTGCTGCTGTTCTAAAAGAGACTTTTTATTTGTGCCGACTCGACGATTTGACAGCATTTGAACTGATGCAGGCTGGACCTCAGCACCACTCAGGACCACAACAACTTTAATTCACTCTCACTGTCAGATTCCAATTGTGTTACAGAGACGAATGTTGTTTTCATAACCGGCTGCTTTAAAATACTGTTATTAAAAATCTGAACTAAAGAGTGTAAACTTTTATTTTCCCCTTTTAATTTAAGGGTAAATTTAAAATAATTTGCTCCTAAAGCGGATTTGCATGTTCTGGTGTAACCCGGTTCGTTCGGGGAGCGTCCGGGAGAGGAAGCCTTACCGACGTCACCGATGCCTTTTAATGGAGACGGATTTTTCTTTGGGAGCTGCATTTGTAGGAGAGCATCCTGCTGCATGGTGACCGTTTCCCTGAAACAGACTGTCCGACAAGGGCAGCTTCAATGCTCCACTTCGGTTTTTAGATCATTTTCATGCCTGCTTTATATGTGATTTGTGTACAGACATTTATACTCTAGATGCATTAATAAAAGGTACTTCAATCACTTTGAATTCTTTAACCTGTTTCTTAAAATTTCATTGTTTGACAGCAATTCACACATTTATATCGTCTGTGAAACACAAAGCTTCAATCTAAAAAAATATAAATGTACGACAATTGTATTGTAACTCTTAATTATTTTGATTTTAAACTTATTTTAGACAGTAGCACAATTTCAAAATAATTAAATCTAAATTGGAATATATATATATTTTGTTGCTTCTATTATTTGTTCCTTTTGTAAACTTTTATTTATTCGGTAATTTTTCCTGTTTTCTGCTACTCTCTTCTTCAACAAAAAAATTGAGTTATGTTTTCTTTTTTTAAATCTTTAATTTCATATGTCCAATGGCTTTTAAACATATTCCAGAAAGCACTTATTTATTTAAACATTAAAAGCTAATTTGTCGTCATAGTTTGTTTCCAGTCGGGTGGATTTCGGTGTGGCACATAACGAACTCCGATGCCCTGTGGTGTTTAAATGTTGGTGTGGTGTTTAAACACAGTTATATTGAGCTCAATGGTTAAACATATATCAGAAAGTGTTTATTTATTTGTTTGTTTGTTTAAACATTAAAAATTGATTTGTCTTCCGTCAAGAATCGTTTACGTTTATTTGTTTCTAGTCGGATGGATTTCGGTGTGGCACACAACTTTCTAACAAACATCCGGTGTTATGTATAAGTAGCTCAGGCTGATTAATCCTAACTTGGCCCCGCGGAGCTCGCGCGCGCTCATGGCCAGCTTTGGATGGCTTATCTAGGGCCTCGGCTGGGACACTCTCGCGGGTTTTCTCCTCTCGTGTCCGCCGTGAGACTCTTCGGCATGGACGGCATGGGTTCCGCCGCCAGTCGGTCTCCGTTGGAGCGCCTCGACTTCGATAACGTGGTTCTAAAGAAGCTTCCGGTGGATCCGTCCGAGGAGCCGGGCGTCCGGCAGGTGAGGGGAGCCTGCTTCTCCCGGGTGAAGCCTCAGCCGCTGACCAACCCGCGCTTCGTGGCGGTCTCCGGCGACGCCCTCGCGCTGCTGGGGCTCCGCGCGGAGCAGGTCCAGAGTGACCCGCTCGCTCCGGGTTACCTGAGCGGGTCCAGAGTCATGCCCGGATCCGAGCCCGCGGCTCACTGCTACTGCGGCCACCAGTTCGGACAGTTCGCCGGGCAGCTGGGAGACGGAGCGGCGTGTTACCTGGGAGAGGTGAGGGCGCCGCCGGGACAAGATCCCGAGATGCTCCGCGAAAACCCGAGCGGGCGCTGGGAGATCCAGGTGAAGGGGGCGGGACTGACCCCCTACTCCAGGTACTCGCTCCTTTTTATTATTATTTTTTTATTACTACAGACAAAATATTGCTTAAAATGATTTTAGCAAATTGTAACAAACAAAAAAATTACACAACAATAGATACACGAGGGAACTTTTTAGTTTATTATATATTTTTATTTTTGGTTTCTGAAGAAGCTTCAATGATTCCAAATATAACTTGAATTCATTTCTAAATATTCTACAATTATTCTTCATTTATTTATATTTGTGTATGTTAAATTTAGAAAGACAAAGTATTATATTTAAGCAGATTTATTCTAATATGATGACAAATATGATGGTGTAAAAAGAAAATGTGGGAAAATGTTTCTTCTCCAGTTATATATATATGGTTTATTGTTCATGCCTTTTTTTTTTTCATTTTACAAGAAAACATACATTAAACATATTTGGGCTTGAACAACTGGAACAGAGTGAAGAAAAAAAATTCTTATATAATCTGTTCCCTTTTCCTAAACAAAAACAGAAACAAAAAAACAAGACAAGAAGGCGACATTTTAACAGAAAAAAAAAACAAATCTTCAAGACTTTATATTTCTACCCCTTCCTAATCCGTCTCGGTCTATGGTTTACATTTATTGTCCCGATAAATTTTTCTTCATGTATTTATCTAATATCCTATCTTTAAAGATTATTTTAAATGCAGCTATGCTAGTAGTTTCTTTCAATATTGTGTCCAATGAGTTCCATAGATTGACTCCATAAACTGATATGTGAGTCTGTCTCAGGGTTGTGCGTGCAAATGGCACTTTGAAACAGTTTTTTCTTCTGTTGCTGTTATCTTCTGAAATAAATGAAAAAGCTGATTGAATGATGTCCGGGAGAGTTTTTAATTTGGCTTTTAACATAAATAATAACATTTTTAAATCAACTAAATCTGAAAACTTTAGCAATCGTGATTCAGCAAAAAGATTATTTGTGTGTTCTCTGCTGCCTTTTTTGTTGATTATTCTTATTGCTTTTTTCTGTAAGATAAATAAAGGCTTTGTATGAACTGAATATGCTTTTCCCCAGATTTCAAGGCAGTAACTAAAATATGGTAAAATAAAGGAACAATATAACATGTGTAAGCATTGACTATTAAATATATCTTTTACTCTGTAAAGAATTCCAATATTTTTGCTAATTTTCTTTTTCAAATGATTAATGTGAGATTTCCATTTTAACTTTTCATCCAAAATAACTCCTAGAAATTTTATTTCACTTACTTTGCAAATGTTAACTTGACCAATGTTTAATGTTAAATTTTCATCTGTTTGCCGATTACTAAAAATCATAAACTTTGTTTTCTCCCAATTCAAATATAACTTATTTTCAGAAAACCAATTTAATTTATGTAACTCTTCTTAAAATATTTGTGTTTGGGGGGAAAAGTAAACTAAAAGCTGTTTGGTTACAATTTCCTATTCACAAAATGTACATATATTAGCATTTATTTTAAACCACAATATTAAAAAGTTCTTTAAACTGATAAATATAATCTAGTATTTTAAAATTAGTTTATTTAACTCTAGAAAAAATGGGAATTTTAGATAAAAAATTCTTAATTTGTGTACTATATCTTGATCATATCTATGTAGAATGTTATTTTGTTAGATTTTCCGTTAAAAATATTGTCCTTTAAGGGACCTAAACCTGTAGTTCTGTAAAATGAAAATAAAAAATTGAGGCTGAAGTATTTAGCAGGGCTGGCCCTGGGCAAAGGTGACCTAGGCGGCTGCCTAGGGTGCCATCTTGTGGAGGGGGCGTCAAAAAGCAGTGAATATATATCAATTTATTTTATTTATTTATTTATTTATTTTTTTTAAGAGGGTCGTAAAATTATTTTTTCACCTAGGGTGCCATGAAGCCCCGGGCCGGTCCTGGTACTTCCACCTGTATAGATAAAAGTTCAGTCAGCGCTCCGTGACGTCGTGCTCCGTCTCCTCAGACAGGCTGACGGCAGGAAGGTGTTGCGCTCCAGCATCAGAGAGTTCCTCTGCAGCGAGGCCATGTTCTTCCTGGGCGTTCCCACCACCAGAGCCGGCTCCGTGGTGACCTCCGACAGCCGGGTCGTCCGGGACGTGTTCTACAGCGGGCACCCCCGCCACGAGAAGTGCTCGGTGGTCCTCCGCATCGCTCCCACCTTCCTCAGGTGAGTGTGGGCGGTTCCCCTTCTCTCTGACAGACGTTCAGACCGCTCCCATCTCCTCTTGTTCGGACAGGTTCGGTTCTTTCGAGATCTTCAAGCCCGCCGACGAGTTCACGGGCCGCCAGGGTCCCAGCTACGGACACGAGGAGATCCGAGGTCAGATGCTGGATTACGTCATCGAGACGTTCTACCCTGAGATCCAGCAGAACCACGGGGACCGCGTGGAGCGAAACGTGGCGTTCTTCAGAGAGGTGCGTTCCGAGCGCGGAGGATCGCGGGATCCGGGATGGAGATGATGATCTGACACGCTCCTGCCTGCAGGTGATGCGCCGCACGGCCCGGCTGGTGGCCCAGTGGCAGTGCGTGGGCTTCTGTCACGGCGTCCTGAACACGGACAACATGAGCATCCTGGGGCTCACTCTGGACTACGGCCCGTTTGGCTTCATGGATAGGTCAGCCGCGTCCCACGGCTGGAATCTTCCAGAATCTTTGTGAAAACATTTCTATGTGGTCAAATCAGGATCAGCGTAAAGTGAACAAAAAAACAGATTGAAAACTTGAAAAATAGACATTATAACAGAAAAAAAATTAAAACTTGAAAAAAAGGAAAATTTGAAGAATTTCTTTTTTGAAAATGTGAAAATAATTGAAAATTAGAAAACAAGACATTGTAAATCAAAAGAAAATAGAAAATTAAAAAAATAAATGTTTGAAAAAAGATTGAAAATTTGAAAGCAAGACTTTGTAAATAAAAAAATAGAAAATTTGAAGAAAAAAATTGAAAATTTGAAAAAAAAATTGAAAAATTGAATATTTAAAAACAAGAAATTATAAATAAAAAAATAGATTTTTTTAAAAAAGAACTGAATATTTGAAAAAAAGATGGAAAATTTAAAAACCAGACAATGTAAAATAAAAAAAATATTTTTTTGAAAATAAAAAAAAACCCCAGAAAACTTGAATTAAAAAAAATTATGTTTAAAAAAAAAACATTGAAAAATTAACATTCCATTAGTCAGACCCTGCAGGATTTCGCGGCAGATTTTAGATATAATTTTTGGGGTCTAAAAAGTTGGGATGACCGTGTGGGCGATCAGCGTACCCCCATCCCGCCGTGTGGGCGCCAGCACACATGACCTTGTGACCTTTTTTGCGCGTCTTGAATAGAAAAAAAGTCAGATGATTAAAGACCGATGATAAAAAAAATATAGCACGGCATCCAGGAAGAAGTCAGAAGAGAAAATCATGTCATCCATGATTATAATCACGGTAGATTGGTCAAAGTCGACGTGAAAATATTAAAGTTGCATAGTGAGCATCAAATCTCAGGGTTTGCTTGAATTTGCGTTAATGGTTGCGATCGCGAAATTCTGGAGAGTCTGATTAGTGACATGAATTTTTTTGAATTTTCAACTTTTATTTTCTGAATCCTCACTTTCAGTCCTCAGTTTACTGCTTCAATTCTGATTTTCGGGGCTGCACGGTGGCGCAGTGGTTAGCGCTCTTGCCTCACAGCAAGAAGGCCCCGGTTCAAATCCCGGCTGGGGGATCAGAAACATCAACTGGGACCTTTCTGTGTGGAGTTTGCATGTTCTCCCCGTGCATGCGTGGGTTCTCACCGGGGACTCCGGCTTCCTCCCACCGTCCAAAAACATGCTTCATAGGTTAATTGGTTACTCTAAATTGCCCCTAGGTATGAATGTGTGAGTGACTGTGTGCACGAATGTGGCCCTGCGACAGACTGGCGAACTGTCCAGGGTAAACCCTGCCTTCGCCCATTAGCCGCCGGGATAGGCTCCGGCATCCCCGCGACCCCGAAAGGGATAAAGCAGCACGGAAAATGAATGAATGAATTCTGATTTTCGAGTTTTCGCTGCTGAGCCTAATTTTGCAATGGGGGCGGGGCTTTGAGCTCATTGGTTCTGCAAAATGCATCCCATGAATCCCCAAGAGGTGATGTGACCGTTATCTGCTGCAGAACGTTGTCAGTTTATGTTGCATCAATCCACTCTGATCAAACTTAGAGAGAGCAGGATCACGTCTGTGCAGTTTAGGTAATATCGCCGTGAAATAGGGCTGCCACGATTAGTCGACTAATTGACGACTAATCGACTATTAAAATAATCGACGACTAATTTAATAGTCGATTAGTCGTTATTTTATATTGTATGAAGTCAGATTGTAGTAAAGTTGAAAGTTATAATAGCATTCTGCTAGCTTTTTGGAATATTTTGGCATTTATTAAGGTTTTTTAGGCTATTTTGGAGTTTAGCTAATATTTCAGCAGCATGCTAGCTATTTTGGTTAACTTAAACTTTTTAAAGTTTTTTTAGGCAATTTTTGAGTTTAGCTTATATTTCAGCTATATGCTAGCTGTTTTGGCTATTATAGTATTTTTCCATTTTTTTATGGCTAATTTAGAGTTTAGCTAATATTTCAGCAGCATGCTAGCTATTTAGGCTAACTTTGGCTCTTTTTATTTTTTGGCTAATTTGGCATTTAACTAATATTTTAGCTGGTTATCAACTTCAGCATCTTTACATCCACTTTGGCCATGAACCGATTAGTCGACTAGTCGGAAAAAATAATCGGTGATTAGTCGTTTGTGGCAGCCCTACCGTGAATCTTTTGCGGTCTCGCTGTTTGGTGAATTTTTTTCAGCTCGACTTTGCTGTTGATCTTCATCTCCTCCGTGTCGTTGTTCTCGCAGACGTGCAGCTTGGAATCTGCATCGTGATCAGATCCTTGTTTTTGTTCTGATTCCAGACTTATTTTTTTATGAAATTTAGAAAAGCGTAAAAATATACATGTGTGATTGAGAAAAGTGTAGAAAAGTGTAGGGAGGAGTCCACTCTGTCATCCTCTGGGAAACGTCCCAGAGTCTCAGAATTGAAACTGAAGACTGAAAGTGAAGGTTCAAAGACGCAAAAAAATTTTGAAGATTCAAAACAGCAGCTGTTACTAATGGATTCATTAATTTTCAATTGGTAATTTTTACATTTATAGATTTTTTTATTAAAGTTTTAAGTATTTTTTTTCACATTTTCAAGATTCATTTAAAGTTTTCAGGTATTTTTTTTTTCAAATTTTCATTATTTTTCCAAATTTCAGAAAAGACATTCAGTAATTGTCTATTTTTCAAGTTTCCGATCTCATTTTCGAAGGACTTTCAGTCGATTCTGTTTTGACTCCGTCCATTTCTTCCTTCCTCTCAGGTTCGACCCAAACTTCATTTGCAACGCCTCCGACAACTCGGGCCGGTACTCCTACCAGGCGCAGCCGGCCGTCTGCAGGTGGAACCTGGTGAAGCTGGCGGAGGCGCTCGCTCCAGAGCTCCCTCCGGACCGGGCCGGCGCCGTCGTGGACGAGTACCTGGACGCGTTCAACAGCTTCTACCTGGAGAACATGAGGAAGAAGCTGGGGCTGCTGAAGAGGGAGGAGCCTGAAGACGGGACGCTGATCACCGAGCTGCTGCAGACGATGCACGACACGGGTGAGAGCGGCGCCGGCGCCGGACCGTCGTCCTGCGGCGTTCTGCGGCTCAGACTTTCTGCTCCTGCAGGCGCAGACTTCACCAACACTTTCCGCTGCTTAAGCCGGATCCCGTGTCCCGCCGAGGGGGACGCTGAGGAGGAGGTGGTCAGAGCGGCCACGGACCTCCTGCTGGAGCAGTGCTCCTCTTTGGAGGAGCTCAAGGAGGCCAACAAACCTACCATGGATCCACGGTGAGCCCAAAACAAAAATCAATCCAGTTTTTATCTAAAGCTGCAGATTCTGACCGGAAAACGTTTTAGTTGTAGTTTTAACAGTCTCCTCTGGGTGGTGCTAGTATCACATGTTGAGATCCGCCCATCAGTGATGCTAATGTGTCTTCACACGCTTTGTAATGAGAGCAAAAGGGAAGCTGGGAATTGTAGTTTTTGGATAAAACTAAATTTGAAAAAATAAAATTCCAGTCGTCAGGAAGGTCATTTGAAACCAACTAAAAAGTTCATTTTTTGAGGCGTTCTTTTGGTTTTAACGGGATCTGTTTAATTCAAGTCATTCCTGTTGTGAATATTTCATTTGTTTTAGAGATTTTACTGCAGTTCTTCTGTTTGTATTTTCATGTTTGTTTGTTTGTTTGCTGCTGACGTCTTCAGCTCTGGGATTAAAGTTGTTGTTTAGAGAAGCTCCAGATGTGGTTCTGTTGGTCCGATCGTCCTGTTTCCCCACATCAGGGGTTCAGGGGGGCCGACACCGTTCCTGCAACGACAGCTCCAAAAGATACATTTATACAGTAAAATCATTGATCATCGATGTAATAGAATCATATTTATAAATGTTCGTATCATGCACTCAAATTTACAGAAAAGTAATTTTTTAAATTAATTCGTATTATTTTGTATGAAGGATTATTAGTTCCAATTTACAAGCAATTTTTTTTAAGTATGACTTTAAATTTAGTAAATTTACAAGAATAAAGTTTTATATTTGTGCCATAAATATACAACTTAAAAATATACAATGAAATGTAAGACTTTTTTTTTCCTCGTAAATTTAAAGGAAAAAAAACTTTTAGATTTAAGAAAAAAATTTTCATAAATTTACAAGAAAAAAAAAACATGCCAACATAAGAGAAAAAAATTGTACATTTATGAAAAAGAAAACTGTGAATTAATTTTTTTTAAATTGTAAATTTACAATAAAAAACTTCTGCTTTAAGAGAAAAACCGTGTACATTTACGAGAAAAAATCTCATACATTTATGAGGAAAAATAGTCAAATTACAAGAAAAAAACGTATTAATGTAAAAGAAAAAACGAGCAAATTAATGAGAAAAAATTTGTACATGAAGAAATTTGTACATTTACGTGAAAAAAGCTAATAAATTTACGAGAATTATAGTCATAAATTACAAGAAAAAAACTCAATTTTTTTTAAGATAAAATAAAATAATGGTATAAAACTTGTACAGTTACGAGAAAAAACTAATAAATTTATGAGACAAATAGTCATATAAACAAGGAAAAAAAACTTGTTAATTAAAAAACTCTTAAATTAAAAACAAACTCATAAATTTACAATAAAAAAAATGTACATTTATGAGGAAAAAAAGAGTCAAATGGACCAGAAAAGAACCAGTTTTCCACATCAGCGTTAAAAAACAAAATAATTCTGAACCTTTTTATCAGTGAGACTGAATTTGTGAGGTTTGTAGTCTGTAATGATGAGTTTTATAGATAAAGTGAAGAGCTCAGAGACACGAGTTCACAGGACCTCCACTTCATTCTGTCTTCTGACCTTTCTTACCCAGAAGCCCTTTCACCACCTTATTCTCCAAAGGAGAATGTAAACAGTGTCGCATACGCCCCCTTTTCAAAACAAAATGTCCCGTTTCAATAAAAACCAACAAAAAGGACTGAAAACTGTCTGTTCTGTAGCACAACAACTCTGAAAATCCCCAAAACTGGACCTGTTCAGACGAAAACGTCACACAGATTTAGAGATCCGGAGGAAGAGATGTCTGCAGCAGGGATGTCCATGTCTTCATCCTGCAAGACTCCCGTCAATGATGGAACGTTCAAAAACTAAATCAAACAAAGGAGCTTCTAAACATTTTAAAGATTCAGCTTACGCGTTGAAATCCACGATGCTGCTGCACACGAGTCACTCGCTGGACTGGAGGATCACTTCCACTTGAATCTCGTAAAATAACAAGATTTAAAGCTGTACATTTCTAAGAAAACCTTGTAGATTTACCAAATCAAAAGTAATAAAATTAAAAAATTACATTTTTCATAAAGTAATACATTTATAGAATATATATATATATATATATATATATATATATATATATTATATATATATATATATATATATATATAATTTTTTCTGCTGTCTCTGTCCTAATTCTGAACTAAACAGAAACATTTCAATGAATGTGTTACATGATGACATGATAAAAAAAATTCTGGATTATTTTTCCTCCAACAGCATCTTTCAAGTCCCATTCTAGTCTTCTTCTGATCAGTTTTCAAATCGTTCCTAGTCGTCTTTTTAAAGGGTAACCAAACCCTAAATCAACTTTTTTTGGCTGTTGACGTCTATAAATGGAGCTTCAAAGGTGCTGTCTGTTGGTCGTAGCCAAAAAAATTTTTGACAAATTGAAGTAAAACGGTTTAATTCTTCAAAATATAGTCAAAAACTGCATGTGTGCTGCCACCTACGGGTTGAAATGAGATATTACAGTTGGTCAAACCATGCAAGTTTCAGAAGTCATGATCTGCAGCTCCAGTAATGAAAACAGTCCGGCCCCCAAGCCCAGCCCCTCTGACTTGATTTTCAAATTTCAGCTGTGGGTGGAGTCAGCCTCCAACTTCCTGTTTTGGTTACCCTTTAATGATAATTTTGCCATTTTTTTTGAGCCAAAATGAAAACAACTTGTGTCGTTTTCCTGGACGTAGTTTCTGCAGAGCGGCAGTTCATCAGAAATTGTGGGTGGGGCTGTCGGAGTGGAACAACCCCGCCCCCTTTTCCCTCCCCATTGTGGAGCGGATTTTCTACATTTTTTTTTTTTTTTTTTTTTTTTGTCACAGCGATTTAAATAAAGTCATAAAATTAAAAGTAAATTAAAACACCAGTTTTATTGGACTGGCCCTTTAAATCCGTCCCGTGTGTTTTCAGATCTGCTGACGAAGCGTTTATCAGTTTATTAGGAACACGCATGTGCAGAGACGTGTGTATCAGAGGATGTTTATCGGTCCGATCTACCCACAATCCTTTGCGTTGGACATATTTGCCCGCCCCCCGTTCTCTCCCATAAACGTCCAGCCCCGTAACCCGCTGCGTTTCCCGCCGACAGCGAGCTGGCGATGCTGCTCTCCATGGCTCAGAGCAACCCGGCGCTCTTCCAGATGATCTCCGACCGGTCGACCGTCGCCAGGCAGCTGGAGAGGCTCGGCCGGCTGAAGGAGCTGACGGAGAGCAGCCGGGAGCAGCTGAGGAGCAAGCAGGCGGAGGAGTGGACCCGCTGGGTCGGACGCTACAGGTGAGGCGGTCCGGTTCTGGAGGGGGGGGGTCGGCGGCGGCGCCCTGAGCGTCTCCTCGCGTCCGCAGGAAGCGTCTGGCTCTGGAGCTGGAGGGTCAGAGTGACGAGCGGGCCGCGGAGGCGGAGAGGGCGAGGGTGATGGACGGCACCAACCCCCGCGTCGTGCTCAGGAACTACATCGCCCAGAATGCAATAGAGGCTGCAGAAAAGGGCGATTTCTCTGAGGTCAGAGGTCAGAGTTTGATGAAACGCTGAGTTAACGTGATCTGAGGTTTAGAGTCCAGACGCTCCTGTCCCGCAGGTCCAAAGGGTCCTCCAGGTTCTGGAGAAACCGTTCTCCTCCCAGCCGGGTCTGGAGCTTCCCGCCTGGGTGCACGGGGGCGGGGCCGCCGCGCGGGCCGAAAGAGAGGAAGAGGAGGAGCCGGACGAGTCTTCCTCGACGAGCAGAGACCCCGTCCCCTACGACAGCAAGCCCCCGTCCTGGGCGCGGGACATCTGCGTCACATGATCCTCGTAACCGCTTCCTCGACCGTTTTTCAGGCCGCGGCGAGGAAGCAGCGAGAGGAACCCTCCAGAGCAGCGAGGTGACGGAACAGGAAGTGAAGAGCTTGAGGTTTCACCTTTAAACAGGAAGTTGGGTTTAATGTTAAAAACCTCCTCGACTGATTTATTGAAACGAAGCTCCGCCTCTTCTGTCACCTCAGCTGTTAATGAGGAGTCAGACGGAAAGTCCTGCTGTGACTCGTCTGACTCTGAGGCTCGAGGAGGCGTCGCCTCAGCTCGCCGCCAGCAGCGCCACGCCGGGCTGTGGCGGTGAGGGGGCCGGGGGGGTTCAACGCTAACCTTAACACGCAATAATGCACTCTATAGAATTCAATATACAGAATGTTAAAGCAAAGCCTCTTCTGTCTGGACGACCGCTACACCACAGCTTGTCCTCATGTAACTATATATTCTAAAATGATCCGTTTGAAAATCAGATCAAGAAAATGATGGATCTGACTTTGATTTATATTGTGAGTTTTTTTATTGGGTGTTGTTTGTAAATCTGCAAAGAAAAATTTGAACATCAATATTTTTGGAGATTTAGTGTGTTTTAGGAGAATAAAAAACAGATCTCGTTTTTCAAATTTTAAATTAATGTACTTATAAATGTTACATTTACTAAATATTTAAATATAAGCTAAATATTTATTTAAAATTATATATTTCGCTTAGAAAGTAAATATTTAATTTTATGAAATTAAACCTTTAGTTTGCTCATTAAATACCTGAACTGATCTAAATATTCATTTTCCAAACTAAATATTTAAGTTTTGTAGCTAAATATTTAGTTAAAAATTGAATATTTAGCCTGGATCTAAATATTTAATTAAAAAAAATACTTAATTTAAAAAATAAACATTTAAATATTTAGGTAAAAATCTAAATGAATATTTAGATAAAAACAAAAACTTAAAATTTAGATCCAAGCTAAATATTTATTTCATTTTTTACCTAAATATTTAAATGTTTATTTTAACATTTAGTGCTCTTATTAATTTAGTAAGAAAATTAAATATTTAGCTCCAAACTAAATATTTAGTAACAAAACTTAAACATTTAGTTTGGAAAATAAATATTTAGCCTAACATTAAATATTTAGCTTGCTAACTACATATTTCGTTAAAGTACCATTTATAAATAAATTAATTTAAAAGATAAAAAATTGCATTTGAAAACCCTGATTTTATCCAAAAATGTTGATGTCAACATTTTGCTTTGCAGATTTATAAACGGCTCTCTACAGTTTTTAATAAGCGTTAAAAAACAAAAAACAGATTTTTCCTTTCAAAATAAAAGCTTTTTCCTGGAGTTCGTGTCTCTTCGTTCTTTCTCTAGTCAAATGTTTCCAGAGCGCGTGCTCGTCATTGTTTCTTCCCGGGCGTGTTATAGCTCGTCCCGCGCACGCGCTTCTCCTGTCACGCACACACGCGGATCTTTGACAGAGATTTGGGCTTTTATTCCGTTTCCATGAGTAGCG
>CM012442.1:30867716-31022716 GCA_003999625.1 Oryzias javanicus
CGTAGGGGTAGGGGAGAGTAATGTAGGGGTAGGAAGGGCTAAATGTAGGGGTAGGGAGGGCTAAATGTAGGGGTAGGAAGGGATAAACGTAGGGGTAGGGGAGATGAATGTAGGGGCAGGGAGGGCTAAATGTAAGGGCAGGGAGGGCTAAATGTAGGGGCAGGAAGGGATAAACGTAGGGGTAGGGGAGATGAATGTAGGGGTAGGAAGGGCTAAATGTAGGGGTAGGTAGGGATAAATGTAGGGGTAGGTAGGGATAAACGTAGGGGTAGGCGGGCTAATTGTAGGGATAGGGGGGCTAAATATAGGGGTAGGGAGGGCTAAATGCAGGGGTAAGAAGGGCTAAACATAGGGTTGGGGGGCTAAACGTAGGGGTAGGGAGGACTTAATGTTAGGGGTAAGAAGGCTAAATGTAGGGTAGGAAGGGATAAATGTAGGGGTAAGCGGGCTTGTTGTAGGGATGGGGCGCTAAATATAAGTGTCGGGAGGGCTAAATGCAGGGGTAAGAAGGGCTAAACATGGGGTATATAAGAAGGGCTAAACATGGGGTATATAGGGCTAAACGTAGGGGTAGGAAGGGGTTAATGTTAGGGGTAACAAGGGATAAATGTAGAGGTAGGGAAAAGAGAAGAATCTATTTTTTATTTGTTTTTACATTATTTCAGTACAGTAATGAATTAAAACCATTAAAAGGTATTTAAAAAACAACTCCTGTGAAGATTTTTGTTTCAAACACATTTTTGTTGCGTTTTTACGATGATGAAAACTGTACAGCTAAATGACATATTGTTGCTAATATTGCTTTTCATTTTTGTTGCACCGCTAATGTTTGGTTGGAAGTGTGATGGGGTCTAAGCTAGCTGGACGGCTATCGACCTCTAATCCGAAAATTAAAGTCTCGATTCCCGCCTCGCCCTCCCATGTATTGAAGTGTCCTTGGGCAAGACGCTGAACCCCGTACTGCGCCGGTCAGTGTGTGAATGTCTGTGGCTGTGAAGCGCTTTGGGCCTTCGAGGAAGATAGAAAAGCGCTATCAAAGTATAGCCATTTACGATTTAAACAAAGGGATTATGGGATATTAGCAGATTCCAGAATTCAGAAGTTGCAATGAACTCCTGTCGCTCTGCAGAAACTATGTCCTAGAAAATGATGCAGTTTTTACTCAAAATGTCTAGTGGGCTCACTCTGTGGTGCACTTTTATCATTTGGTTTGATAACTTTATTATGAAATATTTGCCATTACCTGATTGACCTTCATGTTTTGTATTTTTCTCAGTGGATATTTGGTCAGTGGGCTGTATCATGGCAGAAATGCTTCAAGGAAAACCTCTTCTCAAAGGCAACGATCGTATCCTTTCATTTTTTTCGCTCCTCCGGCTTTGGACTTCTCTGATCCTGGGATTTAAAAAACTAAAAATTCCAGATTTTTGTCCAGCGTTACAGGCTTAACCTCCGCGTCTCAGACCTCGATCAGCTGACTGAGATCATGAAGATCACAGGAACACCAAGCCCGGAATTTTTATCCAAGCTGGAATCTGAAGAAGTGAGTTCCCGCTCCCCCCTACGTGACATATTTGTGTGTAGACTCAGAAGCTGTATTTGTTAGGACAGATTTCACCCTTTTTTTTGTCTGCCAGGCTAAGCGATACCTCAAAAGTCTCCCGAAACAGGAAAAGAAAGACCTTCAGAAGGTGTTTCCCACATCCGATGCACAGGGTAGGACTCCCGGCATTTTTCCGTCTGTCAGAACTTTTTCACGTGAGCTGTTTTTGTCCCCTCCACCACCAGCTGTGTCTGTGATCGAGCACATGTTGTTGCTGGATCCGGAAAAACGAGTTACGGCTGCCGAGGCTCTGGCGCTGCCTTACTTCGCCGAGTTCAAGGACTCGGAGGAGGAGAAGGAGGCGCAGCCGTACGATCACTCGCTGGATAACGCGGAGCTCACGCTGGAGCAGTGGAAACGTAAGGATGAGGAAAACCCGGAGTGAGGATGTCATTTCAGACCGTTGATGAAAGCCCCGCCCTCTTTTCTCTACAGGTCACACCTTCACGGAGATCTTGACCTTCAAGCCCATCCTGCCAGACTCCAAAGAAACCTCTCTTTAGGGAACACTCCGGACTCTTTTGGAGATCAAACTCCGACTCTCTCAGCGGGAAAACCTTCGGATCACGAACGCTCCTCAGACTTGAAGAGGACCTTTTTAATTGCTTAACGTTTTTCATCTTTCTAAAACAATAAAAACCTTCAAAGTTTCGGTTTGAATCGTTTATAAACCTGGAGAGAGTTTAACGAGTTCTCCTTGAATTAAACCTCTAAATTTGGAGAAACGGCAAACCTGCCGCGGGAAAACGGGTCGCCGTCCTGGACGGAGGCTTCCGGACTTCTGATGCGTCACAGAACGCATCGGCTCGAGTTTGTTTACGTGTCTCATCAATCCTCGTTGAATCTTTACGGTTCGATCTGAAAGACGTCGTTCATCATCAATGTGAAGATAAAGAAGAAAACCAAACTGTTTCATTCTGCAATAATGTCAAAGTGTGACCAGAACTTTACATTAATTGCCCAAAAATAAATAAATAAATTTTTAAAACTACAATTGTGGTTCAGTTTATTCATGATGATGTTTATTTACTTCTCTATTGGAGTAACGCTAAATGTTTTCAGGACAAAGTCTCTCACAACCTGATCTAATGATGGACTCTGAGGTTCTGGAGCAGAAAAACATCAAACGGTTTTCAGACAGGCTAAAAAAAACCCCAAAACATTATAGCATTACCTACAATAAAGCTAGTTGTAAATGCCTTAAGCTGAATTTGAAGACTGCAGAACGGATCGCTGAAACTAATTGCTAAAAGTGCTGAGGCTGATAAACAAAAACACTGAATCTTAAAGCTTGACAAAACTTTAGCTAAATGCTAGATTAGCCAAAAAACGTCAAATTTTGACAAACCGCTAGCTTAATGCTAAAATGGTTGTGGCGCAGCGCCAGGGCAGATCGGTTCAAACCTTGTTGAAGTGTCCTTGGGCAAGACACTGAACCCCACATTAACTCTGATGGAAGGCTGGCGCCAGTGTTCGGCAGCGGAGCCGCTACCATTGTGTGAATGGGTGAATGTGTCTGTGACCGCTTTGGGCCTTCAAGGAATGTAGAAAAGTGCCAAAAAGAATACGCCAGTTAAAATACTAGTTAAACTCAAAATTAGCAAAAAAAAAATTGCAAAAAGTCTTATTTTGACTAGCAGCTGGCATAATACTAAAATGTTAGCTAAACTCAAAATTAGCAAAAGAAAAAAAAAAGAAAAGAAAAAAGTCTTATTTTGACAAACAGCTACCATAATGTTAAAATACTAGTTAAACTCAAAATTAGCACAAAAAAAAAAAAAAATTTAAAAATGGAAGAATGTCTAATTTTGACTAACAGCTAGCATAATGCCAAAATGTAAGCTAAACTCAAAATTAGCAAAAAAACTTTTTTTTTTTTAAAAAAGTCTTATTTTGACAAACAGCTACCATAATGTTAAAATACTAGTTAAACTCAAAATTAGCAAAGAATAAAAATGAAAATGTAAGAACGTCTAATTTTGACTAACAAGTAGCATAATGCTAAAATGTTAGCTAAACTCAAAATTAGCAAAAAAAAAAATCTGAAAAAAAGTCTTATTTCTGACAGTTAACATAATGTTAAAATACTAGTTAAACTCAAAACTAGCAAAGAATAAAAATGAAAATGTAAGAACGTCTAATTTTAACCAACAGCTAGCATAATGCCAAAATGTTAGCTAAACTCAAAATTAGCAAAAAAAAAAAAAAAAAAATCAGAAAAAGTCTTATTTCTGACCAACAGCTACTATAATGTTAAAATACTAGTTAAACTCAAAATTAGAAAATGAATAAAAATGGAAGAACGTCTAATTTTGACTGACAGCTAGCATAATGCTAAAATGTTAGCTACACTCCAAATTATCCCCAAAAACCCCAGTAGTTATTGAACATTTTAAAGGGTAACCAAACCCTAAATATAAATGGGGCTTTAAAAGTTCTGTCTGTTGGTCATTGTCAAATTTTTGATAACATAAAATTAAATGGTTTAATTCTTGAAAACATAATAAAAAACCTTCCTTTTGCTGTCCCCTACAGGTTGAATCGAGGTATTACAGTGGAATTTTGTTATTGTTCAAACTATGTAAGTTTCAGAAATCTGACGTCATGATCTGCAGCTCCAGTAATTACAGTATAACAGTCCTGGCCCCAAGCCAGATTTCAGCTTTGCGTGGATTCAGCCTCCAACTTCCCTGTTTGGTGTCCCTTTAAAGATTGAATGGTGTCTCTAATTAAAAGTACGTAGTTGTTCACAAGTTTCAAATTGCACAAAGTTTTTGAAGGATTTTAACAATCTTTCATTCATTTCCTATGGGGCATATGTGGCTCAATATTTGAAAAGCTATGAATTTGATAAATAACAAAAGTACAAGCATTGATGTCCTGAGTGTTTTGATCTAAATATTGCTGAATTTATTTGATTTTATCTTGTAAATTTGAGGAATTTTTTAACTTTGTTTCATAGTTTAACAGCTTTATTCTCTTAACATTGACTGTTTTCTCTTCAGTCGGTTGTTTTTTGTTTCTGTTTTGTCTTCCAGTATTTTTTGAAAAGTCTCTCAGCTTGCTAGCTCGTTGTTTACGGAATGTTCCATTGCAGCAGAAGGGCTGGGGGAGAACAAAATACTCGAGTACTTTAATGCCATTTCAGGGATTTAGTTTTTTACTACACAGTTAGATAATAACAGGTGTAGGAAAAGTATTTTCGACATGTTTGTCAAGTATTCAGCATGAGGGAAATGGTCCACCTGTCTCTGACTCCAGATTCAGATTGAACAGTTCCACTGGTCAGAGACTCATGAGAATATTTTAATTGACGGAATTCACATTTAAAAGTTTTCCAGTTGTACATTTGATGATAGAGAAATTTTCATTAGATTCTGCATTTCTTAATTTCTAAGTAATAACGATACATTTATTTAATTTTTCAATCAATCAATTAACAATTTATGAAGCGTTTTTCATTTAAGATCAAAACAGAGCATTAAAGATAGATAATTAAGGAGGAAATATAATCTTTTCCATCAATCAGATCAATTTTTTTTATTCAACTATGAAAAACATCCCATTGAGATCCACTGATCTCCTTTTCAAGGGAAGAGGCTAAAAATTACCCACACCCAAGACCGGTCATAGAATTAAAATACGCTAAGAATAAATAAACATGATTAAATAAAACACATTAAACAGTTAAAATGGAAAATATCATATTTCCTTCTCTTTTTAAACAAAGTTTTCTGCTTGTTTTTCCTCAATTTTTGATGTTGACATTAAAGATTTGATGTTTCCTTGTTGTACCTGTTTTGAACACTAGGTGGCAGCAAGTAAACATGATTCTTGTGCAGCTCTAAGCATTGGATCCAGTTTAGGCTGCAATTTCTCACCAGACATGAGTTAAAGTTTTGGAAAATCAACATAAATGTTGAGATTCCAGAAGCCGGTTGTGTTCTCGGAGCTTTCTGTGGTTCTGGGCCTGGAGAACGGACCTGCAGCGGTGAAGACATTCCTGTCTGCTTCAGCTGCAGCTGACTGAAAATATTATCCCGAGTTTGCTCAACAACATGGAAACACATCTGCTAAACATTTTGGTGTTTTCGCGCGCAGGTACGAGCCGATCCCCGACTCCGTGTTGTTGTTCTGTCCGGACGATTAAACCTGTCCGAGGTGAGCTGCTGTCAGTTACACAGTTTGTGTGGAAGATAAGTGACGGCCTCATGGAAAAAAAGGCTCAAACATTCTGGCCGGACTCCTGTTTGCTTTAAGATTCTGTTGAATTTAACATGTGAGTGACCTCCAGATGCTGGACTCCCAGAGGCCGCTCAACTTCCTTCCCCGAGTCGAGTCTGGTGTCCTCCCTGAAAACAAACACACACACACACACGCACACACACACACACACACACATGCCTGTAAAACAGTTCACAGAGTTCTGTTCCTGCAGCTGACTGACAAACAAAGAACCTCGGAGTCCAAACATGGACGCCCCCCCCTCTCTTATTTGCTGACATCCTCATTTGTTTTCAGAGAACTCCTTTGAAACTCGGCGTTCCGGAGGCTCCGTGTCCTCCCCGCACGAGGAGCTGGCTGGAGCGGGAGTCCTCCCGGAATGACGGCACAGCTCCAGCGAGGCTCTGACCCGGTCGCTCTCGTCTTTCAGAGCGGAATGTCACTTTTATCTGTTTGTTTTTTGCGTCTGGGGGAGGAACGTCCGTGCGAATCCCACCACGCTGAAGACCCACGCAGGAGTTTCCGGGGTCGGCCTTTGACCTGCAGCCGGAGTTCAGTTTGCAGCAAACATTCAACTTTTAATGAGGCTGAAATTTTTAACATTTTTGTCCCGGCAGGAGATCAGATTTAAGATGAGTCAGCTTTTTTATTTTTTATTTTATTAGACTGAACTCATCAAACCACAGAAAGGAATCAGTACTAATATTTCTTCTCAATCCTCGGGGTTTTCTCATCCTTTCAGATTTGAGGCCTCAGTGGAGGATAATTGATTGACTAAAACAGAAATTAAAGTTTATCAAATTTTCATCTCGTATTTTTGTCCAACACATACCATTAAACAAATATTATGTATGTCAGATTTTTAACGAAATTTCATGCACATGCCATTAGCTTGAGTCAACAACAACCCCCTAAAATGTTGTTGACCTTCTTTATCCATCTTAAATTAAAAAGAAAATGAGTTTTACTACCATATTCAAACCAAAATAACTCCTAGCTACATTTATCAATCGCTTCCTGACGTTTTTGGCATCACAGGGGGGCATTTAGCAAAAAAATGCTAATACTAGAACTTGTAGATTTTGGACGGCATGTGCAGAGTGCACACTCTGAAAACATGCAAATGTTTTATATTATGAGAATTTTATGCTAAGACCTAGCTAAACTCAAAATTAGCCAAAAGAAAAAAACTTTTAAAAAGTTTAATTTTGACAAACAGCTATCAAGATGCTAAAATACTAGCTACACTCAAAATTAGCCCAAAAAAACTGTAAAAAAGTCTAATTTTCAAAACCTGCTAGCATAATGCTAAAAAAATTAGCTATACAACAACTTTTGCATAAAGAGCTTTAAAAAAAAGTCTAATTTTGACAAACAGCTAGCATAACGCTAAAATCAAACTAAACTCAAAATTTTCCAAAATAAAAAAAATAACAGAAAAAAAGTCTTATTTTGACCAACAGCTAACATATTGTTAAAATACTAGCTTAACTCAAATTTAGCCAAAATAATTTGAAAAAAGATTAATTTTAACAAACAGCTAGCAAGATGCTAAAATACTAGCTACACTCAAAATTAGCCAAAACACCTGTATAAAAGTCTAACTTTAAAAAACTGCTAGCATAGTGCTAAAGTATTAGCTATATTACAACTTTTGCATAAAGAGCTTTAAAAAAGTCTAATTTTGACAAACAGCTAGCATGATACTAAAATACCAGCTAATTTCAAATTTAGTCAAAAATAAAACCTAGAAAAAAGTCTAATATTGACCAACAGCTAGCATAATGCTAAAATTTGCATGAAGGACTAAGTTTCGGGCATATTGGGAGGCATTTAGGAAAAAAAAAGTTTTATACTATGAGAATTTTATGCTAAGACCTAGCTAAACTCAAAATTAGCCAAAAGAAAAAAACTGTAAAAAAGTTTAATTTTGACAAACAGCTAGCATTACGCTAAAATACAAGCTAAACTCAAAATTAGCCTAAAGAAAACAAAAACTGGAAAAAAGTCTTATTTTGACCAACAGCTAACATAATGCTAAAATACTAGCTTAACTCAAAATTAGCCAAAAAACAACAAAAAAAGTCTAATTTTGAAAAACTGCTAGTATAATGCTAAAATATTAGCTAATCTCCAAATTTTGCATAAACAACTAAGTTTTGGGAATATTGGGAGGCATTTAGTGGTTTATTTTTATTTTGGTTTATTTTTTTTTTCAAGCATGGATTGAAATTACAGGACAAAACACACAATTAATTCAAACTCATTACAGAAACAATAAGATGCATTGATTAGAAAATAGAAAACAAACAAAAATAAAATACACTTATGTCACATTTGGTTCATTCATTCTTTGTGATTATTAACTAAAGTCAGTAGAGTTTGATTGATTGCTTGAAAAGGAGATTGAAGAAGCGAACTTATATAATCCCACCCCTACTTGATTACTTCATTTAACTGTTTTGCATAATTATGTCTTCCGGTTGTTTTTTTTTTTTTTTTTTCTCAATACATTCCCAATAGTAAAGTAAAGTGCTTGTTGATTATTGATTAATCTCGTAAAACATTATTTCAGTAAACAGTAACATCAATCATACATCATGTAACAGATATGTAAAAACTCACTGATTATCATCATAATACAATGTCAATGTCATGTCTATGCAGAAAAATAATAACATATTGAAATCAAGTTTTCAAGTAACATTAGAGCTTATTGATTATTCTCTGAAAGAATTCTTGCATATTTTCAATAAACATTAATGATTTACACAATATGTAATAATCATTGATTATCATTAGAAAGACATAATTACATGAATCATTGCTACATATTTAGGATCAAGAAAGGAAAATTAATGCCATTGTGATTGTAAACTTATCAGTAATCATTACTGCATATCACATAACATAAAACTCTTTGATTGCATTAAAAAAAAATCTTGATTGAATCTCTGATTATTTCATCACATTCAAGTTCAGACATTTGGAATTATTCAAACACAAGTTGATTTTTAACTCGTCTTATCTTCATATTGTAAAATTAGAGTTTCTTTATACATTTTCTTGAATTGATAAATACTTGAACAAAGTTTGAGCTCATTACTTAACTTGTTCCAGAGTTTAGTTCCACACACAGAAACACAGAAACTTTTCTTTGTGGTTCTTATCAATCTGACCTTGAAGTTCCTGCATCCTCTCAGTTTATATCCTCCTTCATTTTCTACAAACTGTTTTTGGATATTGGATGGTAATGTTTTCCCACTAGCTCTGTATAGATATTGCGCAGTGTAAAAATCAACAAGATCATACAGTTTTAAAATTCTGGATTGATAAAATAAAATGTTAGTGTGATCAAGATAACCGGCTTTATGTATAATTCTGATGGATCGTTTCTGAAGCAGAAAGAGAGGATGCAGTGAACTCTTGTAATTATTACCCCAAATTTTCTATACAGTAGGTGAAATATGGTAATACTAAAGAGCAGTACAATAATATCTACAGTTGTATTCTAATATAATATTTTGATTTATTTATAATTGAAATACTTTTAGAAACTTTAGTTTGTATGTGTCTGATGTGTGGCTTCCAACTCAGCTTGTTATCAATAACATCCCTAAGAATTTAATTTCTGTAACACTTTCGATTAGTCATTGTTAACTTTAATTGAGAGCTCTGTATTGGCTTTGTAATTACCAAAAAACATCACTTTGGATTTGTCTAAATTCAAAGACAGTTTGTTGTAATCCATCCATGATTTTATTTTGATTAACTCTGTGTTCAACACATTGATAAGTTCGATCTGTAGAATAGAATATATTTGTGTCATCAGCAAATAAAATGAGTTTTTAAAAGTTTTGAAACACTGAATATATCATTGATGTAAATATTGAACAGCAGCGGCCCAGAATTGATCCTTGAGGGACACCACAACTTATCTCTTTGGCCTCTGATGTAAATTCATTCATCTTGACAAATTGTTTTCTTCCTGTTAAATAGCTTTTGACCCAACTTAGCGCTACTCCTCTGATCCCGTACTCTTCCAGTTTGTCCAGTAGGATGTCATGATTGAGAGTGTCAAAGGCTTTTTTTAGGTCAATGAAGATTCCAGCTGCATATTTTTTTTATCCAGAGCATTTGTGATTTCCTCTACAGCCTCAATGATCGCCATTGAGGTTGATCTGTTTTCTCTGAAACCATATTGGCTTTCATTTATTATGTTATATTTATCAATGAATTTAGATAATTTATCATTGAATATCTTTTCTAGAATTTTTGAGAATTGTGGAAGGAGAGAAATAGGTCTATAGTTTGTAAACAGGTGTTTGTCTCTCCACTTATAGACAGGAATCACTTTTGCCATTTTCATTTGGTTTGAAATCTCCCAGTTTGTAATGATAAGTTACATATGTATGTTAGAGGCTTAGAAATACTGTTAATCACCTTTTTCACCATCGTCATATCTATATCATGACAATCTGCTGAGTTTTTTACTCTTGAATTTATTAACGATTGATATCAGCTCATTTTCATTCACATCAGAAAGAAAGATTGAGTGAGGGATCCGTGTGTGGATGGAATATTTTCTATGTTGGTTTTACACTCTGGAATTTCTGCTGCCAACTCTGGACCCCACGTTTACAAAATAGTTGTTCAGACCGTTTGCTGCTTCATTCATAGAATAGGTTTGACCCTTCTCATCTGTAAAGTAATCTGGGTACGTTCGTTTTTTTTGTCCCTTTTTTAATGATTGTGTTTAATATTTCCCAAACTCGCTTTACATTGTTTTTATTTTCATTCTGTAGATTATTATAGTACACTTTTTACAGTGCCGTGTTATTTCAGTTAGTTTATTTTTGTAGGATTTGTATCTCTGTTCATTTTCTCTCGATCTTTGTTTTAAAGAACTTTTTATAGAGGTTATTTTTCTTTTACAAGCATTTTGAAGACCAGTAGTTACCAAGGACATTTGGCAAATTTGTTCCTAAATTTATGAATTGGACAGTTCTTGTTGTATAGTGAGATAAATATTTCTAAAAAACATTTATAAGCAGTGTCCACATCTTTCTCTCTGTACACAGAGTTCCAGTTTTGTCTGGATAAGTCATCATTAAGAGAGTTCATTGTTTTTCATTTTTTAACCTTTTATAGACGGATTCTTTATCATTTTCTTTGTTTTAACATTGATATCAGATAGTGTAAAAACTGGTAAATGATCAGTTTATGTCACAAATCATTAGTCCACTCATGTGAGTGTTTTCTATGTTATTTGTGAATATATTATCAATAAGAGTAGTACTTTGAGTAGTAATTCTGCTGGGTCTAGTAATGGTTGGATATAAACTCATGCTGTACATTCTGCTGATAAAGTCATCTGTTGCTTTATGTTTGCTGGGTTTATCAGATCTATATTGAAATCTCCACAGATAAACAATATTTTGTTATTTTGAGAGTGAAAACTTTTTCCATCCAGTCACTGAACACTTCTAAGGCTTGACCCTGGTGACTGTATATACAGCTTACATGACATTTTTCCCTGATTCATTACATACTTCAAATTGTAAGACATTCCAGTAATCCATCCACTGCATACTGACATTGATCAATTACTGTAACTTAATATTTTTTTGCACATAAATTGCGACTCCTCCACCTTTTTTGTTTACTCTGTTCACAAAACTAAGTTCATAGTTTTCCAATTCAAAGTCAGCGTCCTTGTCGCGGCTAAACCAAGTTTCAGATCTGGTTATGATGTTAAAGGAATGTTCCAGATTCTGTAAATAGTCGTTGATGTCTCCAAAGTTGGTGTACATACTTCTGCTGTTAAAATGGATGATTGAGAGTCTTCCTTCTGGGTTAACAGAGTTTTTAAAGTCATCTATGGTGTAATATTTGCAGTCCAGATTAACAGTGGAAAAGAATTGATCAGGGTCTATGTCATCATTATCACTGAATATATGAAGGTCAGGTTGTTGATAGTTCAGATCTCTCTGAAAGTCGTGCTCACAGTTGACTGTTGTAGAGATTGTGTTGTTTTGAGCAGCTATTGTTAGTGAAGTTTGTCTCCTCACCTCGTAGACCAGCATGCTTACTTATCTCTTGTTTAGACTGCAGTGGGTACAAACTTCTCCAGCTCCTCCAGGCTTCTGATGATAATGACCTTGGCTTGCTCAGGAGTGCCGCAAAGCTTGGCGAAGATTTTCCCATCACGTGTCCAGGTGTTCTGGAGTTTTCCAAGCTTTTTCAGGTAGCGGGCTCTTCGGGCGATGTCGGCATTACGTTTAGTTAGATTCTCGTTGATAAACACGTTTGAGCCCTTCAGATGTCTTCCTTGCTTCAATAAAGCGACTTTGTGTTTCCGATTGACAAACCTCATGAGAATTGCAGGTTTGTCGGTATCTCTTCTCCTTTGGAGTGGACGGCAGATCTCAAGGTTGTTTGTGTCCAGAGAAATTCCTTTGGACTTCAGGAAAGCTTCCACCTGTTGCTCCACGGAGCTCGTCTCCTCGTCAGCTTCTTCTCCATTCCCTGCAGCCGCTGCATGTGCATACGACCGAGGCTTGATTTTCAATCCGGTGATGATAACATCATTAATCCTGGACTCCTGTTCTTGGTCATCCATTCGTTTATCCAAGTTATCCAGTCGGTTGACAGTCTGCTCCTGCAGAGCCCGGAGCTGCCTCCCATCCTCCAGCCTTTCCAGAATGACCTGGTACTGCGTCTTGAGGGCTCGAACTTCTTCCAGCAGGAAATCAAGCAACTTCTTGATATCCTCTGAATCGTCCGGTGCTGGGGGTTTTTTCGGCGGCATGATCAGGAATTGTTTCTAACAATATTTACCCTTTTTGGAGTAAATAGAGTTTTTGATACGCAGCTGCGCTTGCCTCCGTGCCGTCGTGGCGTCTTCCCGGAAGCCACACTCTCTACTACTCTATTTAGCAAAAAAAAGTTGTTATTAGAAGTTGTGGACTTTGAGCTGTGTGCGCGTAGAAAGCTTTCAAAAGTGGTTTAGTCTTAATACTCGTTTATGTTTTAATCGATTCCTATGAAAATGTAATATGTTGTTGCCAGGTTGAAGTTTCATCAATTATTATAACATAGGATATGAAAATATAAGGAATATGTGCATAGATTGCTAGTAACCTCTGTTGCTAAGGAAATCCAAAAATTTACTTTTGCTGATTCTTATGAAACTCATCTCAATCTGTCCGGTGACCTCAGGCAAACAAAGCATAAAATGGTTGCTATGGAGATAAAACCAACAGAAAAGCCGCCATTTTGAAAAAAGTTATTTTTTTCATCAATTTCTCACAAACATCGTAGACCAGCTTTACAGAAAGAGAAGTTGGGGTAAGGGGTGCATCGTGGCTGCTTATCAATTGAGCTCGGGTCAAAGGTGGGTATCGAGCGTGGCATTGGTGCGTATGGCCTATAGGGCGAGAGGGGTGGGTAGCAACTGCCGGCAATCCAACGCCGCTTGTGACTTCAGTTTTACTGTTTTCTTTCCTTTTATTCCAAATCTGTTTTGCAGAAATTCCCACAAATAAAAAAAGCATGCTCTAAATGGAAGCAGGAACATTTTTAATGTTTGTTTAAAAAAAAGCAGCACAAAGAGGGGGGGTTGGTCCCACATTAGCTCCTATTAAACAGGATGTGGTTTTCTGCTCATTGAAAAGGGAGGAAGTTCTGTTGGAAATGCTTCAGTCTTTCTTGTTTGTGTGTTTTGTGTTTGTTTTCTTTGGACTGCTTGTGTTTGCCGCCTCCAGCTTCACCGCCGTCGTGTTTCTGTGTGCGCAGCTCGGTGGCTGAACTCCCAGTAATAAAGCGAGTCGCGCCTCCCACCTCCACCAAACTTTACCTGCTTCTTCAAACACCTTCCTGTCATCGCCTGCGTGTCGGCGTTGGGGGGGGGGGGGCGGCGTCCTGCAGGACGAGAGCCGGACCTCCTGACTCCACATGCTCACATGGAGGTGAGGAGAAGTGAGGAGCCCACTGAGGGGGGAAACTCCATCTCTGGATTCTAACACCAGAACAGTGTGGAAAGAAAATGTAAACAGTGGAAGACTTTTTAAATGCAGCCACAAGGGGGCAGAATCCAGAAGTGTTTGGATTGGTTCAGAATCCTGGTGAATTCAGAGAGATGCGCCTGGAAGACCTTTGACCTCTAAAATAAATCAGGATTCAGGAGATGAATGGAGGGAGGGAGGGAGGAAGGAAGGAAGGAAGGAAGGAAGGAAGGAAGGAAGGAAGGAAGGAAGGAAGGAAGGAAAGATGGATGGATGGATGGATGGATGGATGGATGGATGGATGGATGGATGGATGGATGGATGGATGGATGGATGGAAGGAAGGAAGGAAGGAGGTAGGAAGTAAGGAAGGAGGGAGGGAGGAAGGAAAGAAGCATGAAGGAAGGAAGGAAGGAAGGAAGGATGGATGGATGGAATGAATGAATTAGGGAGGGATGGATGGATGGATGTACATTTTAAGTTGTGCATGCATTATTTGTATTTTGTGTATTTTATGTTAATAATTTTTGAATTCCTTCACAAAATGTGTTGCATGAGATGCAAATCCAGAATTTCTGATTGGAGAATCGGATTAAGAATTGGATCTATAATCAGAGTGAGTCTATTTTCTCTCCATACACCAGGAACTCCGTCTCCTATGAAGCCACCAAGCGTTTCTCCTCCTGAACTTTCTCTTCTTGTTTCGAGGCTCTGCTTTGAAACTCAGCGGTTTGAGGTTTGCCACACAGAAAAACATTTTGGAGTTTGGATGGACTCCTGCAGTTACAATGGAAAAACAAGACCCCCCCATCCTTCCACAGGACATTCTTTCATTAAAAATGTCTTCATGAATCATAAAATGCTCATTCTGTTTGAATCCACAGAAGCTTTTGATGGAGAGAACTGATCTGATGCAGGTAAACGCTCCGCATCAGGTTCAACCTAAGAACTGGAACTTTCTTACATAACCGTCAGTCTAAAGTCAAAAGAAATGTTTTTTTTCCGCCAGCAGCTTTCCTGGTTCCATTCTTCCCTTTAGGCGATTAAGCAGGAAAATAAAGAAGGATGGCGGTGATTCCAAAGCTGTGCTGGGATGTGAGAGGTCACAGTATATCACACGGGCCTTGAATCCAGAGCTTCTGAGACGAGGTCAGGGCTGGAGGGAACGTGACGCAGGGGCCAAAAAAAGCACGACCAGACAAAATAAGGCAGAAAAACAAGCTCGGAAATTCACGACTCCGAAGGGAGAGACGATTTCCTGATCGCTGCAGCTTCAGACAGTTAAATGCCAACGTTTCCTCTCTGCTTTCTTTCAAATAAAGCGGCTCTTTTGCATGACACAAAACTCCACAGGCGTTAAAGACCGGCGGTGGCTGAGAATGTGGCCAGAAGCCTTCAAGACGCTTATATAAGCTGAAAATCGGAGTCTGCTCAGCTTGATGTGTTTAAGGCAGATGATTGCTTTCAGTTGTTCGGCCTTACTGGGGGTGGGGGGCAGAAAAACTCACATTTTCCTCACTAAAACCCGTCTTTGCTGAGTTTAGGAAACTCTCACAGAACTGTCGGCTTGTTCCAGGCAGGATTTATGGAGAGAAAATAGACTCGCCTGATTTGTCCGCGTGTAATTCTTGTTTTGTGTGCATTTGTGTTTGCGTCATCCTTGATTTGAATATAACTTAGAATTTGTGCGTTACTTTGGATTTGTGCGTCCGTAACTCTTGATTTGTGCAAATAAGTTTTGATTTTTGCACAAGTATTCTAGATTTGTGCGCATAAAACGGGATTTGTGTGTACGTAATTCTTGATTTGTACATAATTTAGGATTTGTGCATTACTTTTGATTTGTGCGTGCTTAACTCCTGATTTGTGCGATACATTTTTATTTGTGCATGCTTATTTGTTAATTTGTGTGCATAAATTTGAATTATTCCATGCGTAATTATAGAAAAGTGTGAACAATTTTATATTTGTTTGTGCGTAATTCTTGATTTGTACATAATTTAGGATTTGTGCGTTACTTTGAATTTGTGCGTGCGTAACTCTTGATCTGTGCAAAAAAATGTGATTTGTGTGCATAAATTTGTATTTGTGCACTAATTCTTGATTTGAACAAATTGAACAATTGAAATTGAACAAATTTGGATTTGTGTGTGGATAATTCTTGATTTGTGCAAATATGTATTAATTTTTGCTTAAGTATTCTAGATTTGCGAATATAAATTTGGATTTCGCATTAATTCTTGATTTTTGTGAATACTTTTTTTATTTTTGCTTGAATAATTCTTAATTTGTACATAACTTTGGATTTGTGCGTGTGTAATTCTTGATTTGTGCGTAACTTTTGGATTTTATTTTTTGAGTTGGGAAATTTAAAAAAAACAACAAAACACAATTTACGCTAGCATAACCTAAAATTACAGCAGCTTGAAACTAACTATACCCACAAATCTTTAAAAATTACGCATGAATCACTTGTTACGCACACACAAACCTACATTTACGCACAAATCTGACGTGAGACTCTTTTCATTCGTCCGTGAGTGATGCGTTTAAATGCTGCAAGAATGCTGGGTCATCAGAGTTCTCTTTTTAGCCGCTTTGAACTGAAATAGTGAAAATTATTTGATGAAAACTTGATAATTTTATGCACAAAAAGTATTGAATGAGTTACAAATCTAGAATCAAACACGCGCAAATCGGGTTGAGTCTATTTTCTCTCCATAGATTCCTGCTGGAGTGCAGGAATAACAGCGTCTGTGCTGCGCGAGGACGCGCTCCGTTCTCTGGCTGTACGCTCCACCAGTGGTGAGCACAGACCTGGGCTGCAGTTCAAGTCCCACCGCCTCATGTCTGCGCGCGGGGAGATTAGATACCGAAGCAGACATAGTTTCTGAGTCGGATCACCACAAGCTCAGAAAAAGAATCTTTCTTTGGAGCAGAATTATTTGTGTCTGCAGAGTAAATGTCTGTTCCTGGTTAGTCCATAAAAAGCAGAAACCACATGTTCTGACTGCACATGAAATGTTCTGGGATTCATTATGAAATGCTCAAAAACAGTTTGTAAAAGTGCTCCCTGATAAACGCAGGCTCAGCCAGACTGTTGGAGGACGTTGGCTGCAGCGTTCTGAGGCGGTTCTGCAGCGAGCCGTGCTGTGGAACGCATGGAGAAAAGGCCGGTGGGCTTAAAGATTGACAGGATGTTTGTCAGGAAGGCTGCAGAGTGACCCCATGATCATAACACAACACTGAGAATACCAAGATTTTAAAGAATTGTGGATCTTTAACAGATTTTTTGGAATTTGTTCCCAGTTGCTGCTGCTGCTGTCCTGTTTTTTTCTTTTCTTTTTTTTTTTTTTATTACTCCAGTTAGTTTACTTTTGGAGTGTGCAGCAGTTTTTAAACTTTTGCTTAATTTTGATTGGGTCACTTCCGGGTCTTTCTAAATTCTGTCACCCATGTGTTTTATTGTGAAGTTTGTATGATTTGACTTGTGTGTAGTGTGTCTACTGCTGTGGACATATGAGACCAGGATAACACGTCCAATTTATTTGGATGCAACTGTCGTTAAAACATTTATAACAGATAATTCCACTTGCAACATAAAACATGTCCACTGGACCTGGAAAAAGAAAAAAACGACGACTGATCTCATTCTTCATTAAAAGAAAAAGTTTAGGATCTGAAATCTGATTAAAAAGAACAAAAAGAGAGAAAATGAACGATTTTTAAAATGTATTAATCTTTATTCAAAGTGTAATGTTGTCCTGAAGTAAGCAGCAACACTAAATGCACACAATGTAAATGAGAAGATGGTATGGAGAGAAAATAGTATCACACCGATTTGTGCGTGCGTAATATTTGTTTTGTGTAAATAAATTTGGGCTTGTGTGTGCGTATTTCTTGACTGGTGCAAAAAAAAAAATGGATTTGTGTGTGTGTGTAATTGTTGATATGTGTGTAATTTTGGGGTTTGTGCGCGCGTGAGTCTTGATTTGTGCAAATAAGTTTGGATTTGTGTGAGCAGAATTCCTGATTTGTACACATACATTTGGATTGTTGTTTTTTTGTGCAACTTTTGGTTTGTGAGTGCAAATTTCTTGCCAATGGGAAGAATTGCCAAATTTATTCTTGATTTGTGTGAATTTACAAATTCACACAAATCAAGAATAAATTTGGATTTGTGTGTGCATGATTGTTGATTTAAGTTTGACATTGGGTTTGCAATTGCATATATCTTAATTTGGCCAAATAAATTTTGATTTGAAAGTAATTCTTGATCTGTGCACACAAATTTATGTTTGTGCTTGCAAAATTCTTGATTTGTGTGCATAAATTTGGATTTGTGTGTCTGTAATTTTTTGATTTGTAACTCATAGAAGATATCCAAACATTATAAAATTCACAATAATATAAAATACAATTAACACAAGCACAACTTAAAATAACAACAGCTTGAAACTATACACACAAATCTTTAACAATTACGTACAAATCACTTGTAACACACACAAAACCAAGACTTTTTTCATTCGTTTGTAGGTGATGCATTTAAACGCTGCCAGAATTCTGGGTCGTCAGAGTTTTCTTATCATTGAACTTAGGTTGTGGATAACATTTGGTGAAACTTGATAAGTTTATGCACAAAATGTATTCTGTGAGTTACAACTCCAGAAGCTGGGTTGAGACTGTTTTCTTTCCATAGATGTGAGGGTTCGAGTCTGACCTCTGAACCTGCGGCTTCACCACCACCAGGATGATCAGGTGATGCTTGTAAGCGATGAAAATGAACTCTAATTACTTATGACGACACCTGGAACAACATGTTGTTGTTTTGGATTCTCTGATGAAGTTATGGAAACAGTTGATGGTGTTCAGGAAGAAACTGTGACGCAAAAATCTCCAACAAACTCCAGGTTTCAAACCAGCTGAGATGAGGAGAAAAGAAAAAGGGTTTCACTTTTGTCTGCGTGCGGGTGAAAGGAGGGCCGGCCGGGGGGGTGGGGGGTGTTCCTCTTTGTCCCCTCCCCTTGACCCGCCCCCTTTTCCATTCCCATGGATCGCCTTACGGGATCCTCCAGACATCTGCTCCGCGCGCCGCAGCTCAGCGCGTCCGTCCATCCGTCCCCTCAGCACCGTCCGCGTCGTTCGTCATGAGGAGCCGCTGCTGTTTCCGGCTGTAGTCCGACCGGAGAGCGGGGGGGGGGCACACCGGACGGAGAGCGCGCGCGCTCGGGCGGCACGCTTCTTTTTGTCTGCGCGCGGACGGAGCGAAGCGGCCCCGAAGCATCCCCCGCGCGCTCCACCGGAGGACACCGAAGGGCGGATGCAAACAAAGCCCGGCCGGAACCGGCGGACGCTCCTCGCTGTGTAGAAGCCGCGCGCCACGCCGCGCCGTGACGCGCCGCGCCGCGCCGCCGCGTGGAAACCATGGAGTCCGTGGAGAAGGAGTGCGGCGCTCTGGGGGGATTATTCCAGGCCATCGTCAACGACATGAAGGTAATTCTGAAGTGCGCTTTCCACGTGACCTTTGTTATGTTTTTTACTGCCTTTGTCTCCGTCAGCAGCGCGTCCTCCCCCCACATGAAGGCCCCCCCCCCCCCCCCCCGCAACATGTTTCCCTTTGTCTTATTTGCATAATGTGCAGCAGGTCCGCGCGCGTGGACACGGGTTGCCACAACATTTAGGCTCCCGTGCCAGCCTGTTTACCACACAAGAACTTATGGAGGCGCCAGCAGGACAGGCAGGACGCGAGCGGCCGCTTCCACGCGCACTGAAACTGCCAATGTTGTGAGGGGATGAGAAGGAGAGGCCTGGAAAGTTGTTCCCTCAGGAAATGAGGGTTTAGTTGATGCAGGGGTGACCTCTGACCTTTCATGCTTCTATAGAAGATGTGGGGAGATTCTAGGATCATATGGATGCGTGTGTGTCGGGGGAGGGGCTAAGTCAAGGAAGTGGTCTGTTGTTGTGGGTGACAGCAGATGGAAGGTGCGGGTGCATCCATCAGGCCTGTCAGCATCTCCTCGCTCTCCCTGGTTCTGTCCGTGACGTCACAGCGCCGCATCCGGCGGTTCTGGTCCAGCCTGTGGCGTTCAGTCTTGAGGGGTTCTGATGAACACCTGAAGCTCAGCCTCCTTCAGGAAGCATCAGGACCTGTTGTTATATAACTGCAGCATGAAGGCTCTGATGGAGGAGGTGGTGTTGGAACAGTGATTCATCTGGATCAGAAATGAGGAATCTGGTGTGCAGCTTCTCCTAAACACAAACGGTGATGACTCACAAGAAGACTCCTCATCTTCACTTCACTTTTGGATTCAGAAGCACGCTGGAATCTGCTCGCCTGCTTCAGCTATCGTGTTTGATTAACCTTGAGAGTCACAGACTGCAGATATATGGAATAATTTTTGTGCCACAATATTTTAAGAAAAATGTTCACAGTTTTGAGATCAAAATTGTCTAAATTGCAAACAAAATGTAAAATCTTAATATTTAATTTCATTTTTCTTTTTGCTTTCAAAAAGTTTTTTTTTTGCTTTTTGAATTATTTTTTGTTTTTAACAAATACGTTTGTGTTTGCAAACTTTTCTTGCTTTCAAAGAATAGTTTTTGCCTTTGCCAACTTTTTCTGTTTTCTAAATTTATTTTTTGTTTGCAAACTTTTTTTTGCTTTCAAAAATATTTTTGTTCTTTAAAAAGGTATTTTTTGTTTTCAAAAATACTTGTTGGATTTGTCAACTTTTTTATTTTCAACAAAATTTGTTTGCATTTGGAAACTTTTTTTGCTTTATAAAAATATTTTTGGTTTAGCAAATTTTTTTGCATTCTAAAAATGCTTTTTTTTTGCAAACTTTTTTTTGTTTTCAAAAATATTTTTTGCGTTTTAAACATATTTTTGTCATCAAAAATATTTTTCATTCGTCAACTTTTTTGTTTTCAACATTTTTTTTGCTTTCAAAAAATATTTTTGCTTTTTAAAAAGGTATTTTTTGTTTTCAAAAATATTTTTTTGCATTTGTCAACTTTTTAATTTTCGACAAAATTTGTTTGCGTTTGCAAACTTTTTTTTGCTTTATCAAAATATTTTTGGTTTTGCAAATTTTTTGCATTCTGAATAATTTTTTTTGCATTTTTAAACATATTTTTTGTTTTCAAAAATATTTGTTGCATCTGTCAACTTTTTTGTTTTGTACAAAAATTGTTTGCATTTGCAAATTTTTTTTCAAAAAATATTTTTGCTTTTGCAATTTTTTTGCTTTCTAAATATGTTTTTTCTTCGTTCGCAAACTTTTCTTTTGCTTTCAAAAATATTTTAGCATTTGCAGCACAAATGTCTTTAGATGAGTTTTGCCTCATCTCAGTATTTGTGCTTTAAAAGCAAAAAAGGAAAAGATTGCAAACCCAAAACATTTTTGAAAGCCAAAAATAAGTTTACAAATGCATAAATATTTCTGAGAGCAAAAAAAAGTTTGCAAACAGAAATATTTTTGAGAGCAAAAATACGATTTTTGAAAGCAAATATTTTAATCAGCAAATTATCAAGTTTTACTCCAAACATTTTATATTCTGTTTGTTATTTAGATCATTTAGATCTCAAAGCTGTGGTTTTTGCTTTTAATATGTCAGCACAAGTATCCCTCCATACGTAAACACCTGTTGAAGGTGAACGCTGGTTTTGCCTCTGGAGTCGAGTATTTGATCCAGAAGAAGCTGAGTTGGCCTCTGTCATTGCTGGGATGGGGGGGTAATAGGGAGCAGGACTGTTTCCAGACTGACTATAAATAGCCAGGGGGGGGGGGTTCTGGCTGGGCTCCACAGCAGAGGTACACGGGGAGGGGGTCATGCCCCTCCTCTCCTCTCCCTCCTCCGGGGCTCCAGCTCTGGCTTTAATGAGCTCGAGCCCCGGGTGTGTTTTATGTTTGGCTGGTGCGCTCGTAGCCCCCGGCGGCGTGCGACGATCCGGCGGTAAATCAGCTCCAGGTTTTCTTCAAAGGTGACTCCACGCTCTAGTTGCATGAAAACGTGGCGGTTTGCAGGATCCAGTGTGGCGTCTCTGACAGCAGACGGTCGCGGCGCTGATTGATAAAGGTATAAAACGCAGGAAGACGTCAGGCTGACCTTTTCAGAAGCAAGTCCCGACCAGGAGCTTGTAAACTAATCTGTGTCTAACCGCCGGCTACGAAGCCAAGCGCTCTTTGATGAACTGCAGACTCCTCACTTTTAGTGCTTTTTTATTCCACTTGAAGTAGAAGTGAACTCTGAAGCTGCTCCAGAACATTGTGTGACAGGACGTGTTCTGTTTTCATGTTCCAGAGCTCGTACCCGGTGTGGGAGGACTTCAGCGCCAAGGCCACCAAGCTTCACGCTCAGCTCAGGTGAGGCGATGCTCACGGCGGATGCACGTTTCTGCGCGGGTTCTCCCAACAGACCTTTGTGTTTTCAGGACCACCATCCTGGCAGCCGTCGCCTTCCTGGACGCGTTTCAGAAGGTGGCGGACATGGCCACCAACTCCAGAGGTAACCCAGCTCTCTTTGATTCTTAAAGTCCGCCTACGAGGAAAATCCTGTTTTTTGAGTTTTTGAGAACAAATCCTTTTGTTTTTGTATTTCCGAGGATTGTTTTTCATGAAAGATCTTCTTTCTGCTGCACTAAACCCTCATCTGGTCCGGCTAGCGTGTCTCGTTCAGGTTCTGGAGAAGAGAAGATCTTCACATTGACTGCTGTCAAATGAGCCGCCGTTCACATTTCTGTGGTCCAATCAGCATCACTGGATTTTTGGTGTGAGTTTCATCCAATACTTACGGTAGCAGGGCTGAGAACGCTGGAAAATCTCCAACAGACTCCACGGAGCTTCTTGATGTGACCACGGAAATGTGAACGGCGGCTCATTTGACAGCAGTTGGAAAGGATTATAAGTCAGTAAAAGAGCATTTGGATGTTAGCTTTCATTATTTTCTGCTCTGAGAAACCAATGGATTGAATGGGTTGATCACAGCAACGTCAATAATGAGCTAAAAGAGTCTTTGGTGAACTGGAAGGAGAAAGAATCAGGATTCTGGAGGAAGTTCTGTCCGTGAAGATCTGAGCTGACATCCGGATCAGAACCATACGGCTGGACATTACCCAGATTGATGGATGTTTTTATGAAGATTTACGCTAGCGATACCAGGGCTATCATAATCAGGGGGGATCGGGGCGGAGCTACTCAGCTCCAAAAGCCACGCCCCCTCAGAGGAGATTTTTGAAACAGAATCTTCAGATCAACATGAAAAATGGCTTTTTAAGACATTTCGGTTGTGGAATTTTGATTTAAAACTTTATCGTCGTAATTAAAACACTACTGGGAACTTTTTTTTTTTTTAATGAAAAAAATAATCTCATTATAAAACCAGTTCTAAAAAGCTCTCAGTCTCCCTGCTGGCAAATAGATCCATGAACGTCTTTGGAATCTGAACCTAGAATCTGGATCAAACTGTACGAATGGATACTTGTAGCACAGTTGATGTTAAGTTTGGGTTTTAAGAATCTGTAAGCTAGTAGGAGAGAGTGTAAACAAAGGGATGATGGGATATCAGTGTAAGCTTACTTCCTGGCCTCAACCGTGTGGTGAACGAATGAATGAAGTGGTTTATTTCAAGCAATCAGGTAATAATACATAAAACAGACACGTATTACCTAATCAATCGCCAGTTGATCGCTTGAAAGGGAGTGGAGGGAAGTGAACTTATATAATCCCACCCTGGTTCCACCATACTATTTTCTCTACATTAATTATAGACATCCGTTCAGAACTTAATATCAAATATTTATACTCTACAATCATAGATTCAGGTTATTAAGGATCATTAATATGTCCAAATTTGTAATGTAATCAAATTTTAAACATCCGCAGACAAATCCTTTATATCAATCAGTACCAAAAAATCTGAACAAACTCAGACGATTATCATCAGGTAAAAATCCAAAGCATACCCAGATGATAAAAAATAATCTGAATATATCTAACGAAGGAATTCCTAATAAACTCCTGCCGCTCTGCAGAAAATATGTCTTAGAAACAACACTAAACAACCCCATTATAATTAAAAGACCACTTGAAACGATTTGGAAATTGATCAAAATGTGATCCTAAGGGGTCCAAATCCTATTTATTTGCATAAAAAATACTCAGAAATGCATTTTTTAATCTGATAAATGCTGTAAAAAAACCCACAGTTTTAATGGGAGTGGATCTTTCGCTCCAGAAGTTACTGCTTTTATTTCTGCGTTCTTGACCTTTAGCAGGTTTTTGCTGACGCCCTGAAGCAGCTTTTGCTCCTCCTGACATAAGTGGATCTGTGTCTGTACTTGAGGAAGCTGCTGCCGGGTCGGGGTTGGTTCCCCGCCTCCACCTGCTGAGCGGGTATCGGCTGCCGCTCGTCTCCACTTTGCTAAGATGACTAAATTAGGAGCAGCTATTAGGGAGGGGGGAGAGGGGGGGGGTGTCCTCAAAGAAATGAAAATCTGAGCTCATTGTTTTCCAATCCTAATGAGGTCAGCTGATCTTCTTTGTCAGCCTGTGAGCAGCAGCAGAGGCGCCGCTGATTAACACAGAGCTGATGGTGGCGAGCAGAATGTAGGTCAAAAATACGGACAGCCTCAAAGCGAATCCGGCAGCGCGCACACATACGTGCGGTCAGAGCGTGACAGCTGGTAGCTGGCCGCCTGACCCCACGGGTCACATACCAGTGTGCTTTTTAAACGCTTTGCAGCGGCAGTCCCTCGATCCGCAGCGCCATCTTTCTCGCACATCCACGGTTTATTGCAGCGATGCAGCGCTAAACGATTCCCGTTACGACGGCGCAGCAGGTCGGCGGGGTCGCAGTGCCAGAACCTCAAAGGAAAGGTGCTGTAAAAGACCAAAGTGATAAACAGCCCAGAAGAAGATAAGAGGGAGATGGTGCAGCCGACTTACAGTAAAAGACTCCGGAGTGAGTTTCCTCTGAGTAGTGCTGCCACAAACGATTATTTTAGTATTCGACTAATCGGGTCACGCATAAAGTGGATATAAAACACATGTTTTAACCATCACTAGCTTTATATTAACTAAAAACTATATATATGTGAACGCTGTAAGCTGAATTTGGCGCTGAAGATGCTAGTGATGAAAGCTAAATATCCTGAGATTGATAGCTGGAAACGCTAATGTTGATAGCCAGCTAAAATATTAGTGAAATCCCAAAACAACTCAAAAAATTTAAGAAAAGCTTAAATTAGCCAAAACATCTAACTTTTAGCTGAAATATTAGCTTAACTCCAAAATAGCCTAAAAAAAACCTAAATTATTCAAAATAGCTAGCATAGTTCTAAAATATTAGCTTAACTCCAAATTAGCCTAAAAAACTGAAAAAAAAATCCTAAATTAGCCAAATCAGCTAGCATGTAGCTGAAATATTCGCTAAATTCCAAAACAGCCTAAAAAACAAATAATAAATCTTAAATTAGCCAAATCAGCTAGCATGTGGCTGAAATGTTAGCTAAATTCCAAAATAGCCTGAAAAAAACCTAAATTAGTCAAAATAGCTAGCATGTTTCTAAAATATTAGCTTAATTCCAAATAAGCCTAAAAAACTGAAAAAATCCTAAATTAGCCAAATCAGCTAGCATGTAGTTAAAATATTAGCTAAATTCCAAAACAGCCTTAAAACAAAAAGTAAAGCTTAAATTAGCAAAAACAGCTAGCATATAACTGAAATATTGGCTAAACTCTAAAATAGCTGAATAAATAAATTAGCAAAACAGTTAGCATGTGGCTGAAATATTAGCTAAATTCCAAATTAGCCTAAAAATCCTTAATACATGTCAAAATAGTTCTAAGAGCTATTGGAATACCATTATAACTTTCAATAAGATATAAATTAACGACTAATCGACTATTAAATTAATTGAATTAGTCGTCGATTATTTTAATAGTCGATTAGTCGTCGACTGATCGTGGCAGCCATTCCTCTGAGCGACAATAACCTCAGGATTAATGTCTTCCATCCTGCAGACTGAAAGACTTGGAGAGCAAAAACTGAGAAGTAATGAAGCTCTAAAAATAGATGCTTTCTGACTTAACGTCTGACGCCTTGTTCACACTGGCGCTGCGGAACGGAGACCGCCTCCATTGGGGGCGGAGCACCGCGTTCCTCCGCGGAAGGCTCAGCGGAACGTTTTCGCGTCTGGTCTATTTTGTCCGCGTTAAATCTTTCAGGAAGTTACATCAAGAAACACGAGTTTATTTTCAAAATATAACCAATTTTTCACAATTAAACGATTGACAAATGTGATCATTTTTTTCGTATCTAAACAGATTATAGAGATGAAAATAAACATATAATTACAACACACACACTTCCTTCTACATTAAATGGGGTGACATTCCAGAGATCTACAAGAAAAACGGAAAAATAAAAACTTCAATAACCGTCCCAGACTCCTCCCGCCGTACCGGACCACTCAGTGGAAATTAGGATTTCGTGGGACCGCCTGAGCTCCGGGCTCCTTTGGACAAACGTCGTCTTTAAGTCGCAGCATCGGTTCCGACGCGGATCAGAACTTTAGTTGTTACTAACGAAGGAGCAGCGATCCCGTCGCCTGAACTCATCCGGACTTCCTGATGATCCATAAGCTTCATGTAAATGAAATCCAGACGTTTCTTTCCTCATTGCTTTGATTCACGTTGGAGAAGTCACGTTGGACTTTAGGAAAACTCGTTTGGGATTCTCTTTATAGGAACTAAAGCGGAAATGTTTTGTCGTTTCAACCGACCGGTACGGGACGCTTGTGCTTCTGCCACTCAGTTTTTGATTGTAGGTTTTAAAGCGTGCTGGTCAGTTTTCTCCAAATCCTCGCCGTTTCCCTCCACGACTCCTCCGGGAGCAGTTTCAGTCCGTCCACATTCCAAAGCCTGTAATTAAAACGCTGATATTTACGGAGTCGTTGAACTCGAGTCGTGGAGGGACCGTTCGGGCAGTTCTGAATGAACTTCCTGAAAACGTCTCCATCCAGATGTGCCGACCTTTGCACTTTTGTTCAAACCGTAATCCTGACTCCGTCTCCAGGAAGTGGAGGACACGTCTTTGTTGTTGCTGGCGTTTGTCACGCGTTCGTGGAGATCCCGCTCGCTTCAGCATCTGTTGTTCTGCTCTCACTGCGTGGAGAGGGGGGGGGCGTGCCCCGACCCGTGAACTTTCGGCCATCATCTTTGTCCCCCCCTGAATTTGCTGTTGTGTTTGGGAGCGAGCTGCAGCTGCTGACACAGCTGGAGTTTTGGTGGCATTCTTCTTCTGCAGAGAACCCCCCCTCGCTCTCATTCAGATTGGGGGGGTGGGTGTTAAAATCGGGGTTGTCCTGTATCGTAGGAGTGGCTTGTCATTCTAACCCCGGATGTCTTCCACCACTTCCAGCTTCCTCGGCGTCTGCAACTTTGTTCCCTCCGTCCCGTTCGGGTTCAGGCCGGGGATCGTGGCGTCCATGTTTTACAAAGCAGCTGTCAGCGGTTGGCCGCCTGCCGCCTCGGCGCGAGGCGTCCATCTGTGTCCAATAATACTCTGGATCTGCAGCGTCTGAGCTGGACGGACGCATTTGAAGAATTTGGACCCTTTAAAGACAAATGTTTGACGTCTCAACACCCATCCTCTCAGTTTGAGGCTCTGCAGTGATTTATAGCTGGAGCTGCTGCAGTGGATCGTCTGGACCGGTTTTTGTTGCTCATTAAGTTCTGTTTGAGGGTCCTGGACCTCAGAGTGCTCACACAATAGGTTTGGACCCGATTTTTTATGATAAATCTTCATGTTTCAGATACAGAACGGCGACATATGACCTCCGTATCAGAAATCCTTTTTGCTTTTGTGCGGATCCATGTACCTTTCTCAATAATCCCCTCAACTCGTCGCGCCAGGAAATAGCCTGCTCCGTTCTGGGATCCGTTTATGATCCATCTCGCATGTTGTGCAGGTTTATGACAATTACCTGGTTCAGCCAATAAGAACATGACAGAGCGGGGTATGTTGAAGAACATGCAGGAACTGTTTCACACTAAAGTGTGTTTGATTGAAGAGGTATATTTGAAAGAATATCAGACTTATTCTATAATAGGAAATATTTCCTCAAAGTCTTTGCTCCACGTCCGTCCAGGTTTCCTGCATCTGGACGGCGCCGGGCTGGACGACACATGTTCACGCGGTTGACCTGAGGGGTGTCTTTGATCACGGTTGACTTGTCTGTTGTGAAAGGAGTGTTGGTCCGAGGCCAGCGGAGCGTGAGCGCGTGTCGTACCGCTGCCATATTTTTTTTTTGTGGACGGCGAGGTGAGCCCGGTGGGTGGCGAGCTGACCTGGGTGGGGCCTGTGGGATTTCCACAGTATCCAGGGTAGTGCAGAGGCGTTGAGCTAATCCTCTTAGCTCCACTTTAGGCGACCGCCTAGTCTTCGTGAAACGTTGATGAAACCGCCTCAGACTCTGCTGTGGAAGTACCCCTCCCTGCCCCGTTTCCTCCCCCCCTTCCCCCCGTGCATGTTCAGTGCTCGCTGACTGGAGGTGTGCTTGTAGATCAGTGTGTCAGCAGCGCAGTAATCTGCTTGGCGGCTGTCCTCCTCCGTGTTGGCAGATGGGGCGGATATCCCTGCTCGCCATCTGGACACGGGCGAGATGCGGTCGGAGTGCTGAGGGAGATCAGGGGATTACGCTCGTCCCGCTATTCCTGCAGCCCAGCTATTTTTATGGGAATGTCAAATATCAAGTGCGCCCATGTGATCAGCTCCCCCACCCCCCCAGCCTGGCATTTCACGTCAGAGTAAACCTGCAGCAGAACCTGAAGCGAGAAACTGGGTCTGACGTTCACATTCGACATCTCATCTCCTGATTATTGACGGCTCCTCAGACCTCCAGCCATGAGGTCAAACCGAGTATTGACGGAAGCCTCTTACTTCCCTGCAGCTGTCCGCCGCGTGAGCCGCAGATCTTCTCACTCAACCGTTTGTTGGTTCAGCTTCAACGCCGTCTCTGGGCAAAGCAAGAGGGGGGCAAACGCCAGAAGAAAATGGAGGCTTAATAATCATCATTAAGGATGATTTTCTGAATTTGAACCAATGAGACAAACATAGAAGAAGGAGAACATTCTGTTCTGCTCTGAGAAGGAAGGGAAGTTGCACAAGAGGTCCTGGGGGAGGAATGTTGGTGGTGGAGGAGTAATATTCAAATTTATGTGAAGTATAAATGAGCTTTAAAAGAAAACCTATTCCAGCCAGCACATGAAATTCTCTAAAAGAGGATAAATCAAAAATATTAAAACCTGCCATTTGTAACCAAAGGTCGTCGGCCGCAGGTGAAACAGGAGACGATAATAACCAACACAGACAAGATTTTTTTAAACAATTATCCTTAATTTTTACTTTAAAGTTAACATCTGGAATCATATCAAGTTCTGAGGTTTAAATGATGTAACAAAGCTGTGGATCAGATGAAAAAAATAAAAATCTCACAGCTGCATCTCATGATATTCACCAAAATTAGAGGAAGACATTCGGATGAAAGTGAAATTGTAATAAAACTCGCAGTTAAAGAATCTAACGAGTTAATTGGTCCTGAACAAAAAAAGTTGTTTCTCTTTAATTCAATTCAATTTTATTTTTATAGCCCAGTATCACAATAGAATTGCCTCATTAGACTTCATGCTGGAAACAGTTCAGAAGCAGAACGTCAGTCATAAAATATAAACTAAAGCTGATGGCTAAACTAAACAGATTAAATAAAACTGGTTATCTCTGCACTTAGACCCTTCCTCTTGGGAAGAAAAATCTCCTAAAAACCCTGATTCAAGGAAAACAAAAGTAACATCAGGGATGTTTACATGAAGGAGGGATCCTCTCCCAGGACAGACAGTATTAAAATTATCTTATCTAATTCGACACCTACATAATTGAATGGAGTTCAGCCAGGTAGGACAGGGGGCCAGAGAGGGTCAGGGTCTACGGTCAAACTAGCCAGAGGCGTGGTCTACGGTCAAAACTAGCCAGAGGCGAGGTCCACGGTCAAAGCTAGCCAGAGGCGAGGTCCACGGTCAAAACTTGCCAGAGGTGAGGTCTACGGTCAAAACTAGCCAGAGGCGAGGTCCACGGGCAAAACGAGCCAGAGGCGAGGTCCACGGTCACAACTAGCCAGAGGCGAGGTCTACGGTCAAAACTAGCCAGAGGCGAGGTCCACGGTCAAAACGAGCCAGAGGCGAGGTCTACGGTCAAAACTAGCCAGAGGCGTGGTCCACGGTCAAAACGAGCCAGAGGCGAGGTCCACAGTCAAAACGAGCCAGAGGCGAGGTCCACAGTCAAAACTAGCCTGAGGCGTGGTCTATGGTCAAAGCTAGCCGGAGGTGAGGTCCACAGTCAAAACTAGCCAGAGGCGTGGTCTACGGTCAAAGCTAGCCAGAGGCGAGGTCCAAGGTCAAAACGAGCCAGAGGCGAGGTCTACGGTCAAAACTAGCCAGAGGCGTGGTCTACGGTCAAAACGAGCCGGAGGTGAGGTCCACAGTCAAAACGAGCCAGAGGCGAGGTCCACGGTCAAAACTAGCCAGAGGCGAGGTATACGGTCAAAACTAGCCTGAGGCGTCGTCTACGGTCAAAGCTAGCCAGAGGCATGGTCTACGGTCAAAACTAGCCAGAGGCGTGGTCTACGGTCAAAGCTAGCCAGAGGGGAGGTCTACAGTCAAAACTAGCCAGAGGCGTGGTCTACGGTCAAAGCTAGCCAGAGGCGAGGTCCAAGGTCAAAACGAGCCAGAGGCGAGGTCTACGGTCAAAACTAGCCAGAGGCGTGGTCTACGGTCAAAGCTAGCCAGAGGCGAGGTCTACGGTCAAAACTAGCCAGAGGTGAGTAAAATTTAAAGTAAAAGTTAAAACTTCATTCATATAGTTAAAAAAAAAAAAACATACAATTTCTGGAATTTTTAATAGGGCCGGAAATCGATTTAAAAAAAAAGGTAATTAATCGCAAACCTGGAAAAAATTTGAAGCGATTAATTGAGAAAAAAAAAAAAAGTTGTTTTTCTCCATTAAAAATGACTTATAACTGAATAAATGAAATGTATTTGTGACTTCTCATCGCTCTGTGGATGCAGCCTCAGATCCGGACAATTGTTCTCCCGACAGTTCGGATCAGAACACGGATCTGTGGAGGGATTTGTTTCAGATTACAGCGATGATTAAATGTGAGATTAACTGAACTCTATAATAGTTTAAAGCAGTAAAATCAAAGTTTAGGCACATTTTTTTAAAACGTAAAAAAAAGTTTGAGCTTTATTAAAATTGTTAATAAACAAAACTTTTATATGGCAATAAATTTTAATTATTTGCAAACTTTTATGCTATAAAAACTGAAAATTAGTCTTTTTGATCCTTTAACACCTGAGTCTTTGCCGGTGACGCTTAAACACAAAATCTTTAATGTACTGTAACTTTTCAACCGTTAACATGATCGTAATTACAGTTGAATGTATAAAATCTGGTGTTAGAGGGTAAATTAGTCACATTTTATATCTTATCTTAAAAATACAATTCTTAAAAATATTTTATCTAACTGGATTTTTTTATAAATGTTAGTTTTAAGTGTAAAAATGTTCTTAAAAAGGCAGATACGTGCTCCTGGTGAGGCTGTACCGGATCTGTTCCGCATTGGTTGTTGGTCCGCGGTTGAATTCGGATGCGGTTCAGTGAGAGTGAGAAGGCTCATGGATCACCACAGGAAGTTACCACGAGAGGGGAAGTGGGGGGGGAGCTCCGAGCGCCTCACAAACAGAACCAGGAAATGGTTGGAGGTCGTCACGGGGATGCAGGTGTCTGGATGTCAGGGAACCGGCCGGAGGCTGGATGGTTTCCAGGTCACTGACGGATCCAAACAAGCAACTGTTTGGCAACTGAATAAGCAACTTTTGAAAATGCTTATTCACACGATACTGTTCCTTTCAGTAATTTCAGCCATCTTGGGATCAAAATGTTGTTCAGGATATTACTGCTTGTATTTTTGGTATTAATAAACTTTATTGTTTTTTAAATATTCAGCAAAATATGCCCCATAGAAAATGAATGAGCAAATCTTAAAATGTCAACATTTTAAGTAGATTAGCAACAAGCTTTTAAATATATTCATGAACTTTGTTTTTATCTTTTATAGTAATTAAAAACATGCTTTGATACGTTGATACTTTTTTGACTAATTTACTTTACAGAGGAATTTTAGGATGTTTTGGAGTACAGCTCATATTTTAGTAACAAGCTAGCTTTTTGGCTAATTTGGAATCTACTGAGGTTTTTATGCTAATTTGCAGTTTAGCTAATATTTTGGCAGCATGCTAACGTTTTTGGGTAATTGGTTATCCACTGAGGTTTTATAGGTTACTTTAAAGTTAAGCTAACATTTAGCAACAGACTAACTTTTTTTTGACTAATTTAGTTTACTGAAGAATCTTAGGATGTTTTGGAGTTTTGCTAGTATTTAAGTAACAAGCTAGCTTTTTGGCTAATTTTGAATCTACTGAGGTTTTTATAGGCTAATTTGCAGTTTAGCTAATATTTTGGCAACATGCTAACGTTTTTAGCTAATTGGTCATCCACTGAGGTTTTTATAGGCTAATTTAGAGTTAAGCTAACATTTAGCAACAGACTAACTTTTTTGACTAATTTAGTTTACTGAGGAATCTTAGGATATTTTGGAGTTTTGCTAGTATTTAAGTAACAAGCTAGCTTTTTTGGCTAATTTGGAATCTACTGAGGCTTTTTATGCTAATTTGCAGTTTAGCTAATATTTTGGCAACATGCTAACGTTTTTGGCTAATTGGTTATCTACTGAGGTTTTTATAGGCTAAATTAGAGTTAAGCTAACATTTATTAAGAGACCAACTTTTTCAAGTAATTTACTTTACAGAGGAATTTTAGGATATTTTGGAGTACAGCTCATATTTTAGTAACAAGCTAGCTTTTTGGCTAATTTGAATCCACTGAGGTTTTTATGCTAATTTGCAGTTTAGCTAATATTTTGGCAGCATGCTAACATTTTTGGCTAATTGGTTATCTACTGAGGTTTTATAGGCTAATTTAAAGTTAAGCTAACATTTAGCAACAGGCTAACTTTTTTGACTAATTTAGTTTACTGAAGAATCTTAGGATGCTTTGGAGTTTTGCTAGTATTTAAGTAACAAGCTAGCTTTTTGGCTAATTTGGAATCTACTGAGGCTTTATATGCTAATTTGCAGTTAAGCTAATATTTGGGCAACATGCTAACGTTTTTGGCTAATTGGTTATCTACTGAGATTTTTATAGGCTAATTTAGAGTTAAGATAACATTTAGCAACAGACTAACTTTTTCAAGTAATTTAGTTTACTTAGGAATCTTAGGATATTTTTGGTGTTTCGCTAGTATTTAAGCAACAAGCTCGCTTTTTTAAAGGTTCTTTGGGCTAATTTAGAGTTTAGGTTTTATTTTAGCAACATGATAACTTTTTTTGACAAATTTAGTTTACTGAAGAATTTTAGGATATTTTGGAGCTTAGCTAGTATTTAAGCAACAAGCTAGCTTTTTTCGGCTAATTTGGCATCTACTGAGGTTTCTGGGGCTAATTTAGAGTTAAGCTAATATTAAAGAAACAAACTAAGTATTTTTGCAAAGTTGAAATGTATTAAGGATTTCATTTTACAACAAATTTTTCAGCGCTTTTTCTTAATTCTTCTACAAAATCTATAATCTTTGACCAAATTTAACTTAAGCAAATAGCTTTTATTATTACAGATAAATGGTATTATTAGCAGATATTAAGCAATCTACAAATACTGTAACTAAAAAAAAACATTTGGGATTAATTGTGATCATTACGATTAATCAGGACTGGTTCTGATTAATCGCGATTAACACCCCCCTCCTGTTTACAATTTATTAGTTAATTATTTTTAATCAATTCCTGCCATTTTGTTAATAAAAACATTTGTCACTGCTGGAAAAGTCTCTTTATTTTAAAGAACGTAGTGAAGATCTTCTCATCTTTCCCTTCCAGTCCCTAAAATCTTCCAAACCCGAGGATGTGTGTGGATGGAGAACATCTGGACAAATGCTGTTGGGTATTTTTAGCAGCATTTATGTCCCTGAACAGGAAGCTGCTGCTGCTGCTGCTGCTGCAGAGACACAGGCTGCAGTTTTTGTTTTAATACAGAGCAGAACGTCAGGACCCGCCGGGGGATGTTTGTGTTCGCAGCGTTTCTGGTTAAAAGGTGAAACCCGCCGCCAGCGGCGTCTGGACGGCCAACAATGGAACGACTTTGTGTTCGCTGGAGGCGAAAACAATCGATGTGGACAGAACTTCCTGTAGCTTTGAGCTCCGCCGCTGCAGCAAAGTGAAAACAGTCCACAACAAGAGCGTGACACAAAAGCCTGGAATGAAGTTTCAGTCGGAACACGTGTTCATTCATAAATAAAATCACATTTGTTTATGGTTAGGGATTTTTCTGCTCCTCCGAACTGAAGATCTGCTTCTTTTCTTTGCTGTACAACAATGTTATTTTAGATTTAGTCGATTTTTAAAGATTCTAAGGGCTTTAAATCCAGATTTCTGCTTCTAAATGACTCATGCAGATGAATGAAGAATAACTAAAAGTTCTTAAAAACATTTTAACTTTAGCTAGATTGAAAAACAGAGCAAGACAGTTTTAAACAAATCACAATAAATTACACAAACGTGAAGCAGAAAACCAGAACAGACTCCGGTAGATCTTGTATTTTCAAACTGTCCTGAAACATTTGTTAAACTTCTGCATCTCGTTTCAGGACTTTCTGATCATTAGTTTGTTTTTTATTTTCAGAAAACATATTTTAAAATGAACGTTCTAAACCTGCAGTTGTGTGTGGGATTTGAAGAAGTGGTCAAACGATTAATCGTGGTCGATTGCGATTAATCGTGATTAATTCGTTTTTTTCGATTAATTAGTTAAATATATTTTAAATCGATTCCTGGTGCTAATTTAAACCCTTTTGTAATTCAAACTTTGAATAGATGTTTAAATTAAACAGGATAATCTTCACTTCAATGATTTTTTGCTCTTCAGATTAAAGAAATAAAGAACTACTGAATAAAGATGGAAGGTTTACAGAAAGTTTTCTTCAGCTGCTGAATGAATGTGAAACTGAAAATAAAATGTATTTTCTGAAATCTGGTTTTCTTCACAGGTGATCAGGATTAAAACAAACTTCTGTCTTTCACAGCTTCAGAAACTAAAAAGCTTCTAACAATATGTATTTTTTATTTAACCTTTATTTGTCCCGGGATTACAAATTAAATTAGATTAAATTAGAAATGGTTTATTTCAGTCAATCAAAGCAAGAATAATTAATTTGCAATACAATTAAAAGAGGTTTACTTTCATACAAAGAAACATCAGACATAAATCAAATCAAATCAATCTTTATTTATAGAGCACTTTTCATATCAAAGATAACACAAAGTGCTGTACAACGAAGTAAAACAGATAAAAACAGAATTAAAAACAAAATAAATGAAGCGGAAGGAAGCGAACTTATATAATCCAACCTCGGCTCTACTTTAACATTTACTTTACATAAATGATCAATATCCGCATCAATATCAGCACAGATTCAGGTCATTAAGAATCCTTTAGTAACAATAAATCACATGACTTTGTAAATAGATATAAGATTACTTTTATCACTGGAAAAAAAAAAATCAAGAATCAAACAAGAAAAAAAAGCAAATTATTAGCAAGTATTAAACTTAAAAGAAATAAAATATGTTATTGGAACACATTTTACCACATTATATCATTTTTATCACATTATTATTTGCTGTTTTCACAACAACTTAAAAGAATCTCATTTTTACTCTCTACACAAACCTGGATGTGATTTTTCCTTCATGTTCTATTTGACCTTCAAAATAAATGATCATCGCATTAAAAAAAAAACTGTTATTTTAATTAATTTATCTTTACTTTAATTGATCTTCATCCCCATCATCTGGATCAGGAGGTGAAACTTTACCTGCTGACCATGAAACGTTTTTATGCTGAAGCATCTGATGCTTATTGCTGAAGAGGAAGACGGCGTCTTTGCTTGTTCGCACCTGCCGTGCCCACCGCCTCACTTCCTGCCCCCCGTTTGACCCCCTTTCGGTGCCCTCGCCGTGTCCCTGCAAGTGTTATTTTTGAAGGGCTCGGAGCTTCTGCTGTGAAGGTGTGAGGAATAACTGAGGATGGAAACTCCTCCGCTCAGCTGCATCTGCGCCGCAGCCCTGATGGAATGAAAGGGATCTAGAAAGTTCTCAGTCAAGAACACTATCCTGTCAAAACAGGATTTTGTGACCCAGCGTGCAGAGATCTTTCATTCCAAATTCATCTAAAAACCTTAATATCTGACTCGAACACCCCCGAAACCCGAGCCGAGCGCCACGGTTTAGACTAATCTAGTGGAGCGAAGCGCTCCTGTTGGAAGCTTCAGAGTGTGAGGGCTGTGGAGTCCCCCCCTCCCTCCCAGACGAACCAGAGAACTTAATCAGAACCAGAACTCTGAGTGAAACCCGTCATTAAAAGCTGAACGGATTCCACTTGATCTTCCCCCCACCAAACCAGTGTCGTGCTGAGGCTGGCAGCAGATCTCCAGTTTATGGTGGCCTTATATGGTGATTCATGCAGGATCTCCAGTAATGAAGCTGCTGCTGCTGCTGCTGCTGCTGCTGCAGACAGAGAAGGAAACAACCTCCAGCAGAGTTTGGACTTCCAGAATTTTATATAAACCGTTTAATCCGAAACATATCACAATAAAACTTAAATTCCCCTTCCGGTAAAGATTTACGCCAGCGAGACACAAGGCTGTCATATTTAAACAAGGACGAATCAGGGGCGGAGCTACTCAGCTCCAAAAGCCACGCCCCCTCGGAGGAGATTTTGGAAACAGAGGCTTGAGATTAACATGAAAAATGGCTTTTTAAGACGTTTCAGTTGTTAAAAATGTCATAATCATAATTAAAACACTACTGGAAACTTATTTTAAATTTAAAAAATTGTCATAAAGGAACTTTAAATACAGACAACACATTATTTTTTTTTAAACTTTATTTAAAAAAAAGTTTGTAAAAAAAAAAAAGAAATAGAACTGTTAAAGTTCACGTATTAACGCACGCGATTAATGAATCAGAATTATCGTGTTCATATTTATTAACGTCCTGACCTTCGGCTGTGAGATCAGCGCAATAAAAGTCTTTTTTTATCTTCTTTGTTAACATTTTCTGGAATTAAAGAGATAATAAGGCATTTATTTGTAGTATTTGGACAAAAGCGATCTTTTATTTAAAAAAAATAAGGAACACGACGATCGTCAGTCTGACTGCTTTAATGCAGAGCAGCTATGCGCCCGCTGTGGGGGCGGAGCCTAATGAAGCCTAAGGAAACTGATCATTTATTTATTTCGGGATGGAGATTTACCTGAATTTTCTAGAATAAATTGCGGAAACTGAGTGGTTCACCGTGAAAGTCCCGCCCTCCGTTGTTATGCGAGGACCAAGCAGGTCTCATTTGTCTGTGATCAACCAACTAGTCGGAGTCTCATAATGAGGCGTGGGTTCAAATCCCACTTCTGACACCATAGTTACGCATGGACCAGACAGGTTTAAATAGAAAGAAAACAACCGCTGTGGCTGGGTAAAATTCATTTATTTGGTCACATAAGAATCAGAGAAGAAGCAAACTTTCCTGCAGCCAATCAGAAGAGAACATTGAGAAAAGGAGCCAATGATGAGAAATCAGAAACTCTGAAAACAAATGTGAATAAAAAGAACACGTTTAAATCAAAATATTGAAACTCAAACAGTAAAAATTAACTTCAGCACCGTCGTCGCACACGCCTCCTCCTGACAGCAGATTCCAGTCGATCCAGCTGGATCAAACTTCTCGAAAAAATCTTTTTCACAAACAAAATAAGGAAAAATCACCAGAGAGAAAAGAAAATTACATTTAAAAAAAAGCAGAATTCCAGGAAAAATTGACAGCAGTGCTTTTTGGAGACAAATTCTTCTTTTTTTTGGGGCTGAAACCAAAGAAGCAGACTGAAGTACAGCCATGTTCCTCTATCAACAGAAATACATGTGGCCGGCCTAAAGGATTCTGTTACTTAAGCCTGGATTTGTTTGTATTTTCATTCAAAAACATGTTGCTGACAAATTTTATTTCTGTTTTTGTTAATATAAATTACATCAACAGTAGAACTTTCATTCTACGTTGTAAAATCATTTTGTTAAACTTTTTTGGGGTTTCCACAGCAAAATGAAGCCCTGTTTGTCCAGATGGAATTTTCTATTTCTGCAGGATTATATGTCCAGTGTGTGAACACAGTGTCACATAGGAGAAGTAATTGAAAATAAATTCAAAAGCAGACAAAAATTAGGTTCCAAAGGATTAAAAAAATAAATGTTCTAAATGTACAATTTTGAGTGTACATTTGTCATATTGTGATTATTAGTAGATAATAAGTGTCTGGCAAATACTGTAAAAAAAATAAATAAATAAATAATTGCTATTAATTTTTTTCCAGTTTGCGATTAATTAGTTAATTTATTTTTTTATTTATTCTCTGCCCTGAAAAAAAAAAAAAGATCTAATTTAAGGATGTCAAACTCAATTGCACATGGAGCCAAAATTTAAAACACACCTCAGGTTGTGGGTCGAACATTTATTTATTATATTTATACAACTTTAAAAACGTAACTTTTTAACATAACTATGAATAATAAAAAGAGATGAATATTATTCCAAAACAAATCAATTTAAACATTAAATAACTTTCAATATTTTACTCTCCATAAAAATATATTTTGTCTAAATTATACAATAAAATAAAATGATCTGGAGGGACGAGAAATGATATCCTTGACTTTGACACGTGTGATCTAATGTAAACTTAATTTAGATCAAATTCAAGTTGACCATTAGTCAACTGGTTCTGGATTTAGGGTTCATGACCCCGAACCACAGAGGCTCCGCTGAGCTGATCCGTCCTATCTGGACGGATCCCAGAGGGAGGAGCGATCTTGGGCAGGATCCGGTTCCAGTCCCGATCAGTATAGATGGACGTGGAGTCTTGAGGCCCATCGGTTCCCTTCACAGATTCACGGCGGGATCATCCAGAGAAGAAGCAAATAACAGGAGTTAAATCCTGGGGCTTTTGGTTGGAGGAGTTCCAGAAAAAACTCTGCTTCCTCCAAAAACAACAAGACTTTGGAAATCTGCATCTGCAGGAACCATCAGTGTCTTCTAGACTGATGTGATTAGAGGAGATCTGAAGCTCCAGAGGAAGCAGCGTTTTCAAGCAGCCGTAGTCCTGATGAGCAGAATGATTTTAACCTTAACCTCAACTCAAACCGCCGCTCACACGACTCAAACGAACATTAGAGAACGAGAGCTCAGGTTGACCGTCCAGCCTCAGAATTTAAAGAATGTCTCTTTAAAAAGCCGTCCATCTGCGTCTCATAAAGATTCCTTCAATCTTTTTCCTCTCAGGTCCGATCCGAGCCAACGCAAAGTTTGTTTAGATTGCTTTAAATCCCACATGGAGAGAGAAGTTTAAAAGAATTATGTCTGCTCTTTCAAAAAATACAATAAAGAAAGGAGATAAAAAAGTCAGGCTCAGGACTTATTTACTGCAGCACGACGATGTTTCAGTGCAGCGAGCGCTTTAGTGGCGGTTTCAGGCGTGGAGCCAGAGAGTCTGTCGATCTGGAGCGGAAACGACCAGGAAAACACGGAGCAGAAAATCCCTGGAAAAATATAAATCTATATTAACCCTTTAACACCAAAGCTTCAGCATTTATGTTTATTGTATTGATTTCATTGTTAACAGAATCGATGTATTTCATCTCAACAGTTGAAAAGTTACAGTTCGTTAAAGATTTCGTGTTTAAGCGCCATTGGCGTGTTAAAGGTTGTACGGTCACTACCTGCCCCCACCACCCCGTTTTGACCCGCCGCCAGTCGCCCCTCACCCGCCATCATGTGACCAATTCATAAAAAAACAGTTTTTTTCCCCAAAATGGCGGCTTTTCTGTCTGCTTTATCTCCATAGCAACCATTTCATTTTTTGATCGCCTGGTGGTGATGAACAGATTCATGTAATTTGATGAAGAATCGACAAAAGTAAATTTTTGAATTTCCTTAGCAACAGAGGTTTTTGGTTTACCATGCCCAACACCCCGTTTGACTCGCCCTCAGCAGCTGTTGGTCGCCCCACACTTGGCTTCTCTGTCATCCTGGTCAGACCTGCTCATAAAAAAAATAGTTTTATAAAAATATCAGCTTTTCCGTCGGTTTTATCTCCATAGCAACCATTTCATTTTTTGATCGCCTGGTGGTGATGAACAGATTCATGTCATTTGCTGAAGAATCGGCAAAAGTAAATTTTTGAATTTCCTTAGCAACAGAGGTTTTTGGTTTACCATGCCCAACACCCCCGTTTGACTCGCCCTCAGTTGCTCAGCGGCTGTTGGTCGCCCCTCACTTGCCTTCTCTGTCATCCTGGTCAGACCTTCTTATAAAAAATAAAATAGTTTTATAAAAATATAATCTTTTCTGTTTGTTTTATCTCCATAGCAACCATTTCATTTTTTGATCGCCTGGTGGTGATGAACAGATTTATGTAATTTGATGAAGAATCGGCAAAAGTAAAATTTTGAATTTTCATGGCAATAGAGGTTTTTGGTTTACCATGCCCAACACCCCATTTGAATCACCCTCAGCAGCTGTTGGTCGCCCCACACTTGGCTTCTCTGTCACCCTGGTAAGACCTTCTCATAAAAAAATAGTTTTATAAAAATATCAGCTTTTCTGTCGGTTTTATCTCCATAGCAACCATTTCATTTTTTGATCGCCTGGTGGTGATGACGAGATTTGTCATTTGAAGAAGAATCTGCAAAAGTAAAATTTTTGAATTTCCTTGGCAACAGTGTTTTTTTGCTAACCACGCCCACATTTCTAATATGTTCACATCGTATGTCATATCATTTTGTTCCGCTTCAGCCAACGATTCACGTATTACATTTTCACAATATGAAGGTCAAAAATGTGCGAACAACAAGGTAACGCCACTCAAAAAAACTTTATTATTCATGTTTGGTGATTCAGTTTTCCACTCTTGTGAATCATAAATAGTTAACCGTATCATAATTTTGGCAAAATATTATATTCATAAAAAAAATCCCCCTTTTAAATAATTTTAAAGAAACAGATCTTAAATCTGACTTAAAATAGGACTATATGAACTTTTTTGAAGTGCGACTAGACCCCACACTTTTTCTTTTATTGAAAATCTGTTTTATATTGTTCATTTGTTTTCTGTTTCTGGGATGTCTTGAGTATTGCACTAAACACTGTACTGAGATAATGTTTCAATAAAAACAAAACAAAACAAAAACAATCTAAAGATTCAAGATGGCAGCCTCTTCCTGAAGTTAAAAGTCAAAAAAAAGACTTAACCTGGCGACGTGTGCCTGAAATTTCACAGAAATGTGATTTTTTTTTTTCCATGTGGGACAATGGCTGCCAAGCTGTAAGTTCTGTGGCCATCCCATAATAGTTTCAAAGCTTTTATGGAAATCTCCAACATGTATGTTTTAATTTTGTCAGTGCTTTTTTAATTTTTAACTACATTTTTAGATATTTTGGCCAAATTATTATTATTTTTTCGTGTTTTTCTCATTTTTTAAACCCATTTTTTTGGAGGGGCGGAGTCAAAAATTCATTTGTGGGAGGTCCGAGGTGAGAGTAAAGTTTTCCCCTCCTGCTCACTATAAAGTGCATTTCCACATTTTCTAGAGCTGTCCGAATTTACTAATTTCAAAATCGGGTGGACTAGAAATATGTTTGCGAAAAACTAGCGTCCATTGATTCTCACTAGAATTAGCAAATATAGACCACAATGCATTGCGGTCAAACAAAAAAAAATGTTAAAATGTATTTTTTTTTAACAAACCATCCACATTTTCACCATCAAAACACAGTTTTTCTCTAAATCGATGATGAAATATCGTGTCTGGATTGCTCTTAAAATGCGGGGAACTGTTTAGTCTTTTGGTAGTTGGGAGGGAATTCGGACACGACCTCGGCGAGTTTCTGTCCGGGATCAAGTTTTCGCTCAAAGGAGCAGAAAGACAGAAAAGAGTAGAATCTGCTCCGAATCCCCAAGAATGGATTCTCCCGCTGAGATAATGTCGCATCAGCACAACCTGATCCCAAACCGCTCCGGTTCCCGGGGTGGTCTGGCCGCTCCGGACGGCATCAGCTGACCTCCCGACACAGGATGGAGTGGGCGTGGCTTCACGTCCGGCCTCGGCCAGGATGTATCTGTCAGCTGAACCCTTTCAGAGGGAAAAGGGGAGGAGGTGAAGGAGAGGAGAGCCCGTCCCGCTGCCTGAATCTCTGTCGAGCTCGTCTTCGGTCTGGGTTGGCGGCGTCCCCGTTCGTGTTCTCGTCTCCTCGCTTCCATCACTTCCTGTTCAGGGTCGGTGTGGCGCAGCTGGAGGACATTTCACCTCCAACATTTCCTGTCAAAGTGACACACCTACATCCCTCCAGACGTCATTGCAGGTCTCTGAGTCGCCCTGCAGTTTGGATTCACCGCATTAATCCAGAGAAGACTCTAAGCCAGTGGTGGGCAAACTTTTTGATTTGTGGGCCAGAAAGGGTTTTAAAATTTGGCATAAGGGCCGGACAAGGAGCAGATGGAAGGAGTGATTTGGTAATGAACCTCATAAACTAAGAAGATAATATGGAATTTAGAGAAAAACATGCTTTAATTTGGATTAAAATTTACATATATTCATTTAAAAACAGAAAATTGGGGAATTTTAATTTCTAAATTTTGATTTTTGTTCTCTTTTTGGGTTGATGTTCTTCAGAAGAAAATGTGAACTCAAAGAAATCCGAAAAATCACCTTCTGACTCCACGAACGCCAGAGAAACGACACCATTCATGAGAAGAAACCAAAAATACAATGAAAATAGAACAATAATTAGGATTTTTGATTCTATGTATTTTAATTTGGAGGGCCACATTAAGTAGCTTAAGGGGCCGCATGTGGCCCCCGGGCCGTAGTTCGCCCACCCCTGCTCTAACTATGGGGCTACATTAGGGACAATATTAGTTGAAACCTAAATAAGACAAATTGACCAAAAAAAAAAGGGAAATGTCAGATATTTTTTGTTGCTATTCTTCATGATCTTCAGCTTCAAATGTTCTGTTTTTCAATTTTTAAAAACTCAAAATTTCAATTTCAGAACTTTTTTCAGTTTCAATTTTTTTCCACTTTCAACTCTTTTTTTTTTTTTTTCTTTTTCAATTCTGAATATTTTATTTTCAAAACTTTCCCGGTGCGTTCACTGACTGTGAGAACTGTAATAATTACGTTCATAAGGACATTTTTGATGCCTGTTTTTCAACACAATAAGATCGCGCTTTCAAGGGGCCAGAACGGCGTTTTGGGGGCGTGGTTTGTACGAGAAAAAACTCCACTTTTTCCATCCGTCTTGGGACAAATTCAGACTATGATAATACAAACATTTTCTGACCGTAATGATCACAGTTCTCAGAGTCAGTGAATGCACCAGGACTGAAGTTCGATTTTGATTGGTCCTTCAATTTAGCCCCGCCCCAATGCACCACAATTTTGAAACTAACATTTTCCGATTTTAAAACAAAAAAAGAAGATTTCAAACCTAAAAAATTGAACATTTGAAGCTGCAAATAATTAAGTTTTGGACATTTTCCTTTTTTTCAACCAAAGATTTTTTTCATTTTGTTTTATTTGTTTTTCGACTCATTTTGACCCTAACTTGGCTCCGTACTAAGCTGTGACATCAGCGAAGGAGTCCAGGCCTCCCTGGAGCTCCGGCTCCTCCTCTCCATTTCAGCCTTCCCTGCAGGAGTCGTGTTTAGGAAAAAGGGGGACAGGAAAGGCAGAGCAGACGGGGAAGAATAGAGGGATATCCCCTTACAGGACTCCCTCCTTTCCCCTCCAGGATAGAGGGGGTGAGAACTTCGGAAAGGGTGGGGGGAGTCTGTAAATTACACCACCTGTCCGCTCACGAGCGCCTGCACATAAAGAGACGGTAATAAAGAGGTCTGTGTGTGCCGAGCCGTCCAGATTAGCCCTATGTGGCCCAGATTACAGCGGGATCAGTGCTGCTACACATGACAGCGAGACAGCTGAGCGCCCGCCGCTTCACGGGCTTAAGAACCCGTTTAATTACACTTCTGCAAAGAGGAAAGTGTCATCTCACACAGTCTCGAAGTGTCAAAGGGGAAACGGCTTGATTTGATGAGAGGAACGGAGGGAATCGCCTCTCAAACAAGTGCCTCCTTCACAGCTCTTAAAGGCGGCTCCCTCTAGTGGCGGCTAAAGGAACTAAATGATTCCTGACAAAATAAAGTTTTTATTTTCAGACCTTTTGTTTTTGTCTTTCTTTAGGGGCCACCAGGGAAATCGGCTCAGCCCTGACGAGGATGTGCATGAGGCACCGCAGCATCGAGGCGAAATTACGCCACTTTTCCAAGTAAGAAACGCCGTTTTTCTGCTATGATAACATATTCATAAAGAATCATTTGAATTCATAAAGAGAAATTCATATTCTACAGCCATGGAGATCTTTAAAAATAAATTAAAAACTCACCTTTTTAGCAAATCTTTCAATGACTCACTTTAAACCTTTTATTGTTTTCATGTTTCTAGTTTTTATGATAAATTGATGTCTTTATTTATTAGTTTCTAACATAATTCTGTCTGTTTGTTTTGGTGAAACATCTTTTTAACTTGTTAATAACTTTAGGCTGTACAGAAATACATGAAAAGCGCTCAACAAATCACGTTTGATTTATTGATAAATACAAACTTGTGCATACGTTTAAATTTTGTGCACAGAAAAAATATGAATACTACAATTAGTTTTAAGTTGCCAGACTTTTCTTTGTTATAGAGCATGGATTATGTCTGTTCAAGTTTATTTATTTAACTAAAACAAAGCAGAAATTTTAAGAATCTTATTGATGGCATAACGGGAAAATGACCTTGATATCCATCGTTGTTGAAAAAAAACAGATCGAAATGCAGCGCTCTCCGACCGCGTGTTGTGGTAAACGCCGATTGTGTAAACAGTGCAGAAAGCGGGTCATTTTAGACCCAGAAGTGATGGGAAACGCCACTCCACTCATCAGGCGGTAAAAAAAAACCTGTCTGCGAAATTAGTTGAAAATGACAAAACAAAAGCAGCTAAGCTAACTCGAAGCTAAAGAAGACGGTCAAACAACAAACAAAACAAACAAACAAATGATAAAAGTCAGTCGGATCAGAACACCTTACGTTCTTGTTTCTGATCTCTCTTTCTTTTTGACTAAGACTCGTTAGCAGTTAGCTCTGAGTTAGCTTACCTGTTTTGTCATTTCCATCCGCTATGGATTTTGGGATCGCGGCACTGCTGGAGTCTGGCCCGGGTACAGATGAATGAAGGCAAGAGTACATCTGGGGCGGTCTAACGGCTCCAGTCTGTCCCGCCTGCTTGACTAAGTGAGGACCCCCCCCCATGCTAGCATGCCGCCGCTGGCCGGTGTTGTGCCAACTTTCCCCCTGCCAGAACAATATGGAGAGAGTAATTCGTGCATAAATGTTGATTTGTAACTCATATAATACCTTTTATTCATAAGTAATAAAATTACAAAATTTAAAAAAATACAATTTACACATGCACAAATTAAAATTATAACCGCTTTAAAATAATTACACAAAAAAATCTTTAAAAAATTGCGCACGAACCAGAACCAAAGCGCTGTTTTCTGGAAAATATTTTTAGTTTTAAAAGTGTTTGAAACTTGTTTATTTTGACTTTTTTCTAGTAATTTTCTGACATATCTGTGGTAAAGTTTTGCCAGATAAAATTCACAATCTTAAAGTTTAAAACAACTGAAAAGAAAACCGATGACCGAGCATTTAAACGCATCTCGAGACGTGAAATAATTCTCACCACAGATTCATGCGGAGGTTTTGTGAGGCGTTTCGTGTGTAATTTTTTAAATTAGTTTCTAGCTGTAGTAATTTAAATTTGTGCATGTGTATATTTTATTTTTTTAATATTTTTTTCTTATGCACAAAACGTACTATACAATTTACAAATAAAGAATTACGCAAAAATCCGATTGAGTCTATTTTCTCTCCATAAAACGATGCCTGAGACTGGGGAAACAAATTCTGACAGGGGAAACGTATCTTGGTACAACACCGGCAGCAGTAGAGAGACAGAGATCCCTCCTCCGTCTGCTCTGACGTTTCTATTTTATTTCTTCGTTCTCTTCATAACATCTCTCTTTTTGCCACCACTTCTGGGTCCGTTTCATTGTTTATATGTTCCACCTGGTAAAAAATAAAAAAAAACGAAAAAGAAAAGAAAAAAGCAGGAGGAATCTTTTTTCATTTTCCTGTCATCGTAGTTTAATAAAAGAGTCCCAAAGCTCATGCTCTCTCAGTTGGATCGACTTTTCGGGTCTGGATGTATATATGAACGTTATCTTACCCCAAATGTTTCCGCTGTGACTGTCGCCGAGCAGCGTCCTCATGGAAGGACTCGTCACTCCGCTCCAAGACAGGACAGAAGAGTGGAAGAAGACGGCGAACCAGCTGGACAAAGACCACGCCAAAGGTAGCAAGCTGAACCTTTCTGGGCAGCTCGCCGTCTTTGAGGTTGTTTTTTTATTCATCTTTTGTTTTGTTTTTTGCAGAATATAAACGATCTCGTCAGGAAATCAAGAGGAAGTCTTTAGATACCATCAAGCTGCAGAAGAAAGCAAGAAAAGGTAAAGAAATCCTTCAAAGTTGATGATTTAGGAGCCGTCTGCTGCAAATGGAAAGGGAACAGCGCCCTCTAGAGGCTGCAGTGAGAACGATCACTCTGCAGAATGTCACGGCCTCCTTTCCGGCTTTGGATCTTTTTTTTAATTAAATGAACTTCCTCTCCCGCTGTGCTCACATTAGCTGGTTGTAATGAACTTTCTGTTTCGGTGCAGCTCCAGAAACATGAATGTGGCCCGGTTTGACTCGCTAATAATAGCCTGTTTCTTCTGTCTCTCCCGATCGTTTCCGATCGCCTCTTCTGTTTCCCTCTGGCTTTTTACCCTGGCTGTAGAGTTGCTAGGTATGTCTGCTGCTGCTCTGTCCCCCAATCCCAGCTTCACGCCGCCTCATCCATCAAACCTGCATCTTAGGAGCACGCAATAGTTACAGACTTCAGATCAAAATGTTCTAAATAGAAAAAAAGTAAAGTATTGAGAATAAAACTTCATTATTTGCAAATGAAAATGCATAATGGTTTCTTTCAAAAACATTTTTTTTTGCTTTTGAATAATATTTTCACATTTGCAACACAAACATTTTCAGATGTGTTGTGTCTCATCTCGCTTTCTATGGAGCTAAATTGGAGCCAATATTATTTTAAACCCAAAATAAATAAATTGAAAAAAAAAGATGTTTGGCCAAAAAATAAATGTTAAATGTCTATTTTATAAATAAGCTCAATTATTTTATATCTTAAAATGCTCTGTTTTTATGGAACTAAATCGGGGCCAATTTTATTTGAAACTCAAATAAAACAAATTGAAAAAAATCTTGGTGTTTAGCCAAAAAAAGATAAAATGTCCAAAACTTTTTGCTATTCTACAATAAACTTTTATTTTTTTGGCTTCAAATGTTCTCTTGCTTAGGTTTCAACACTCAAAATTTCAATTTCAAAACTTTTTTTTGTAGTCTCAAATCTTTTTTTTTTATTGTTTTTTAATTCTGAGAATTTCATTTTTTAAACTTTAGGCCCGGTTATGGTGCGTTCACTGACTCTGTATTGTCTATACTATCATAGTCTTAAGTCGTCCTAAGACGGGTGTAAAAAGCAGAGTTTAACCACGTTCAACTCCCGCTCCAATGCGCCACGACGAGGCCAAAGGTTTTGAAACTGAAATGTTCAGAATCGATTTTAAAAAAATTATTGAAAACTAACTAAAAAAAAAGTTTATGAAATTGGAAAAAAAAAAACAGAACACTTTAAGCTGAAAAAAGTCTCGGACATTTGACATTTTTTTGGCCAAACTTCAAATATTTTTTTCAACTTCAAATAGTATTTGCCCCATTTTAGCTCCATAGATTTCATCTTATCTTTAATTTAGCGTTCAGCTTTTTCTCTCAGCGTTACGTTTGTGACATCCCAAACAGCCTGCTGATTGGTCGAGATTCTATCCAATCAGGTGTCTCTGCCTCACATTGACGCTGCTTGGTGGCCGAGACAGACTTTGGACTTTCTATTGGTGCTGTTCAGTGTAGCGAACAGCGTTTTCTAAAATGTCTGCAGCAAAAAATCGTCTCAGCGTCGACTCCGTCCAGCTGGATGATACATTATTATATATTATATCATATTAGTATGATTTGTTTGAATGAGCTATAGTTTTTTCATGAATAAAACGTTAAAAAATTAAGAGAAAGTTGCATTTTTTCATGAAATTTTTTTTTTTTTTACTTTGGAAAAAATAAATATGAGTTCTTCTTATAAATTAAGTTTACTCTGATAAGTCAGCATTATATTCCGCACTGCTGGGACATAACAAACATTTGAAACTCGCTGGTCACTACTACACTACCATGAATAAATCCAGAACCCTGTTGGAGATTTGCTCCTTCTGGGTTCTGTTCAAAGATAAGCGGGTCAGAATGATTGAAGACAGAACAGCAAAGATAGAAAGTCCAAAGTCGGTCAAACTCGGTCCTCAAACGCGGCAATACGAGGTAGAGACACCCGATTGGATAGTATCAAGACCAGAGGACGGCAACCTTTAACAGTAAAAGAGCCCGTTTTCTACTGATCAGAACCTAGAAGGAGCTACATTGACTTACGTTAGCCTTTAAGAAATTTGGATTTTTATTCATAACCTTCTTTTTGTTTTTTGTTTTTTTATGTGAATAATGTTTTTTTTGGCACAAACAAAAGCAAAAAAATATATAAAAAGAGACTAGCATTTCTGAAAAAGGTATTTTTTTACATTTTTAACTTTAGTAGCAAAAAAGCTAGCTCGTTGCTTGAACTAGCTGAACTTCAAACTAGCATAATATTTTTCTGTAAATTCAATCAGCCAAAAATGTTAGCATGTTGCTGAAATAAAAGCTAAACTCAAAATTAGCCTAAAACCCCCAGTAGATAACTAATTGGCTAAAAATGTTAGCATGTTGCTGAAATATTAGCTAAACTCCAAATTAGCATAAAAAACTAATTAGAGACCAAATCTGCCAAAAAAGCTAGCTTGTTGCTTAATTACTAGCTTAACTCCAAAATAGCCTAAAATTCCTCAGAAAACTAACTTACTCAAAAACGTTAGCATGTTGCTAAAAAAGAAGCTAAATTCTAAATTATCCAAAAAAAAATTTCAGTAGATAACAAATTAGCTGAAAACATTAGCATTTTACTAAAATATTAGCTAAACTCCAAATTAGCATAAAATTTCTCAGAAAACTTTGCCAAAAACGTTAGCATGTTGCTAAAATAATAGCTAATCTCACATTTTTTGGAAATTCACTATTATTTTATTGTTCATCAGCCAGAGAGCCACTATGGAGAGATAAAAGAGCCACATGTGGCCCTGGGGCCGCATGTTGCAGACCCCTGATCTAGACCAATCAGCAGCTGTTTGGGATGGCACAAACGTAACGCTGAGAGAAAATTTGGATAAAAAATCAAAGATAGGTCGAAAGCGAGATGAGACACGACGCACTGAAAACTTTAGTGTTGCAAATGCAAAAAAAATATATTTTTTGAAAGCAAATATTTTGTATTTTCATTTGCATTTTGCTGCAATATGGTGGCACAAAAATCCCTCCATCACACTCCTGCATGAAAAACCTTGCTTCATAAATCACTACTTTGTGATTCCAAACATGTTTTTTTTAAACACAATCATTTACAGTTCAGCATTCATAATTAACCAATTAACAGTGATTTAAAATCGATGTGTCTTTTGTGTCTGTATGAGAACAGCGTCTGCATGTTGACTTCAGCTCCATTAACTCTGCAGCTCCTCATAAAGCTCTAATTAACTCAAAAATGCAACCAGAAGGTGACGGCTCATTATTACAACCTGAAAAACATTTCAGTCGTTTGTCTTTTTCACTGAAGAAAATGCCATCGCGTAAAGTTCAGATGAGAAACGCTCCGAGGTTTGAGCGGTTTTAGGATTATTTTCTGTAAATTTCTTAATTTTCTGAGCCCCAAATGCAGTCATGGGTCCCCCATCATTTATCTGATGATCTTTGGAAGGTTTGGTTCTTTTTGGTTGCAGGATTTGGGTTTTTAGTCTGATTATTTTGATCCGCTCATCAATAATACATTAATTCATACATTAATAATCTACATATGTTTTTCAAGATTTCCATATTAATCTGATCCAGTTCACATGGATTATCTGAAAGAGAAGCTCCGACAATTGTTCTGCCTCTTCTGGAGGGCGTTTCAGTTTGGCCACTAGGTGGCGATCGCGCTGTAGCATTACAGCTTATTCCAGAAAAAAAAGAAAGTATGAGGGAAAAAACTGTTAAAAATATTACCTTGAGAGTTTAGAAAATTCATAAAAGGAAGTTCATTGAGTCAGCAATGTATGTTTACGTCGACTGAGTGTTAGCATTAGCCGTCCAATGGGGAATTCCAATAATACGTTAGCATCAAGCTAGCGAATTTAAGCGTTAGATCTCTACTTTTATGGATTGACTGTTAATCTCTTAAACTTAGATTGATTAATTGATTGTATCAACTAAGCGCTAATCATTTAGTGACATTTTTTAAAAACTCACAACAAGAAATCTGAAAATAAACATCAAATTCTAGTAAATAGGAGTTTTGCCACAGGCATTCAAAAAGACAAAAATAAACAAAAAAATGTAACTGAATGACTTCAAATTTTATGTTTTAAAGCCCAATAATGCATTTTTTTGTTATTGTTTGTTTTTATTTTTGAGTTTTTATTAACCTTTATGTTGTTCATTTTATTACAATAAATACTGTAATGATGGAAAATGACTCATTTTAGAACAAAATGTTAAATAAATCAGAATTTTATTGTGTGAATGCTTAATAAGCATTTTCCTTTTTCCAAACGTTTTTCAGCACGAAAAAACTCAATCGCACTTTCAGCGATTTCACAAATCTATCAATCAAAAAGTTCAGCTTGTTCTGCTTGTATTTTTGGTATTCATAAACTTTATCGTTTTTGAAATATTATGAAAATATACCACACGGGAAATGAATGAGAAAGTCTACAAATTTCAAAATTTTGCGTAGATCATAAACAAGCCTTTAAATACATTAATGGGCGATGTTTTCATCTTTAAAGTAATTTAGCTAATATTTTAGCAAGATGCTAACACAAGTTTTTTAATGCTAATTCTGAGTTTTGCTTCTATTTTACCAGCATGCGAACATTTTTGGGTAATTTTGTTTACTGAGGAATTTAAGGCTATTTTGGAGTTTAGCTAATATTTTAACAACAAGCTAGCTTTTAAGGCTAATTTGATATCTGTTAAGGTTTTGAAGTTAATTTAGAGTTTAGCTCACATTGAAGCAACATAATAAGTATTTAGTAGTAATTGTCAAGTATTAGGAATTTAAGAAATTTTACTACAAATTTTTCAGATATTTAGATTAATTTCAGCGCTCTTTCGTAGCTCTTTAACAAAGTTTTCAGTCTTTTAGCAGATTTAACATTTTATAAATAACTTTTTCATTTTCAGCAAATCCCTTCATCAATTAAAGTAAATTCTTTCGCCATTTTCAGCTTCAGCATCTTCAGCAACTTCTTTCAGCAAAAAGCATTCACACTAGCATTTTTGCAGCTATTGCAACTTTTCTAGTTACAAGTTGGTTCATTGTAATCCTCATTAAATCTTGGACTAGAACTTATTCTTTAAATAAATCAAAATGTTTGTTTCCAAAATAATGACATTAAATGTTAGTCTAAACTTTGAGATATCCCTTAAAACGACCCCCCCCCCCCCCAAAAAAAAAAAAAAAAAAAACAGAATAAGAATTTTTTGAGTCTTAAAAAGTTTTTCTGTTGTCAAAAAGGACTTGGATTTATTTTATTAATAATTTCATTATTTCTAGATTTGATCGTTTTACGAGACAAAAAAATTTGACTGTGTTGTCTTTAAATAATGTTTGAAATTTTTGCTTTTGATTGAATAGTTTGGAGTTTAAGACTTTTAGCCAATAAAGCTTTAATTAAAATTTATTTAAAATATTTCTGGTTTTTAAACTTAGTTGAAAGTTGTTTGAAAAAAATTAAAAAAAAAATACAAATTTCTCAAAAACATTTTTTTTGGGGGGGTCTCAAACAGGTGAGCTGTCAAACACACCTGAACGAGGTCAATATGTGGATCAATATGTGGATCAATATGTGGATCCCGTCATGATAAACCTGCAGTTTTCTGCCTTTCAAAGAAATACGTCTTTTTATCCTGTAATAAACTTTTCCACTAAACTTGTTAAGAACTTTGTACTCGAGTCAGGAGTTAAAGGAGCTTCATCTCACGGCTCATCTTCATCCCATCTGTGATGTTGTAACGCTGGTTTCTGCTCCCTCTCACGTCCGTCTGCATCCTAGTTTGACTCCGAATCCTCTCATCTCTCCAGCATGAACCTTCTGACTGTGAAGTTCATTTTTTCTCCTCCGATCTCTGATTTTTTTTTCCCTCCTCCTTTGTGGCTCAGGGAGGGGGAACTTGCGCCCCCAGCTGGACAGCGCCATGCAGGACGTCAACGACCTGTACCTGCTGATGGAGGAGACGGAGAAGCAGGCGGTGCGAAGGGCGCTCCTGGAGGAGAGGGGGCGCTACTGCTCCTTTATCAACCTGCTGCAGCCTGTCGTGGTGAGAACGATCGGAGACGGAGCTTCTGTCACTCAGCCACAGAATACCGTCATTTAAACTTTAAAAATAAATATAAAAATATTTGTAAAATCGCTTTTGCGCTGAACACCTCTAAAGACACAAACAAAACCAATAAAAAGCTTCCGGAGTTTCTTTCAGAAATTAAAACCGTCTAACACAGATAACAGATGAGCAGACGCTTCCTTAGAAGGTCCAGAGGCTCCGCCCCCCACAGATAGAGTCAGAGTCCCATCCCCAAGTCGTCACATGTTGACATTTGGTTAGAGACCCCTTCACTTCACTTTTTGACGTTTTGGGTGTCCCCAACTCGTCGTTTCTTGACGTAGTGGCTGTTCGTAAGATCAAGGGTCCAAAACCCTCGGGACCAGGTCCCGGATGCTGCACCGGTCCAGTACCGGTAGGAAAACCAGACACTAGACGTGGTACCGGGTTAGGGTATTAGATGCAGCAAACCGGTACTCGGTTAGGGTACAGGTGCGCCCCGCGTCCCCGTACTGGACCGGTTCCGGGATTTAATGGGAACGGCCAGCACTTCAAAAAACGACGAGTTAGGGACACCCAAAACTTTAAAAAGTGACGCGATTTTTTTTTTTTTTTTTTTTAACTGACTCATATTTATTATTTCTATTGTTGTCATTACAACTATTATTATTGTTTTGTCCTCCTTTGCATTTTTCGTTGTTGTTTGCGTTTTTTTGTTTTTTTTTGGGTGGGGGGGTGGGGGGGTGGGGGGTGGGGGGGGTGCTAGAAAATGGAACAGCAATTCATATACTGTCATGTAACTGTAAAAATGTATGTGCTGTTGTCATAAATAAAGTTTAAAAAAAAAAAAAAAAAAGTGACGCGAAAGGGATCCTTGAAAGATGAGAGATGGTCAGGTGCATCATGGGAAATTACCCATTTTCAGAGATCTGAAAAAATTTCCTATAGCCAGGATATCAGCTCTGTGTTCATCCAAACGGGTCCAGATTTAACACAGAGCAGTCTGGAGTATAAAATCATCATAAAAGACTTTATTCTTTGTGTTTATTTGATTCTATGAAAGACTCTTCAATAAGAATGACAGCACCGTGATCTGGCTCGAAAATTAGCCGCTAGCTCTGTTTTTTTAAGTCCCGCCCCTTCGACTGTCTCCACCAATCATTCTTGGAGGCTTAATCTCATGTGACCAATCAGAAGTCCTCACTTCCTTGTTCTGATTCAGCTCATAAAGGTTATGTCCAAAATCAAGTGCACTCAAAATTTCCCAGAAGTCTTTGTGAAAAAATAACAGCTAAAGTTCCCGATTAGCATGGTAGCTTCCCGCAGGATCCGGCGTCAAAGACGTGGGTCTATATCAGTTTTGTACTACGTCTCCCATGATGCACTGAGTTAAAGTGACAGCGCCTCTGCGCTACAATGAGGTTCGCAATGACGCACAACGAACAAAAAATACTCAGTTTTCAAATCTGGTTTTTCCTTTTAAACAATTTTGGACTCTGAAAAAAACCCCCGCCTTAATCAAATGTCGATATGTGACGAGTTTGGAGTGAGAATGTGTCAGAGAAAGATCTAAAGATGGTTGAGGGAATCAGCCGTTTGTTTTTATGGAGAAATGAGTGTTTTACGTTTCCTGTCTCCTGCAGAATGTAGAGATCGCCATGCTGGGGGAGATAACTCACCTCCAAGCCGTCGTCGAAGACCTCACTGTTCTGACGGAAGACCCTCATAAGCTGCCGCCCGCCAGTGAACAGGTACACGTTTCATTTCCTCTTATCTGTTCCTCCAGGAATGTGCGATGTTGTGATCTCAGGTTTTAACACAAATTCAACAAGACACAACATTTAACAAGAATATTAACTAAATTATTGTTGTGTGACATGAAAAGGAAAATAACACAAATTCAATCAAACCCTGAAAATTGTTAAAAAATGTTTTTAAAAAAAGGGGAAAAAATCTGCCAGTGGGGTCAGAAAGAATTATATTTAGAAAAAAATTATCTAAACTCAAAACTCAGTTTTTGCCTACATTTGAATTTACCTTTATATTTTCTATTTGAAAAACTACATGCATGGTTATTTGGTATGATTTTAAACAGTCACCCATGTGACCCTACTTTTACTTTGTCATTTTTGTGATCAATCGCAGACTAAACTGCTAGCAGAAAACACTGTTAGCATCAATCGCAGACTAAACTGCTAACAGAAAACACTGTTAGCATCGATTGAAGGCTAAACTGCTAGCAAAAAACACTGTTAGCATCAATCGCAGGCTAAACTGCTAACGGAAAACACTTTTAGCATCAATCGCAGACTAAACTGCTAACAGAAAACACTGTTAGCATCAATCGCAGACTAAACTGCTAACAGAATACACTGTTAGCATCAATCGCAGACTAAACTGCTAACAGAAAACACTGTTAGCATCAATCGCAGAATAAACTGCTAACAGAAAACACTGTTAGCATCAATCGCAGACTAAACTGCTAACAGAAAACACTGTTAGCATCAATCGCAGACTAAACTGCTAACAGAAAACACTGTTAGCATCAATCGCAGACTAAACTGCTAACATAAAACACGGTTAGCATCAATCGCAGACTAAACTGCTAACATTAAACACTGTTACATCAATCGCAGACTAAACTGCTAACAGAAAACACTGTTAGCATCAATCGCAGACTAAACTGCTAACATAAAACACTGTTAGCATCAATCGCAGACTAAACTGCTAACATAAAACACGGTTAGCATCAATCGCAGACTAAACTGCTAACAGAAAACACTGTTAGCATCAATCGCAGATTAAACTGCTAACAGAAAGCACTGTTAGCATCAATCGCAGACTAAACTGCTAACAGAAAACAGTGTTAGCATCAATCGCAGATTAAACTGCTAACAGAAAACACTGTTAGCATCAATCGCAGGCTAAACTGCTAACAGAAAACACTGTTAGCATCAATCGTAGGCTAAACTGCTAACAGAAAACACGGTTAGCATCAATCGTAGGCTAAACTGCTAACAGAAAACACTGTTAGCATCAATCGCAGACTAAACTGCTAACAGAAAACACTGTTAGCCTGAATCGCAGACTAAACTGCTAACAGAAAACACTGTTAGCATCAATCGCAGGTTAAATTGCTAGCAGAAAACACTTATCATCAATCGCAGGCTAAACTGCTAACATAAAACACGGTTAGCATCATTCGCAGACTTAACTGCTAACATAATACACTGTTAGCATCAGTCGCAGGCTAAACTGCTATCAGAAAACACTGTTAGCATCAATCGCAGACTAAACTGCTAACATAAAACACGGTTAGCATCAATCGCAGACTAAACTGCTAACATAAAACACGGTTAGCATCAATCGCAGACTAAACTGCTAACATTAAACACTGTTACATCAATCGCAGACTAAACTGCTAACAGAAAACACTGTTAGCATCAATCGCAGACTAAACTGCCAACAGAAAACACTGTTAGCCTCAATCGCAGACTAAAATACTAACAGAAAACACTGTTAGCATCAATCTCAAAGTAAACTGCTAACAGAAAACACTGTTAGCATCAATCGCAGGTTAAACTGCTAGCAGAAAACACTTTTAGCATCGATCGCAGACTAAAATACTAACAGAAAACACTATTATCAGCTGCAGTTTCTGCAGGTAAATGCACAAAACAAAATCCATGATAAAAAGTTGGACGTGTTTTACTTCAGAGGCAGAAGCAGCCATTGTTGCCCCTGACCTTCCATACCTGCTTAAAATACCAGCTATAGCGACCCCTGTGCAGCTGCTCAGCCCACTGGAATCCCCAGTTTGAGTAACCTTTGAGCAAAGCACGGGGCCCACCTGTTCCAGGGAAAGCCGTAACGGCGCCAACCTTTTCTGATGGATTGCTGCAGGTGATCCGGGACCTGAAAGGATCCGATTATAGCTGGTCCTACCAGACGCCCCCGTCCTCCCCCAGCAGCACCACCTCCAGGAAGAGCAGCATGTGCAGGTATGCAACCTATCAATCTTCTCACTCTTCACTTGTCGCGTCGAGCTCAGGTTCTCCACAGATTTATCTTCCTGGTTCTCGTTTCCATTTTAAACCCAAATGTGTTGAACACCTCAAACGTGCCCCAAAAAGTCAACAGCTGTGTGATTCTGGGTCACAGGAGAATAGAACCGAAAGAAAGTCGCTCCAAAGTTTCAGTTCCTGATGTTTTCACCAATTAACACGTTTTCTTTTTAGGGTTTTCTGTATTTATTCTCCATTCCGAAGCGTGATGTGAGAGCTGGCGTCATCCACTCCCCCCAAATAACTTTGTTAGAGCCTCTGTGTGAAGAAAGTGAGATACAGGACCGCCCGTTTCAGAAGAAGAAGAAGATTGGTTCATCAAAAGGGGAAAAAAAAAAAAAAAAGAGGCCGTCTTTGGTCTTAACTGATAAGGAATATTCAGTTTGCCATATTTAATTAGGCATTCCTCCTTAAGCTTCATCCTGGAGGAAGAAGATTAATGAGAGGAGATAGCTGCAGATATGTTCTAGAGGGAGGAGGAGGAGGAGGAGGAAGGTGAGAAGAGCAGGTTGCACATTTCAAAAATGTGTGGGTGACAAAAAAAAAAAAAAAGCGATGCTGAGCGAGAACAACAAACAGCAGAAAAGGCAGCTTTTAATCTTCAGAGGCGCAGAAAAATGAAATCCGGGTTTAATGCTCTTTAATGCACCGACATTAGAAGAATGACACATTTATCACGCCTGCAGCTTTGTGATCAATTTTTCATCCAGCCTTTATTGTCTTCTCTGTGTTTTACATGCCCCCCCCCTCCCTCCTCCTGGAGAATACTTCCAGAACGTTCCGGTATCGATCAGCCTCCGTCCTCATTTTTCTGATGTTCTTCCAACAGCCTGCTGCAGATGCCCTCGGCGGGGGCCCACCGGCTCAGCAGCGTCTCCTCCCACGACTCGGGGTTCGTCTCGCAGGACGCCAACACGCTCTCCAAGCCCCCGTCCCCCATGCCGTCCGACATCACCAGCCAGGTAGGAAAACTCTTTTTACTTTAACGCGGCAGCGAAACCAGCAGCAGAAGCAGATTTGGCGTCTCTGGAGAATCCTCGGGCTGCAGCGCTGCAGAGGTCCCTCCATCTGCCGTCCCCCTCCCCTCCAAGATCGTCAAAATGCCTTTTGTTTTCACATTATAGTGATTCACACTTTCAGCAATATCAGCAATCTTGGTATCAAAACATTCAGCTTGTTCAGGACATTACTGCTGGTATTTTTAGTATTCATAAACTTTTAAGTGTTTGACATATCGAGTAAAATATACCCAATAAGAAAAAAAATGAGAAAGTCTTTAAATTTCAATACTTAAAGTAAATTAACAAGATATAAATATATTCATGGGATATGTTTTCATCTTTTAAAGTAATTAAATATGGAAAATAGTAATAAAAATATTAAATTAAAAAGAAAAGTTGAGTTTTTCTAAATTTTTAGCAGCATGCTAACATTTTGAGCTGAATTAGTTACCTGAGGAATTTTAGGCCTGTTTTGTGGTGTTTAGCCAGTATTTTAGCAACATGCTAAAATTTTTATGGCTATTTTTTTGTATACTGAGTTTTATTTTTTATTTTTTTTCTTTGCTAATTTAGAGTTATTTAGCTTTTCTGGCTATTTTTTTGTATACTGAGGTTCATTTTTTATTTTTTTCTTAGCCTAATTTAGAGTGTTCCTCCTATTAGTAGCAAACAGGTCATTAAACGTTTTTAGCTAATTTTAGTTTACTGCGGAATTTTAGTCGTATTGGAGTTATCAAGCCATATCTTGAGCAACAAGCTAGCTTTTCTGGCTATTTTGTATTACTGAGTTTTATTTTTATTTTTGTTTTAGCAATTTATTTAGAGTTTTGCTCTTATTTTAGGAACAGGCTAACGTTTTTAGCTAATTTAGTTTACTGCGGAATTTTAGTCTATCTTTGGCGATAAGCCACTATTTAAGCAACAAGGTAGCTTTTTTGGCTAATTTGTTATCTACTGGGGTTTGTAGGCTAATTTAGAGTTTAACTCCTATTTAATCAACAGGCTAACATTTTTGGCTAATTTAGCTTACTGAGGAATTTTAGGCTGTTTTGGTGTTTTGCCAGTATTTTAGCAACAAGCTAGCTTTTCTGGCTATTTTTTTGTATACTGAGTTTTATTTATTTATTTTTTTCTTAGCTAATTTAGAGTTTTGCTCTTATTTTAGGAACAGGCTAACGTTTTTAGCTAATTTAGTTTACTGTGGAATTTTAGTCTATCTTTGGAGTTAAGCCAGTATTTAAGCAACAAGCTAGCTTTTCTGGCTATTTTTTTGTATACTGAGTTTTATTTATTTATTTTTTTCTTAGCTAATTTAGAGTTTTGCTCTTATTTTAGGAACAGGCTAACGTTTTTAGCTAATTTAGTTTACTGTGGAATTTTAGTCTATCTTTGGAGTTAAGCCAGTATTTGAGCAACAAGCTAGCTTTTCTGGCTATTTTTTATCTACTGGGGTTTTTTAGGCTAATTTAGCATTTAGCTCCTATTTAATCAACAGGCTAACATTTTTGGCTAATTTAGTTTACTGAGGAATTTTAGGCTGTTGTGGTGTTTAGCCAGTATTTTAGCAACAAGCTAGTTTTTTTGGCTATTTTTTTGTATACTGAGTTTTATTTATTTTTTTTCTTTGCTAATTTAGAGTTTTGTTCTTATTTTAGGAACAGGCTAATGTTTTTAACTAATTTAGTTTACTGCAGAATTTTAGTCTATCTTTGGAGTTAAGTCAGTATTTAGGCAACAAGCTAGCTTTTCTGGCTATTTTGTTATCTACTGGGGTTTTTTAGGTTAATTTAGAGCAGGGGTGGGCAATTGTTTTGACTCGTGGGCCACAAAGGGTTCTAAAATTTGGCACAAGGGCCGGACAAAGAGCAGATGGAAGGAAAGATTGGGTAATCAACCTCATGAACTAGAAAGATAATATGGAATTTAGAGAAAAACATGCTTTAATTTGGATTCAAATTCACATATATTAATTTAAAAACAGAAAATTTTGGGAGTTAATTTCTAATTTTTATTTTTGTTCTCTTTTGGGTGATCCAATGGGTTGATGTTCTTCAGAGGAAAATGTGAACTCAAAGAAATGCTGCATTTATGTGGTGTAGGAATAATCCGAAAGATAACCATCTGACTCAGAAAGGAACACACACGAACGTCAGAGAAACAACACCATTCATGGGAAGAAACCAGAAATACAATGAAAATAAAACAATAATTAAGATTTTTGATTCAATGTATTTTAATTTGGAGGGCCAGATTAAGTAGCTTAAGGGGCCGCATGTGGCCCCCGGGCCGTAGTTTGCCCACCCCTGATTTAGAGTTTAACTCCTATTTTAGCAACAGGCTAATATTTTTAGCTTATTTAGTTTACTGAGGAATTTTAGTCTGTATTTGGAGTTAAGCCAGTATTTGAGCAACAAGCTAGCTTTTCTAGCTATTTTTTTGTATACTGAGTTTTATTTTTATTTTTTTTCTTAGCTAATTTAGAGTTTTGCTCTTATTTTAGGAACAGGCTAACGTTTTTAGCTAATGTAGTTTACTGCGGAATTTTAGTCTATCTTTGGAGATAAGCCACTATTTAAGCAACAAGCTAGCTTTTCTGGCTAATTTGTTATCTACTGGGGTTTTTTAGGCTAATTTAGAGTTTAACTCCTATTTTAGCAACAGGCTAACGTTATTTTAGCTAATTTAGTTTACTGCGGAATTTTAGTCTGTATTTGGAGTTAAGCCAGTATTTGAGCAACAAGCTAGCTTTTCTGGCTATTTTTTTGTATACTGAGTTTTAATTTTTATTTTTTTTTTTCTTAGCTAATTTAAACGTTTTTGCTCGTTATTTAGGAACAGGACTCATATTATTCTAACTAATTTAGTTTACTGCGGAATTTAGTCTAGAAAGTTTAAGCTATCTATTTAAGAGCCAACAAGCTAGCTTTCTGGCTATATAATTTGTTTATTTACTGGGATTTTTTAGGCTAGTTTTAGAGTTTAACTCCTATTTTTAGAAACAGTGCTTAATATTTTAAATTTAGTTTACTGCGAATTTTAGTCTGTATTTGGAATTAAGCCAGTACTTAACAAGCAAGCTAGCTTTCTGGCTATTTTTTTGTATACTGAGTTTATTATTTTTTATTTTTTTTCTTAGCTAATTTAGAGTTTTGCTCTTATTTTAGGAACAGGCTAACGTTTTTAGCTAATTTAGTTTACTGCGGAATTTTAGTCTATCTTTGGAGTTAAGCCAGTATTTGAGCAACAAGCTAGCTTTTCTGGCTATTTCTTTATCTACTGGGGTTTTTTAGGCTAATTTAGCATTTAGCTCCTATTTAATCAACAGGCTAACATTCTTAGATAATTTAGTTTACTGAGGAATTTTAGTAAAGCTTGTTACTCATATACTAAGTAATCTCCAAAAATAGACTAAAATTCCTCAGCAAACTAAATTAGCTAAAAACGTTAGCCTGTTGCTAAAATAGGAGCTAAACTCTAAATTAGTTTAAAAAAAAAAATACCCTCAGTAGATAAAAAAATAGCCAGAAAAGATAGCTTGTTGCTCAAATACTGGCTAAACTCCAAAGATAGGTTTATTTTAACAACAGGTTAACTTTTTTTTTAGACTAATTTAGTTTACTGATAAATTTTAGGCTATTTTGGGTTTTAGCTAGTGTTTAAGCAATGTGCTATCTTTTTTGGCTAATTTGGCATCTGCTAAGGTTTTTTTTTATGCCAATTTGGAGTTTAGCTAATATTTGAGCAACATGTGAACTTTTTTAGCTCATTTGTTATCTACTGAGTTTTTTTAGGCTTATTTAGAGTTTAGTTTCTAATATAGCAACAGGCTAACGTTTTTGGCTAATTTAGTTTGCTGAGTAATTTTGGGCTATTTTTGGAGTTTCGCAATAATTGAGCAACAAGCTAGCTTATCTGGCTAATTTGTTATCTACTGGGATTTTTAAGCTAATGTAGAGTTTAACTTCTATTTTAGCATCAGGCTAACATTTTTAGCTAATTTCGTTTGCTGAGGAATTTTAGTCTATCTTTGGAGTTAAGCCAGTATCTAAGCAACAAGCTAGCTTTTCTGGCTATTTTGTTATCTACTGGGGTTTTTTAGGCTAATTTATCATTTAGCTCCTATTTAATCAACAGGCTAACATTTTTAGCTAATTTAGTGTACTGAGGAATTTTAGTAAATCTTGTTACTCAAATACTAAGTAATCTCCAAAAATAGACTAAAATTCCTCAGCAAACTAAATTAGCTAAAAACGTTAGCCTGTTGCTAAAATAGGAGCTATACTCTATATTAGATAAAAAAATAAATACCCTCAGTAGATAAAAAAATAAGCCAGAAAAGATAGCTTGTTGCTCAAATACTGGCTAAACTCCAAAGATAGGTTTATTTTAACAACAGGTTAACTTTTTTTTTTTTACTAATTTAGTTTACTGGTAAATTTTAGGCTATTTAGGGTTTTAGCTAGTGTTTAAGCACTGTGCTAGCTTATTTGGCTTATTAAGCATCTGCTAAGGTTTTTTTTATGTCAATTTGGAGTTTAGCTAATATTTGAGCAACATGTTAACTTTTTTAGGTCATTTGTTATCTACTGAGTTTTTTTTAGGCTTATTTAGAGTTTAGTTTCTAATATAGCAACAGGCTAACGTTTTTGGTTAATTTAGTTGGCTGAGTAATTTTAGGCTATAAATGAGCAACAAGCTAGCTTTTCTGGCTAATTTGGCATCTGTTGGGGTTTTTTGGGCTAATTTGGAGTTTAACACACTAAATATATTTGCTAAATTGGCATGTATTGGGGATTTTTGGTAACACTTTAGATGAGGTGCTGCAAAAAACTCACTGTAATGTTGACAATGATACCTACTACATTTATTAAGCTTGTAAGCAGTTTATTGATATGGTATTTGTAGACAAAGGTCTCACTTTAGATGTTATTAAATCTTACCAAGTATGTTAATAGACATTATGTGGCTTATTGTACTATAAATGTCTTATCTACACCCTATAAACACAGTAATAATGTTTGCTAATGTGTTAATAAAGCTTGTTAAGACATCTTATTATAACGTGTTACCGGATTTTTAAAATATTTACCTAAATTTTTTTACAAAATTCAGGTCAACTTCAGGCGCTCGATTATAGTTCTTTAACAAAATTTCCCGTCTTTTATTAAATTTAAAATTTTGCAAATAGCTTTTGCATATTAAACAAATCCCTTCAGCAATTAAAGTCAATGCGTCCCCATTTTTAGCAAAAAGCTTCTGCATCTACTTTCAGCAAATAACATTCGCCATTATCGCAGGTAATGCAACTTTTCTAGTAGACTTACCGTTTGCAAAGAATAAATTCTTCTCCCTGCAGAAGGATCAAGTTATTCAGGCCTTTGGCTTTGAGCAGATTGCAGATCTAGAAGTGATGCAACGTTCCTTTTGTAAATGAAGCGTCTCACGGGCGACTTTATTTTCAATCTCGTCTTCAGTCTGTAAATCCCACAAGAGAGAGAAGCGAATCCCTGAGTGTAAAGCTCTCTGAAGCCTCCTTCCTATACATCTATCACACCTACATCCTTCTCCTTATTTCCTCTGAACCTCCACTGCCCCCCCCCCCCCCCCCCAACCCCCTCTTTCCAGAAATCAACAAGCTCAGCCTCCTCCGAGGCCTCAGAAACCTGCCAGTCTGTCAGCGAGTGCAACTCTCCCACAGCGGTTAGTACTGCATGCTTTCCTCTGCAGCCTGCATGCTGTGCTGGACACACGTGCACACACACACACACGTGCACACACACGTATTTCCCCTCGTTGTTGTGAGCCCGTGGGCTCCTCGGGACAGCCGCACTGCGATTTTAGCCGTGGACTGTTTGTGGATGTTGAGCGCTCTGACTTGTCTGTCCATTCCGCAGTTTGGCTCATGCTCATCCTTCGGCACCTTCCGCCCTCCTGCTTTCTCTCACACCGGCACCATCCGGCCTCTATCTGTCATACTTCCCTCGTCTCCCACATTTAACCACTCCCCCGGATCCAACGATCCTTCACCCACATCAAAGGTTCCTAGCTGGAAGGTTTGTTTTGCAGTATTTTTTTTGGGTTGCCCCCTCCTTTTCATTCTTTGCTTCTTATATTTTTTTCTGCATTTTAACCTCAGTCACCATTTGGCTCAGTTTGCTCCACTAAGTAACGCTGTCACAGCCGGTCTGCACTCATCTGTACAGTTTTTCCTTGCTTATCCCGAGAGTTATAACTCATAGATGTTTTAAGGGTGTTGAACTCCTCACTAAATGTTTTATAAAGATTTCTCAGACAGACATGAACATTTTCACTCTTTATTTAAACTCAAACTTGAAGAGAAAAATAAGGATTATAGAATGAAAACAAAGAGCTGATCGTGATAAACGACATTTTTCAAACTCATTCTGTACAAGAGAAAAATCAGTATGGAGATAAAATAGACTCAACCCGATTTGTGTACCGAATTCTTGATTTGTAACATTTTGTACAAAAGTATGAAATTTATTAAATTAAAAAAATACAATTTACAAAAGCACAAATTAAAATTGCAACAGCTTTAAGCTAAATTACACACACATTTTTAATAATTACACACAAAACCACATTTACGCACAAATCTAATGTGAGACTCTTTTAATGCTGCTAGAATTCTGGGTCATCACAAAAAAAAAAGATTGTATTTTTTTAAATTTCACAATTATTGTACTTTTGCACAAAATAGATTGTATGAGATACAAATCAAGAAATATGTACACACAAACTTGGGTGAGTCTATTTTCTCTCCATATGACAGGAAGGACCCCTAGGTCCCCAGCCAATCAGAAAGCAAAACGCAATGTGCTTTAATTATAAGCAAAATAAAACAACCTGAAAAAGGTTTTTGGAACGGCAGTAAAGCGAGGGAACACTGTACGAGCTTTTGCCGAGGTCACGAACCAAATCGACTGAGAGTGCGGCAGTTTGGTAGCAAACGGCGAGGAAGATGGCCTGATTGTCCCATCTGCCACTGCAGGACTGGGCCAAGTCCAGCTCCTGCGAGCCGTCGCTAGCCAGCACGCCGCAGCACAGGAGGGAGCCGGCGGACAAGATGAGGGAAGCAGAGGCTCCGCCCAGTCCGCAGGGATACTCCGGGATGCAGGCGGACGATCCAAGCAGAGCGAGGAGTGGAATTATCACGGCAAAGGTAGGCACTCCTTAGGGAGGGGGAAGGAAATGTCAGGGCGGCAGCGTGTGCATTGTCATGCTAATGTCGACTAATCTGCATGTTTCTGCTACCTGTCTGTGTTGGTGTCCCCGCCACAGCACGGGGAGCCCCTATCTCCGGCAGCCAGCACTCTGGCCATGGTCCTGACCCGCGGCCTGAGCATGGAGCAGCAGAAGAGCAGCAGAGACTCTCTGCAGTACTCCAGCGGCTACAGCAGCCAGACCAACACCCCCTCCTGCTCCGAGGACACCATACCCTCACAAGGTAAGGCCAACCCCCCAGAGCAAAGGTCACGGCTAGGGTTGGGCACTGAAATTCGGTTCCTAGTAGGAACCGTTATGATTTATGCGGTTCTACCAAAACTGAAATAAGCTAATCCTTCTGCCTTTTGAAAGAATAATTCGGTCTATGGTGTGCAACACAGAACTGGATTAATCCTCTTCTTGTTCTTTTTTTTATTGCTGCAATGGCGGTTCTAGGCCACCATAAGAGTGTTGTTTCCCTTAATATTTGCCCCTTCTCGGGTTCATGCGGGACAGCCTTTAAACTCAGTCATAGAGACACAGAAACACAGTGGAAGCGGCTGTCATCCAAACACCTCCCCCAAGAAGGCCCGGCCCTCGGTTGCATGGCGTCCTAGGCGAAAAACAAATTTGGCGCCCTCTGCAGGATCTAACTTTTGGACGTTCCAGCTGGGGCTCGGAGGGGGATACTCTGTGTTTAGAAACAAGCTCACTAACTGACCGCATCACAAATCAGCCAACTTTTAAGGGGAAAGTAGGGGGATACCAACTGTTAAACGTGTTTAAACAACACTAGATCGCCAGTAAAATTTGTCTTTTTTGTCCAAAATGCAGGGGGAGTGAATTAATTTTTAAGCAATTTTATAGAAGTAAAACAGAAGAACCTCTGCTTTGATCCCCCGTCCTCCCCACAAGCCAGATTTGACAGCGACAGGAAGGGAGGGGGAGTTATTGATTACATTAAACGTTTGAGTTACTTTATGTAAGTTTTTTGATTATTACTTTTTTATGTATTTATTTTTTTTGCAGGAAATTAGTAGTGTGTCAAAAAAACAGAAAAAAATGATATATAATATTGGGATTTGACACCTCCTCTAGCAGATGGAAACCCAGGCGGCCGCCTAGGTTGCCTATGCCCAGGGCCGAGTTAGATAGAAGCCCCGGTAACCCCTCAGACACTGCAGCTGAGGGGCCGCGGTCTCCAGCTCAGGATCATATCTTTGACAGGTCGCGAGTAGCAAATTCAGCAAAAGAGGGGCGGGGCACCAGTTTGCGGCTCAGAAGTTGGGGAGCTCAGATTTAATAGGAACAGCCAGCGCGTCAAAAAAACATCAATTTTTGATGTGGAGGTCTTAATCATTCGCCAATATGTGACGACTGGGAATAAAAATGTGTTGATTTGGGAAGAAGTAGACATAATTTTTTGTTACTGAAGTACCGAAATTGGCACAGATTAGGAACCAAAACTGAAATCAAAGAACCGCTTTGGCACCGGAAACGAATAAACCCAATCGGTACCCAACTTTACTCACGCCATGCATGAGCAGCAGAGGGAATTCCCTCAGTGTCTGCCATCCTGTGGATAAAAACCAATCCCCCGACAGCTTTCACAGAGGTCATGTGATCTCCAGCTTTTGCTGACGACTCTCTTCTCTCCATCAGGTTCCGACTACGAGTGCTACTCTCTGAACGGAGATGCTGACGGCGAGGGCCAGGCCGACTTCGACAAGTCCTCCACCATCCCGCGGCACAGCAACATCGCCCAGAGCTACCGCCGCATGATCCAAACCAAGAGGCCCGCAAGTACGGCGGGTCTGCCCGCGGGGCGGAGCCCGCAGGGGACTCCCAACGGCGCCGGGGGCGGCGGCTCCGGAGTCATATCCTCGGGGACTGCCACCATTCGTCGGACCCCGTCCACGAAGACGGGGGTGAGGCGCACCCCGTCCACGTCCGGCCCCATCCCTATCCGGCCTCCCATTGTTCCCGCCAAAACCCCCACTGTGCCAGACTCTCCAGGCCACGCCAGCCCCTCCCCGCACCACACGGGCGGCGAGGAGTTCCTGTACGGCGGGGACATATACATGAAGGGTTCTCCTAAGCGGATGAGCCTCCCTGACACCACATGGAGCAGAGGGGGAGGGGGCGCCGCCGATAGGACTCTGTACCCCCAGCAGGCGCCTGGCATGAGCGCCCAGAGTGGCGAGGAGGACCCTCTGCTGGCTGCCAACCGTCACAGTCTGGTGGAGAAGATAGGGGAGCTGGCGGCCAGCGCTCACGCCCTCGGCGAGGGTCACTTCCCGTTTTCCAGCTCGCTGCTCGGGGAGTCCGCTCAGCGCGCCCCCCAGGAGCTGTCCTCTGTAAAGGACGTGGACATGCTGGTGACCATTCGCCGCGGGGTGAAGCTGCGCAAGACGAAGACTGACGATCGGTCGGCTCCCAGAATCCTCCGGTAGTTGGAGCCCCAAAAAACAAACTGAACGTTTGAAACAGAAGAGCAATTGTTAAAAGCGGCGAGGAATGAAGGCCCGCGTACCCGCCGACGACTGAACCGCACACTCCAAGTGTGTCCGGACAAACTTCTCCTTCTTTCTTTTATCTTTGCTTTTGTTTGTAGGCTTTGTTGCTCCTCGTGTTGTTTCAGCCCAGTTTATCCCTACAGGGGCGCGGGGATCCACGGCCCCCCGCGTCCACCCTCCCCGCTCCGCTGGTTATTATCTAATTGTGCATTTCTGGATCCACGCGGCGGAAATGGGAGGCGCTTTTCTCCCCATCACTGTTCAGGCTCCGTGTTGCGGCTTCGTCTGATGAGCTGAAATCGCCACGCTCAAATGGAGGCGAAACAGCGGCGTTTATATTGCTGTTGTGTCAATATATTCTACAAATAAAACAGTGTTTCTACTTTAAAGTGTCTTGTTTGTTAGAAAATCGGGTGTCCCACTTTTAAAAAAAAAATAAAATAAAATCCACATTAGTGTTGAAATGAGCTCCAATTTCATCATGTTTTTGTTTAAGGTCACAGAAAAGTGGAACAGTTATACCCAGCGCAGCAGCAGGAATTAATTGCTGTTTTTATTTACATTTTAAATATGGCTGGACTAGTTTCTTAGGATATTTCATGTTTTTGAAATGAACGGTAATTTCCTTTTCTTTCTCCCAGGAGGTTTATTAAGAGGAAAAACAAACTTTCTCAATTATAATATTAATAATAATAGTAAATAGAAAAGTTGCATTACCTGTGATAATGCTAGTGTGAATGCTTTTTACTGAAAGTAGTCGCTGAAGCTGAAGAGATGCTGAATCTTTTTGGTGAAAACGGTGATGAAATTTACTTTAATTGCTGCAGGGAATTCCTGAAAAGACAAAAACTGTTAGCGAAATGTTAAATATGCTAAAACACTGGAATTTCTTTTAAAGAACTATAAAAGAGTTCTGAAGTTGACTTAAATTTCTAAAAGGTTTGTTGTAAAATTTATAAAAATTTCCTATAATACGTGCCAATTTTGAAAAAAAGAATGGTGTGTTGCTTAAATGAGCTAAGCTCAAAATTAGCCCCAAAAACCTCAGTAGATAACAAATCGGTAAAAAAAAATGTTAGCCTGTTGCTAAAATAGAAACTAAACTCTAAATTAGCCAACTAAAAACATCTGTGAAAAACAACTTAGCCAAAAACGTTAGCATGTTGCTGATATTAGCTTAAAAAGTAAGCTTAAAAAAACTCAATATATTCAAATTAGCCCAAACACTAACATATTTCATAAATACTAGCTAAACTCCAATATAGCCTAAAATTCCTCAGTAAAATTAATTAGTCAAAAACGTTAGCCTGCTGCTAAAATAGAAGCTAAACTCTAAATCAGCCTGAAAAACCTCAGTAGATGCCAAATTAGCTAGCTAAACTCCAAATCAGCATAAAAAACCTCAGTAGAAAACAAACTAGCCAAAAACATTAGCATGGCACTAAAATACTAGCTAAACTAGAAATTATCCTTAAAAAAAACCTCAGTATATAAAAAATTAGCCAAAAATGTTATCATGTTGCTTAAATATTAGCTAATCTCCAAATTAGCTTTAAAAAAAAAAACCTTAGTAGTTGCCAGATTAGCTAGCTATACCCCAAATTAGCATAAAAAACATCAGTAGAAAAAAATAAGCCAATAACACTAGCATGGCACTAAAATATTAGCTAAACTACAAATTAGCTTTAGAAAAAAAACGTCAGTAGATGCCAAATTAGCTAGCTAAACTCCAAATTAGCATTAAAAACCTGTTTAAAACAAACTAGCAAAAAGCGTTAGCATGGAACTAAAATATTAGCTAAACTACAGATTAGCATGAAAAACCTTAGTAGATAACTAATTTACCTAAATCTTGAGCATGTTGCTAAAATATTAGCGAAACTCCCTTTAAAAAAATATTTTAATAGATTAAAAGATATCCATTGAATATATTTAAATGCTTGTTGCCAATCTACTGAAAATTTTGAAATTTGAAGATTTTCTTATTCAGTTGTTATTTTACTCAATATTTCAAAAACTATGAAGTTTATGAATACAAAATATACTAGCAGTATTCATGCAGCATTCACACAATAATAATAGTTTCACATCCAGTTAATGAGAAATCTGTTCATCTGTGTGTCTGCAGTCCTCTGAGCGGACAGCGGGTGGCGCCACAGTCTGTGACCTCCTTTAAAATCAGGCTTGGCAGGATTTCTGAGGAGGATTCTCAGAAAGGAAAAAAAAAAACTCCTCATTTGTGCTGTAGCGAAGGGGCATGGACGCCGGCATTTACCGGCTGACCAGCACCGGTTTCACACTCTAATGACTAAACGGAGGCTTAGCTCCATAAGCTGCTGGATATTTTATGTTTCATCTAAATGTGGACTTGCTAAATCTGTGTCAGCTCCTCTTGCCAAGTGTTTATTAGCATAGGCTGTGTGCTGTAAAACACACTCAGGGGGATGGGAACTTTTTATTTCTGGGAGCTGCTGCGGCTGAAAGCCTCATTAATTAGTGAAATATTAGTCTGAAAGTGGACTTTCAGCTGCAGATACCTGCACTTTAGAGAGATGTGGTGGGGATTGGTTTGAGTCCACAGCATCATCTGGACAGAAAAAAACCAACATGATGGATTGGGTGAAGACTTAGAGAGAGACGGCTTGTCAGGTAACAGGTTTGTGAGGATGATAAAGGGTGTGACTTCAGGTTTGTTTGGGGCAGGGGTCCCCAAACTTTTTCTTGTGAGAGCCACATAACTTTTTTCTTCACTGATGCTGGGCCGGGGTCGGTTTGTTGGCTTGCAGAAAAATTGTTTTCTAAAAGCATTTCTATCTGTGATTCATGCTAACACTGTTTTCTATTATCGGTTCTTTCTGCTATTGATGCTAACAGCATTTTCTGTTATCTGATCTTTCTGCGATTGATGCTAAACCTGTTTTTTACTAGCAGTTCTGGCTGCAATTTAAGCTAACCCTGTTTTTCATTGGCAGTTCAGTCTGCGATTGAAGCTAACAGTGTTTCCTATTATCTGATCTTTCTACGATTGATGCTAACAGGCATTTTCTTTTAGCAGTTTTGTCTGCAATTGAAGCTAACCGAGTATTCTGTTAGCAGTTCCATCTACAGTTGATGCTAACGCTGTTTTCTATTATCAGTTCTTTCTGCGATTGATGCTAACTGCATTTTCTGTTAGCATTTTTGTCTGTGATTGATGCTAACACTGTTTTCTATTATCAATTCTTTCTGCGATTGATGCTAACCCAGTTTTTTGTTAGCAGTTTTGTCTGCAATTGAAGCTAACGGAGTATTCTGTTAGCAGTTCCATCTGCAATTGATGCTAACGCTGTTTTCTATTATCAGTTCTTTCTGCGTTTGATGCTAACTGCATTTTCTGTTAGAATTTTTGTCTGTGATTGATGCTAACACTGTTTTCTATTATCAGTTCTTTCTGCGATTGATGCTAACTGCATTTTCTGTTAGCAGTTTTGTCTGTGATTATTGCTAACACTGTTTTCTATTATCAATTCTTTCTGCGATTGATGCTAACCCTGTTTTTTGTTAGCAGTTTTGTCTCCGATTGAAGCTAACAGAGTTTTCTGTTAGCAGTTCTTTCTGTCAGTGATGCTAACAGCGTTTCTGTGAGTCGTTCTGTCTACGAATGACAGTGTGCTTTTCTCAGCGTTTCAGTCTGCAATTGAAGCTAACAGTATTTTCTGTTAGCAAAACTTTTTTGCTAACGAAAACACTACTAGCAAAACACTGTTTTGCTAGCAGTTTTAGCAAACAATCTCAAAGCCAGATTGGTGGGGGGAAAAAAAGCAAAATCATGCGTCTCTGATAGTGTGTGGGGAGCATGGGCAAAATGTGGAGGTGGGCCAGATCCGGCCCGCGGGCCGTAGTTTGGAGACACCTGGTTTATAATGGAAATATTGAGTTGCATTTAGTATTTTCCTCCATCTTCTCTCCAATGGGTTATTCCTAATCCAGCCGCCCTCTTCGGCAGCACCATTGTTGCCTCGAACTGGTTGAGAGATGGAAACACACCTAATGGTGGAGCACTGATGAGCTAATTAGCTCAGAAACGGAGCTGCTAGTTTTATTTGATGATCGCTCTGTCTAATGTTTCAGGAAGGAGAGCATCGCTTTGATTTTTTTCACAGCCTTTTTGTGAAGCAGCGTTGCTGGGATCGCTCTTTTCTGCTGGAGTTTAGTCTCCAGCCCCCCTTTTTTCTGCTTTCCTTTGAATCTTGAATCCTCTGGCTCCACCAATCACAGCGCAGAAGTGATGTAAGAGACTAAGTGTTGAAACAACAGGACATGCATTAATCATGACAATATTTTGGGGCTTTTTTTTTCTCTTCCGCTCTCCTGCACGTATTGAATCATCCAATAAAAATGTCATCTTCTCTGAAAGCCCAGTTCAAAGGTTAAACTGCCGTTTGATGGCCACATACTCCAGTTTGGTCTCTTTTTGTTCCTCTGCAAACGTCTCAACCTGGCTGCACGCGCTGCTCTATGATTAATCCATCTATTAATAAACAGTTAGGGTTCTGCAGCACAACTGTGCCTGTAGGGGATCACGGATCAAATCTAATTAGGTGCCGTGTGTATACATGAGGGAGATGTCTTTATATTTTTAACTGCTTTAGGTTCTGATGAGGTAAAACATCCCGAGGGCCTTGTGTGCTCCACCACAAACTGAGGTGCTGCTGGTGCTGATGCTCCTGGTGCTGTTGGTGCTGCTGATGCTCCTGGTTCTGGTCCTGCTGGTGCTGATGCTCCTGGTGCTGTTGGTGCTGCTGATGCTGCTGGTGCTGATGCTGCTGGTGCTTATGCTGCTGATGCTCCTGGTGCTGTTGGTGCTGCTGATGCTCCTGGTTCTGGTCCTGCTGGTGCTGATGCTCCTGGTGCTGCTGATGCTGGTGCTGATGCTGCTGGTGCTGATGCTCCTGGTGCTGATGCTCCTGGTGCTGATGCTCCTGGTGCTGATGCTCCTGGTGCTGATGCTCCTAGTGCTGCTGATGCTCCTGGTGCTGATGCTCCTGGTGCTGATGCTCCTGGTGCTGATGCTCCTGATCCTGATGCTGCTGGTGCTGGTGCTCCTGGTGCTGTTGGTGCTGCTGATGCTGGTGCTGATGCTGGTGCTGATGCTGCTGATGCCCGTGGTGCTTATGCTGCTGATGCTCCTGATGCTGATGCTCCTTGTGCTGTTGGTGCTGGTGCTGATGCTCCTTGGTGCTGTTGCTCCTGGTCCTGATGCTCCTGGTCCTGATGCTCCTGGTGCTGATGCTCCTGGTGCTGATGCTCCTAGTCCTGATGCTCCTGGTGCTGATACTCCTGGTGCTGATGCTCCTAGTCCTGATGCTCCTGGTGCTGATGCTCCTTGGTGCTGATGCTCCTGGTCCTGATGCTCCTGGTGCTGATGCTCCTTGGTGCTGTTGCTCCTGGTCCTGATGCTCCTGGTGCTGATGCTCCTGGTGCTGATGCTCCTGGTGCTGATGCTCCTGGTGCTTATGCTCCTGATGCTGATTCTCCTTGGTGCTGATGCTCCTGGTCCTGATGCTCCTGGTCCTGATTCTTCTGGTGCTGATGCTCCTGGTCCTGATGCTCCTGATGCTGATGCTCCTGATGCTGATGCTCCTGGTGCTTATGCTCCTGATGCTGATTCTCCTTGGTGCTGATGCTCCTGGTCCTGATGCTCCTGATGCTGATGCTCCTTGGTGCTGATGCTCCTGGTCCTGATGCTCCTGGTGCTGATGCTCCTTGGTGCTGTTGCTCCTGGTCCTGATGCTCCTGGTGCTGATGCTCCTGGTGCTGATGCTCCTGGTGCTGATGCTCCTGGTGCTGATGCTCCTGGTGCTTATGCTCCTGATGCTGATTCTCCTTGGTGCTGATGCTCCTGGTCCTGATGCTCCTGGTCCTGATTCTTCTGGTGCTGATGCTCCTGGTCCTGATGCTCCTGATGCTGATGCTCCTGATGCTGATGCTCCTGGTGCTGATGCTCCTGGTGCTGATTCTCCTGATGCGGCGTCGGTTGTCATGCCGCTCCCGGAAACGGCTCTTCCAGGAAACCTGGCCTCCTTTGAATCTTCTCTCTGAAGGCTCAGTGATGAATGGTTTCCAGAGCCACGGACGCGTCCTCATCCATTTTAATTGTCCTGTCATTCTCTAATAAACCTGCCTGTCTTAGCCAATTATTTCCTTGACTTGTGCTGAAAGCAGTGTTTTAAGACTTTTTGAGCACTGCTCAGTCTGTGCCTCCGAGCTGATGTTTGTGCCAGCTCCTATTAACGCCCCCTTCATTCACTGCTGGATGTTTTAACCCACTTTCTTAGAGGGCTAATGAATAATGTCCATCTAAGAAAGCGTACAAGTGACATCCGGGGACCTTGTGTCGGAAACGTCTGCGCGTTTGGGCTGCGGTGCGCGCAGCATCACAAGCGCAGGCCTTTATTAGGCTGCAGCCTTCAGAAGCTCTGTTTGAGTGAAGGGAATGGGTTTGGTCAATTATTCATTAAGTAAGCGTGAGGCTTTCTAATGTTCACTGACTGCTTTCTTCACTCTGATGGTTATTTTTTTCTGTCTCGGAGTCCCGCAGCTTCCAGTTATCAGAACAGAGAGATGATGAGGCTGTTTCATGATTTTTTAGTTTTCTATTCATTAAAGCTTTGTAGTTTTTTTTTCTGGAGCCTCGGGAGATCACTGCTGCACACTCCCCCTCCCACCCTGACCTGAACCTGTGATTGAATGAGCTTTTTTTTTTTTCTGCAGTCCTCTCCCATGCTGGCAGTCGCGGTGAACTTCTCGACGTGGGACGCGATAAAAGCCGCGCCTCCATCTGCATTCATGAAGCGCCGATGGGGTTGAAAGGACGGATGAGGCGCACGCCGCTTTGACGTGCAGCCGATGCTGCATGTGGCCGTTTCTCATGTGTCACATGAATGCTTCCGGTTGGGGTCGGAGGTCAGCGGAGCACCGGGACGGCTCACGCGTGGCCGCCTCCAGCTCGCGCCACATAAAAGAACAGAGTGATGAGCGGAGCTTTGGGCTCCGGCAGCACGCTGCGACTCAGACGTGTCTGCAGATTCAAAGCGCTTTGGCCTCAGAGAAACTTTACGGTAACCTTTTAGGAGGTTTCTGTGATGAACCTCCAGCCACGAGTCCCTCATGATCCTCCAACCGAACATCGTCTCTGCAAATCCGATTTGTGTCTCTCCTCTTGGAGAGGTGAGGTGAGATCTGGTTCAGGCTCCCACACGTTCGGATTTTCTCTGCGGGTTTGGCACGCCGACACAGCGGGACGATCTTAATATGAACTCCAAAACATATGGAGCCAGTGAGCGTAGGATGCCTTAAATCCTCATGTTTACACGCCGAAACAGCTCACATCCTTTCATTTGCATTTATATTGCTACATGTAGTAGTTTTCCTGAATGTATGGAGCTAAATTAGAGCCAATATTATTTGAAGCCCAAATAAAACAAAAAAAAAATATTGGTGTTTTGCCCCCAAAAAAAAGTCCAAAAGTTTTTGCTATTTTAAAATAAACGTAATTATTTTCAGCTTCATATTATGGTCGGGGATCGATTATAATTTCCAGAAACTTTTCAGTTCAATTCCGATTCCTCAATTCTAATCAATGTTGTTTGTTTAGAAACACATTAATAATCTAATTTATGTTTTGAATATATTTTTACTAATCTAATACAGTTCACAAACTGTAAAATGTTAATATCATCCAGTGTTCTCCCTAAAGGAGAAGTTCGAACAAAAATGTTCAGATTATTAACGTTGGAAACATTGTTCTGCTTCTCCTGGAGGGCGTTTCAGTTTGGCCACTAGGTGGCGATCACACTATAGACGTACACCTTATTTTAGAAGAAGAAAGTAGTAGAAAAAAATGTTTCTGACCATAAATGGTTACCTTAAAAATACTTCCTTAAAAGAGTTTGGAAAATTCATATAAAGATGTTAATTTAGTCAGAAAAGTATGTTTAGGTCGACCGAGCGTTAGCTTTAGCCGTCCTATGGGGAATTCAATTAAATGTTAGCATCAAGCTAGCAGACTTTAGCTCTTATGCGTTAAATCAATTAATTTTTTTGTGAATTGATTTGTTATTGGTCCTTCGTGTTAGCCCCGCCCCAATGCGCCACAACGGGGCTAAAAGTTTTCAAACTGAAATTCTTAGATTTCAAAACAAAATAAAAAGTAGAAAAATATTTAAAGCTAAAAAAAAGTTTTAAAATTGACATTTATAAGCATAAAAACAGAACATTTGAAGATGAAAATAGTTAAGTTTATTGTAGAATAGCAAAGTTTAGTTTTTTATTTATTTTTTTGGGGTTTCAAGTAATATTGGCCCCAATTTAGCTCCATACACTTCAAATTCCCGGGACTTGAGGGAATGAGGGAGGGAAGCAAAGTTTTTTAATTGAAATTTTAAGTTTTTGAAACCTTAAAAATTGAGCATTTAAAACTAAAAAAAAAAAAAAAAAGTTTATTTTCAATTAGAAAAAAAGTTTTTGATATTTTACTTTTTTAGAGAAAACACACAATATTTTTGTCTTTTTTTAAAATTTGGTTTCAAATAATATTGGCCCCAATTTAGCTCCATACACTTCAAATCCCCAGATCTTGAGAGAATGAGGGAGGGAAAAAAAGTTTTTAAATTGAAATTTTAAGTTTTGAAACCTTAAAAATTGAGCATTTAAAACTAAAAAAAAAAAAAGTTTATTTTCAATTAGAAAAAAAGTTTAGGATATTTTACTTTTTTGGAGAAAACACAAAATATTTTTGTCTTTTTTTTAAATTTGGTTTCAAATATTAATGGCTCCAATTAGCTCCACATTCAGAAATGCGGCAAGATTCCGACGCCGGGTCGCGGGTTCAGCTCTCCCCCCCCCCCCCCCCCCCCCCAGCAGCGACACGCGCTCTCCTGCATCTCCTCTGATCAGTATGTGGAGAGAGTCGGACTTGCGTGCCGCGCGGAACGCAGCGGCGGACTTTCTTTCTGCGGATGATCCCCTCTGACGCTCACGGGGGGGGCGGGGGGTGCGCGTGCACGGGCTCAGCCGCCGCGAGGAGGTGCGAGGCGGGGAACCTGATGACCACCGCGCGGGGTGGGGTTCGCAGAGCCGCCACGCCCCCGCGCTCGGCTCGGCGCTGTCCGGTGCTGTGGTGCTGAACGCGGGATCAGAACGCAGCGGAGCGCCTGCAGCGCGGCGCGCAGCCACCCACCCCCACCCCCCCAGCCCGGCATGGAGACGCCTGAAGTTCCGCGGGCTGCGGCGGAAGGACCCCGCCGTGGAGATGTTTGTCAAGTGTTTTCCGTCGCTCCCCCGCCAGCCGCCTGAGCCGCTCGGATGTGCGTAACTCTCCGCCAACATGATTTGGGGAATTCTGCTGTGCTGCCTCGCGCCGCCGGCGTCTGGATCTCTGCCTCAGGGAAAGCTGCCTTTCTTCCACGGGCACGTCTTTGAGAACTCACCGGCGGCTTCCAAAGTGAACGGACTGAGCATTCCGGTGACGCGCGTCAACGCGCAAAAATGGTGCCCGGCAGCCTCCGGGATGCGCTTCAAACTGTACGGGAACGGGAGCGACGACTTCCGCGCGTTCGCCCACCACAAGCGGGGGAATGTTTTGCTGAAAACTTCCCGGGTTTTAGACAGAGAGCTCCGCTCGGAGTACCGGCTGAGCCTCGCGCGGTGCTGCCGGACGTGCGCGTCGGTGGCCTCGGTAAAAGTGGACGTGCTGGATACCAACGACCACCAGCCGACTTTCCTGTCCGCCTCCAGCATCCACATAAGTTTGGATGACACCGCCGCTCTCCGGAGCGTCATCTACCGTCTGGAGGCGGCGGACGAGGACGGCGGGAAGAACGCGGAGCTGGCGTTCGTGTCCGTGCCCGCGAACGGCTCCCTCTACGTGGTCCCGAAGACCGGGGAAGTTCTGCTGGTCGACTCCATCCTGGGGCGCAACTCCACCATCAAGGTCTACGTGTACGCCAGGGACCACGGCTGGCCCCCCCTGACCAGCAGGGCGGTGCTGATGAGCGTGACTCCGCGGCGGTGGGGCGGCGGGCGCAGCGCGGCCCGGGCAGGGCGCGCGCCGCGGGCGCTGCTCGACCCCGGCACCGTCATGACCCTCAACGTCTCCGAGGACGTCGGCGTCGGCTCGGTGGTCGTGAGCCTGAATCCCGCGCGCTTTCAGTCCGCCGCCTACGAGCTGATCTTCCCGGAGGCGGAGAGCGCCGCGGTGTCGGTGGGGCGAGACAGCGGAGATCTCACCGTCACCCGGAGGCTGGACCGGGAGGCAGAGCCGGTGCTGGAGCTCACCGTTAAGGTCCAAGACAAGCAAGGTGTGTTGAGTGACACCCCCCCCCCCCCCCACCCTTCCCTTAATGACACCTGAGGAATTCCACAGGTGTCCACGTCATGCGTAAAAGTTTCATAAAAAGACAATATTTGTGCAAACGTTGAAGGGCGCGCGCTCCTTCCTCCCTCTGAGGACTTTCAAAGACCAAAGTCAGCCTTTGATCGACACACTTTGCACCAGTGAAGTTGTTTTCAGCGTTAATCCCTGCAGAGTGGCAAACAGGCATCAGCGACCCTCTCCCTCTCATCTGCCGGCATTACCCCTCTAATCCTCCCCTCATTCACTCTCCAGTCCCGGGGATTTGAAATGTATGGAGCTTCATTGGGGACAATATTAGTTGAAACCCATAAAACTTATTTTAAAAAGAAATGTTGGTTAAAAAAAAAAAAAAAAAAAAAAAAAAAAGTAAAATGTCCAAAACTTTTCTTATTCTAAAATAAACTTAATTATGTTCATTTTTTTAGGGGATTTGAAATGTATGGAGCTTAATTGGGGACAATATTAGTTGAAACCCATAAAACTTATTAAAATAAATGTTGTCAAAAAAAAAAGTAAAATGTCCAAAACTTTTTCTTATTCTAAAATAAACTTAATTATGTTCATTTTTTTAGGTTTCAAAATTTCAATTTCAAAACTTTTTTTTCTTTTCTTTTTTGTTTTCGAATCTGAAAATTTCAGTTTCAGTGAGCGTAGGATGCCTTCATCCTATCATCTTTGAAAACAGCTCAGTTTCTTTCATTTGCATTTAGATCGAAGCATTTAGCTTTCCTGACAGTCTAAATGTATGGAGCTAAATTTGGGCCAAAATTGTTTGAAACCCCAATAAAACAAATCGCAAAAAATGTTGGTGTTTGGCCCCCAAAAAATGTAAAATGTCAGAAACTGTTTGCTATTCTAAAATAAACTTAATTATTTTCAGCTTCAAATGGTTCAATTTTTTAGGTTCCTAAACTTAAAATTTCAATTTCAAAACTTCTTTTTTTGGTTTCAAGTCTTTTTTTCACTTTTCACTCCTTTTTTTTTGTTTTCGAATCTGAAAATTTAAATTTCAAAACTTATTTTTTGTGTCAAGTCTTTTTTTCACTTGTCACTCCTTTTTTTTTTAATCTGAAAATTTCAATTTCAAAACTTTTTTTCTGTCTTTTTCTTTTTGTTTTCGAATCTGAAAATTTCAGTTTCAGTGAGCGTAGGATGCCTTACATCCTCATGTTTGAAACAGCTCACGTTCTTTCATTTGCATTTAGATTGAAGCATTTAGCTTTCCTGACAGTCTAAATGTATGGAGATAAATTTGGGACAAAATTGTTTGAAACCCCAATAAAATAAATTGCAAAAAATATTGGTGTTTGGCCCCAAAAAAAATGTAAAATGTCAGAAACTGTTTGCTGTTCTAAAATAAACTTAATTATTTTCATCTTCAAATGGTTCAATTTTTTAGGTTCCTAGACTTAAAAATTGAAATTTCAAAACTTCTTTTTTTGGTTTCAAGTCTTTTTTTCACTTTTCACTCCTTTTTTTGTTTTCGAATCTGAAAAATTAAATTTCAAAACTTATTTTTTGTGTCAAGTTTTTTTTTCACTTGTCACTGCTTTTTTTTCGAATCTGAAAATTTCAATTTCAAAACTTTTTTTTGTCTTTTTCTTTTTTGTTTTCGAATCTGGAAATTTCAGTTTCAGTGAGCGTAGGATGCCTTACATCCTCATGTTTGAAACAGCTCACATTCTTTCATTTGGATTTAGATTGAAGCATTTAGCTTTCCTGACAGTCTAAATGTATGGAGCTAAATTTGGGCCAAAAATGTTTGAAACCCCAATAAAATAAATTGCAAAAAATATTGGTGTTTGGCCCCCCAAAAAAATGTAAAATGTCAGAAACTGTTTGATATTTTAAAATAAACTTAATTATTTTCAGCTTCAAATGTTTCATTTTTTTAGGTTCCTTAACTTAAAATTTCAATTTCAGACCTTTTTTTTTTTTGAGTATGAAAATTTCAATTTCAAAACTTCTTTTTTTATATTTTGTTTTCAAATCTGAAAATTTCAATTTATGTGATCGTAGGATGCCTTAAATCCTCATGTTTATGCGTTGAAACGGCTCACATTTTTTCATTTGCATCTAGATCGAAGCATTTATCTGTCCTGACAGTCTTAATGTACGGAGCTAAATTTGGGCCAAAATTATTTGATTGCAAAAAATATTGGTGTTTGGCCCCAAAAAAAACGGTACAATGTCGGAAACTGCTTGCTTTTCTAAAATAAACTTAATTATTTTCAGCTTCAAATGTTTCATTTTTTTTATGTTCCTAAACTTAAAATTTTAATTTCAAAACTTCTTTTTTTTTGTTTCAAGTCTTTTTTTTTACTTTTCACTCCTTTTTTTTTGTTTCAAATCTGAAAATTTCAGTTTCAAAACTTCTTGTCCCCGTTGTGGCGTGTTGGGGCGGGGCTAACGCAAAGGACCAAAATACGCACAGAAAATGTCCGTGTTATCTGTACAGTCAGCAAAAGAAAAAAAATAACAAACATGAAAGAATCACGGTAAGTTAAAGTTTTGGCGTAGTAGTCTTAGAATAATTTCCTATTCTAAAATAAACTTCATTGTTTTCAGCTTCAAATTTTTAATTTTTTAGGTTTTGGCCTCATTGGGGCGGGGCTAACACAAGGGACCAATCAAAATCAGTGAGGGTAGAAACCAACTTCTGACAGCCAGTGAACGCACCTGGACTGAAGTTACCACCCCCATCGACTTTGATTGGTCCTTCGTGTTAGCCCCGCCCCAACGCACCACAACAGGATCAAAAGTTTTGAAACAGAAATTTTAAGTTTTGAAACCAAAAAAGCAAAAAATTTGAAGCTAAAAATAATTTATTTTAGATTAGCTAAAAGTTTAGTGTCAATGTGTTTTATTTGGGGTTTCAAGTAATTTTGGCTGCAATTGAGCTCCGTAGATTTGCTGCTGCTGCTGCTGTCAGGAAAGCTCTCAAACACTTGAAGGTGAAACGTCACATCTTCACCACAGTCTTGTTTTTGTTCCTGCAAAAGTTTGAAGTGTGAAAAAAGTCAACATGGAATTGGAATGATTTGCGTTTAATTGAGGCTCACGGTGTGCAGGAAGCGGCGTGCACTGTTTTCACTCCGATTGCTCGCTGCTGCTGCGTTTCACAGCATGTTCTAGATTGTAATTGCATGCCTGATTGGGATACATTCTTGCAAAGGGGCTTTCAGGCTTTCGGCTTTTTTTTTTCTTCCTCTTGGAAGGTGAAAAAATAGACAAATTTGGTGTTTTTTTTCCCCCTTCCTTCAGGGATGAGTAAAAGAATTCATCAGCTGTAGTCTGACAGATATTCAGATACCTTCCTCCATTTTACCTCTCCAACTCTCCTCTGATCAAAGGCCTGACACGTCCTTTATCCTGCAAAGATGGCTTTTCAGACACATTCCTGATGGGAATCTAAAAGCAGCGTTTTCTCTGCTCTTCGCGTTCCCAATCTGTACATACAGCTCTCCAAGTCCATTTCAGATATTGTTTGCCGAGGTTGAGGCTGATCCCTCGTGTCATTCCGCATGTGGGTTGGCGCTTAGTGTCAGAGATCAAGGCGCCGTGAGCCGCGGCGGCGGGAAAGAGGTGTGTTTTTGTTTCTTTGGGTGCATGTGAGGCTGCATAATGGCATGAAAATGACCAAAGGCGCAGCAGCAAAAGCTCCTTCCACGAGGCCCCATGGGTCGCCTTGTTTTGACTTCTTTTAAGACGCCTTCTCTCTGTGGCACAGAGCTGTCCTCGGCGCTGACAGTCACCTGCTGAGTGTCAGACGCGTCAACAAGCGCCACTTTTCCTGCTGTAGTTCAGGAAACTCTTTAGTTTTCAGTTCATTTTTAAGGGAAATATAAAAAAAACAGAAACAAACATTAAAAAAATCCACTTATAATGTTGTTTAAACTAAACAGAATGAGTAAAAAAATGATTTTTATTAGAGGAAACAGCATCAACTGATGAACATTGTACACAAGTTGGATTATCCGAGTCATTTCCATTTCTAGTTTTAATTGCTGGTTTGTGCATCTATTTAAAAAAGACAAAGGAAAAACACAAACACTGTAATTATCGTAATTCTCTCCTCCAAACAGTTTCTTAAAGTTATTTATTGAAAGGTGTGGAAGTTTGTAAATCCAGTGTTTTTATTCCAAACTTTACAGATTCAGAAATGTTTCTCATTTAAGACTCGACTCGAGTCGCTGTCATGTTAGACTTGGACCAAAACTTGATTTTAGTAAACAATGTTCATTGACTTAAAAAAAAAAAAGACAGGGAGCGCCAACATTTTTCTCATGAGAGTCACATGACTGTTTTCTCCACTGATGCAGGCCGGGCTCAGTTTGTACACTAGCGAGAAAAGTGTTTTCTGTTAGCGGTTCTGTTTGCGATTAATGCTAATAGTGTTTTCTGTTAGCGGTTCTGTCTGCGATTGATGCTAACAGTGTTTTCTGTTAGCGGTTCTTTCTGCGATTGATGCTAACAGTGTTTTCTGTTAGCGGTTCTGTCTGCGATTGATGCTAACAGTGTTTTCTGTTAGCGGTTCTGTTTGCAGTTGATGCTAACAGTGTTTTCTGTTAGCGGTTCTGTTTGTGATTGATGCTAATAGTGTTTTCTGTTAGCAGTTCTGTTTGCGATTGATGCTAATAGTGTTTTCTGTTAGCGGTTCTGTCTGCGATTGATGCTAACAGTGTTTTCTGTTAGCGGTTCTTTCTGCGATTGATGCTAACAGTGTTTTCTGTTAGCGGTTCTGTCTGCGATTGATGCTAACAGTGTTTTCTGTTAGCGGTTCTGTTTGCAGTTGATGCTAACAGTGTTTTCTGTTAGCGGTTCTGTTTGCGATTGATGCTAGTAGTGTTTTCTGTTAGCGGTTGTTTCTGCGATTGATGCTAACAGTGTTTTCTGTTAGCGGTTCTTTCTGCGATTGATGCTAACAGTGTTTTCTGTTAGCGGTTCTGTCAACGATTGATGCTAACAGTGTTTTCTGTTAGCGGTTCTGTTTGCAGTTGATGCTAACAGTGTTTTCTGTTAGCGGTTCTGTTTGCAGTTGATGCTAACAGTGTTTTCTGTTAGCGGTTCTGTTTGTGATTGATGCTAATAGTGTTTTCTGTTAGCAGTTCTGTTTGCGATTGATGCTAATAGTGTTTTCTGTTAGCGGTTCTGTCTGCGATTGATGCTAACAGTGTTTTCTGTTAGCGGTTCTTTCTGCGATTGATGCTAACAGTGTTTTCTGTTAGCGGTTCTGTCTGCGATTGATGCTAACAGTGTTTTCTGTTAGCGGTTCTGTTTGCAGTTGATGCTAACAGTGTTTTCTGTTAGCGGTTCTGTTTGCGATTGATGCTAGTAGTGTTTTCTGTTAGCGGTTGTTTCTGCGATTGATGCTAACAGTGTTTTCTGTTAGCGGTTCTTTCTGCGATTGATGCTAACAGTGTTTTCTGTTAGCGGTTCTGTCTGCGGTTGATGCTAACAGTGTTTTCTGTTAGCGGTTCTGTTAGCGGTTCTGTTTGCGATTGATGCTAACAGTGTTTTCTGTTAGCGGTTCTTTCTGTGGTTGATGCTAACAGTGTTTTCTGTTAGCGGTTCTTTCTGTGGTTGATGCTAATAGTGTTTTCTGTTAGCGGTTCTGTCTGCGATTGATGCTAACAGTGTTTTCTGTTAGCGGTTCTGTTTGCGATTGATGCTAACAGTGTTTTCTGTTAGCGGTTCTTTCTGTGGTTGATGCTAACAGTGTTTTCTGTTAGCGGTTCTGTCAACGATTGATGCTAACAGTGTTTTCTGCAAGCGGTTCTGTCTGCGATTGATGCTAACAGTGTTTTCTGTTAGCGGTTCTGTTTGCGATTGATGCTAACAGTGTTTTCTGCAAGCGGTTCTGTCTGCGATTGATGCTAACAGTGTTTCCGGTTAGCGGTTCTGTCAGTGATTGATGCTAACAGTGTTTTCTGTTAGCGGTTCTGTCTGCGATTGATGCTAACAGCGTTTTCTGTTAGCGGTTCTGTCTGCAGTTGATGCTAACAGCGTTTTCTGTTAGCGGTTCTGTCTGCAGTTGATGCTAACAGTGTTTTCTGTTAGCGGTTGTTTCTGCGATTGATGCTAACAGTGTTTTCTGTTAGCAAAACACTATTTTGCTTGCAGTGTTATTTAACAATCTGAAAGACAGATTGAGGTAAGTAAAAGAATTGAAAAAATCATGTGTTTCTGATCATTTTCGGGGGGCCGGGCAAAACATTGAGGTGGGCCGGAGGCGGCCCCCGGGCCATGGTTTGCGGACCCCTGTTTTAAGGCAACAAAACACAATTTCAAGTAACATTATTGCACTTTTGATGTGAACTTCTCTGCTAAAATCATCCTATATTTAGATGCTGATCTGATTCTGAGTTTCTCTCTTCAAATGAATGAAGTTCAGGTTAAAAACTGACAGTTAAATTAAACAGCAGATTTTACAGTCAGAGTCAGGAAGTGCTGGTTTTTATGGTTCTTTTGGAGCTTTAAAACACTTTTGATTGTTTTTAATGCTCCACAGACCAATATGTATTGAAACATGTCTGATAACTGACTCAGAAGTTAAGTATCTTTAACAGTAGTTTAGAAAATAAGAGCTCTGACTCATGTTGTCAGCTTTGTCGTTCTGTTGTGGCTTTTGTTGCTGTCTTTCGGCTTTTGTTGTTGACTTTATTTATTTGTTGATCAGTATATATGTTGTGTAGTTTTCAAGGAAAGGCACTGAATGAGCTTGATAAGCTTCTGCCTTTTCCTTTTTTTATTGGTTGTTTTTTTTTTTTTTTGTATATTGTGTTAACTCTACAAATGGAACCTAAACCAATAAACTTCAACTTGTTTTGTCATGTTGTTGACTATTGTTGTCATGCTTCGGCTTTTGTCGTCGTGTTGTCAGCTTTTTCATTATGTTGTGGTTTTTGTTGCTTTCTTTCGGCTTTTGTTGTTGACTTTTTTTGTCACGCTGTTGACTATTGTTGTCATGCTTCGGCTTTTGTCGTCGTGTTGTTGGCTTTTATTGTTGTGTTGCTGGCTTTTGTTGTTGTGATGTTGGCTTTTGTTGTTGTTTTGTTGGCTTTATATTGTTGTATTGTTGGTTTTAAATTGTGATGTTGGCTTTTGTCGTTGTGTTGTTGGCTTTTATTGTTGTGTTGCTGGCTTTTATTGTTGTGTTGTTGGTTTTTGTTGTTGTGTTGTTGGCTTTAAATTGTTGTGTTGTTTGCTTTTGTTTTTGTAATGTTGGCTTTTGTTGTTGGCTTTAAATTGTGTTGTTGATTTTTGTTGTTGTGTTGTTGGCTTTTGTTTTTGTGATGTTGGCTTTTGTTGTTGTGATGTTGGCTTTTGTTGTTGTGTTGTTGGCTTTTGTTTTTGTGATGTTGACTTTTGTTGTTGGCTTTAAATTGTGTTGTTGATTTTTGTTGTTGTGTTGTTGGCTTTTGCTGGTTTGTTGTTGGCTTTTGTCATTCTGCTTCCCCTTTTGTCGTGTTATCCACTTTTGTCATCGTGTTCCGTCTTTTGCATTTTTGAGAGTCCTGTCGGCCATTTACAGCAAACCAAGCTTCACATTGTGTTTCTTTCTTGCGTTTCCTGCATTCTTTGTGTTTCCATATCTTTGAAGCTCATCTGTCTCAGACATGATCTCTCACTGATGTTCTGTGTGAAGCCTCACACTGTTGGAGCTTCTCTGTACAACATGGCGGCGTGGCTGTCATGGTCTGGGTCTATGTAAAAGCACTAAAATTGAAACTAAAATTCCAAAATCTTCATCTGGAGTTTTACTTTAATCCCAGTTTGTCTTTAGTGAATTCCGTGTCAAAGATGACATTTCTTTGCTGCTGTCTGAACGGGAACACTCGTGATTTTTAAAAATTATTTTGCTTTTTCACTTCAACGTTTGGCATAATTCTGAGGTTACACGGGTTACGTTTGGAGAGGGTCAAAGAAAATTACAATAATGATGCATTGCTATTAACTGCTGAATCCAGATTCACTTAATGTCTACTGAAAGGATTTATTAGGTGATTAATGTGGGCACAAAAAGCTAATCAGAGTGCTGTGAGGTTTCGCTGTGCTAATAAGTTTGCTGTGCAGATAGTGTTATGATTAGAGCTTTCAGTGAGGCTGTTATTAGTGCTGTTCAAAATGAGATTAAAAAGCAACTTTGACAGTCAGATGTAGCAGCAGGAAAACGGAAGCGGAGTTCATTCCCACCCCCACCTGGAAGAACACGCTCCCAGTCGGAAAGCTCAGCAGTCGCCTCAGATGTGACATGTTTCAGCCTGTCACGTTCATCCAAGGACTCGTTCAGCCGAGTCTTCCTCAACCGGGACGCCTCATCCCGGCATCACGCTGACGCCTTTGATTGGAATCGTTTACCGTCGCACAGCCTTGATTGGTGTTTTCTGCAGTAATTGATCAGCTAATGTAATCACACAACATATTGTCACATTTGATTGTTTGTTTTCTCATAATTAGCGTCGCTCATTTCTGAAATAATATACCTTATGCTGCTCATTAGCTCCGCAGTTCATTCAACTTTGTTTTTACTTTTTTAATTACAAAACTGGGAATCACTTTTAATTGTGTGAATACTTACTAAGCATTCACACTATAGTGATTCTCCTGCTCCTTTCTGTGGGTAAAAATTCAATCACACTTTTAGCGATTTCAGCAATCTTGGTGTTAAAACGTTCAGGACTTTACTGCCTGAATTTTAGTATTAATAAACTTTATAGTTTTGAAATATTGAACAAAATATGCCCCAAAGGGATAAATAAAAGGAAGGTCTTAGAATTTCAACATTAGTAAGAAGTCTTTAAATATATTCATGGCCTCTGTTTTCATCTTTTATAGTAATTAAAAAAAAAAATAAGAGTTTAGCTAATATTTTAGCAACATTTTTTGGCTAATTTGTTATCCACTGAGGTTTTTATAAGCTAATTAAGAGTTTAGCTTCTGTTTTAGCAACAGGATAACATTTTTGGCTAATTTAGTTACTGAGGAATTTTAGGCTATCTTGGATTTTAGCTAGCACTTAAGCAACGAGCTAGCTTTTGGGCTAATTTGGAATTAAGGTTTTTATATGACAATTTGTAGTTAAGCTAATATTTTAGCAACACGCTAACGGTTTGGGATAATTTGTTTTTTACTGAAGTTTTTATAAGCTAATTTAGAGTTTGGCTTCTATTTTAGCAACAGGTTAATGTTTTTGGCTAATTTAGTTACTGAGGAATTTTAGGGTGTTTTGGAGTTTAGCTAGCACTTAAGCAACGAGCTAGCTTTTGGGCTAATTTGGAATCAAGGTTTTTTATGCCAATTTGAAGTTTAACTAATATTTTAGCAACATGCTATAGTTTTGGGATAATTTGTTTTTACTGAGGTTTTTATAAGCTAATTTAGAGTTTAGTTTCTATTTTAGCAACAGGCTAACGTTTTTGGTTAATATAGTTATTGAAAAATTTTAGTCTATTTTAGATTTTAGCTAGTACTTAAGCAACGAGCTAGCTTTTGGGCTAATTTAGAATCAAGGTTTTTATATGACAATTGTAGTTACTAATAATTTAGCAACACGCTAACGATTTGGGATAATTTGTTTTTTACTGAGGTTTTTATAAGCTAAATTGAGAGTTTAGCTTCTATTTTAGCAACAGGCTAACGTTTTTGGCTAATTTAGTTACTGAGGAATTTTATGCTATTTTGGATTTTAGCCAGTACTTAAGCAACGAGCTAGCTTTTGGGCTAATTTGGAATTAATGTTTTTTATGCCAATTTGAAGTTTAGCTAATATTTTAGCAACACGCTAACGATTTGGGCTAATTTGTTTTTTACTGAGGTTTTTATAAGCTAATTTAGAGTTTAGCTTCTATTTTAGCAACAGGTTAATGTTTTGGCTAATTTAGTTACTCAGGAATTTTGGGCTATTTTGTAAATTAGGTAGTATTTAATAAATGTGCTAGCTTTTTGGCTAATTTGGCATCTACTAAGACTTTTAAAGCCAATTTGGAGTTTAGCTAATATTTTTAGCAACATGTTAACGTTTTTGATTATTTTTTTTTTATCCACTGAGGTTTTATAGGCTAATATAGCTTCTATTTTAGCAACAGGCTAACGTTTTTTACTTATTTAGTTACTGAGGATTAAGAGTTTAGCTAGTATTTAAGCAATGTGCTAGCTTTTTGGGCTAATTTGCCATCAACTAAGGTGTTTTGGGCTAATTTTGAGCTTAGCTCCTATTTAATTAACGCACTAAATATTTTTGCAAAATTGGCATGTGTTAGGGATTTTTAAGCAATTTTACTACAAATTTTCCAGAAATTTTAGGTCAAATTTAGCGCTCTTTCATTCATCTTTAACAAAATTCCAGTCTTTTTGCAAATTTGCTATTTTGAAGTGAATTGCTTCACAATTTTCATCAAAAAGCTTCAGCATCTTCACCGACTATCTTCAGCAAAAGCATCCACACTAGCATTATTGCAGCTAATGTAGCTTCTCTTGTTTTTTACTCAGAACTTGAAGGTTCATTCCTGCTCACCTGGACTCGTTCGGGAGCGTTTGCAGAGATGTGGACTTAATTTGAGCGCTTAAATGCATAGACTGTAAAGTTTGGACTGCAGTCCCCCGATGCAGCGTTTGTTCGTTTCAAGAATCGTCCTCAGGGTCCTTTAAAAGCAGCAGCTTCCATATCTGACAGGAATCCCACCCCTCCCCTCAACGCTGGAACCATAATTAACTTCTTGATAAGAAAATATCCAAACACCTAAAGTCCCACAAGAAAACAATTATGTTTTTCCCAATGTAGCCTCTGGGTATCAAACTGTCTGTGAGAGAAGAAGGGAAAAAAAAAGGTAAAAGCAGTGGAAGTAGGCCACGAGTCATGACTCACAGACTCTGCTTATGCAGTGCTGCTTTGTGCAGAGGGAGAGTGGGACCTCTTCAGCTCTTCCTGTAAAAGATTCTCACTGGCCCACAGAGGATGTCAGTTTGGATTTGTGGCGGCGATTTATTTCTCCCTTTTTATTTTTTTTTGTTGGTTGCCTCACTCCAGGAATCTTTTGGTTGGAACCCGTTAATGGTGTTTGACCGGTTAAGAGGAGCCTTGAACAAGTGCTGCTGTGCTAAGTGGGTTGGAGTGGGGCGTATTGGAGTGGCTTCTCCCTGTCCTTTGTTATCTTTGGGCAGGCTGGTATTCAGTCTGCGGTAATCAGGCCTTCACAGCCTGTTTTGTCCAGGAAGCCTCTCCGTGTCTCCCCCGCATTCGCCTCTCCTCCCGTTTCTGTCTCCCAGTCGGCATCTCGCCTCTCTGCTGCCTTTAATCCAATTTCTGCTTTCCCGCTTGCTCCACCTCCCTGACACTAAATATTCATGGTTGCTTTCTTTTACAGCGTTCACCTTATAGTCATCTCCTGCTCCTTTCCGGACGTTGTTCAGCACGTAAAAACTCAATCACACTTTCATCAATCTTGGTATCAAACCGTTCGGATTCTTCAGGAAATTACGGTATTTTTGGTATTCATAAACTTTATAGTTTTTGAAATACAAAATATGCCAGAAATTATGCCTTTCTACTGAGGGTTTTATGCTAGTTTGAAATTTAGCTAATATTTTTGCAACATGCTAACATTTAGGGCTAATTTGCTATCTACTGAGTTTATTAGGCTACTTTTAAGTTGACCTAATATTTTAGCAAAATGCTAACATTTTCGGCTAATATTTTATCAACTGAAGGTTTTGCATGCTAGTTTGAAATTTAGCTAATGTTTTTGCAGCATGCTAAAGGTTAGAAATGAAATTGATAGGTAAAAATGCTGAAATTGATAGCCAGCTAAAAAAATATTAGCCAAATTAGGCTATTAGGCAAGAGCTGAAAAAAAGCATAATTTAGCCAAAATAGCTAGCATGCCGCCAAAATATTAGCTAAACTCCAAAATAGCCTAAAAAAACTTAAAAAAATAGCTTAAATTAGCAAAATAGCTAGCATGCCGCTGAAATATTAGCTAAACTCCAAAATAGCGTAAAAAACTTAAAAAAAAAGCTTAAATTAGCCAAAATAGCTAGCATGCTGCTGAATTGTTAGCAAAACTCCAAATCAGCGTAAAAAACAAAAAAGCTTAAATTAGCCAAAAATTGCTAGCATGCTGCTGAAATATTAGCTAAACTCCAAAATAGCCTAAAAAAACTTTAAAAAAAAGCTTAAATTAACCAAAATAGCTAGCATGCTGCTGAAATATTAACTTAACTTCAAATCAGCCTAACATACTTAAAGAAAAGGCTAAAATTAGCCAAAATAGCTAGCATGCTGCTGAAATATTAGCTAAACTCCAAAATAGCCTAAAAAACAAAACAAGCTTAAATTAACTAAAATAGCTAGCATGCTGCTGAATTGTTAGCAAAACTCCAAATCAGCCTAAAAAACAAAAAAAAAAAGCTTAAATTAGCCAAAATAGCTAGCATGCTGATGAAATATTACCTTAACTTCAAATCAGCCTAACATACTTAAAGAAAAAGCTTAAATTAACCAAAATAGCTAGCATGCCGCTGAAATATTAGCTAAACTCAAAATCAGCCTAAAAAACTAAAAAAAAGCTTAAATTAGCCAAAATAGCTAGCACGCTGCTGAAATATTAGCTAAACTCCAAATCAACCTAAGAAACTAAAAAAAGCTTAAATTAGCCAAAATAGCTAACATGCAGCTGAAATATTACCTTAACTTCAAATCTGCCTAACATACTTAAAGAAAAGGCTTAAATTAGCCAAAATAGCTAGCATGCTGCTGAAATATTAGCAAGACTCCAAATCAGCCTAAAGAACTAAAAAAAAAAGCTCAAATTAACCAAAATAGCTAGCATGCCACTGAAATATTAGCTAAACTCCAAAATAGCCTAAAAAACAAAACAAAAGAGCTTAAATTAGCCAAAATAACTAGCATGCTGCTGAAATATTAGCTAAACTCCAAAATAGCCTAAAAAAACTTAAAAAAATAGCTTAAATTAGCAAAATAGCTAGCATGCCGCTGAAATATTAGCAAAACTCCAAAATAGCGTAAAAAACTTTAAAAAAAGCTTAAATTAGCCAAAATAGCTAGCATGCTGCTGAAATATTAGCTAAACTCCAAAATAGCCTAAAAAACAAAACAAAAGAGCTTAAATTAGCCAAAATAACTAGCATGCTGCTGAAATATTAGCTAAACTCCAAAATAGCCTAAAAAAACTTAAAAAATAGCTTAAATTAGCAAAATAGCTAGCATGCCGCTGAATTGTTAGCAAAACTCAAAAATAGCCTAAAAAACAAAACAAGCTTAAATTAACCAAAATAGCTAGCATGCTGATGAAATATTACCTTAACTTCAAATCAGCCTAACATACTTAAAGAAAAGGCTAAAATTAGCCAAAATAGCTAGCATGCTGCTGAAATATTAGCTAAACTCCAAAATAGCCTAAAAAAAAACTTAAAAAATAGCTTAAATTAGCAAAATAGCTTGCATGCTGCTGAATTGTTAGCAAAACTTCCTAAAATACCTTATAACTTTACTGCATTCTGACTTCAAATAATATAAAGTAATGACTAATTGACTATTAAATTAGTTTATGACTATTTTAATAGTCGATCAGTCGAGTAATCGTAGCAGCTCTAGACAGATGACTAGAAAAGCTCTGACTTATGTCCTCGGATGAGGGTGTTGCAGCTGTAACAACGCTGGCAGCTTCAGACGTCTGTTTGTGGTCTCATGCATCAAACGAACGTCTCCGACATCCCCGCAGACATCTCTGCTGCTGCGCTGGTCTTTTGGAGGGAAGGATCACGCAGACAGAAGCAGCTTTCAGGAAGACGCCGAGCATCGCTCCACATGTGGGAGAGATTTGTGAGGCGGATTCAGAAGCAGTGTTACAAACAGCAGTGCTGGGGGCGAAATCATGGCTGGGAGATTCAGGGAGCCAAAGGTGAAGAAGAACAGCGGCAAAGAGGAAGGATGGAAGGGGCGTGCTAATACATGTCAATGCGTTTGACTGTTTTTCAAGCTTCGCTGAGAACACGTAAAGGCCGGCCGGATGAGCCGCCGAGCGCTGATGAGAGGTCAGCTCGGGGAGAAGCAATTGTCAGATGGTTGGAGGGCAGGAGCCAGGTAGTGTTGGGGCAGCAGGAGGGGAATGAGATGTGCATGTAGTGCAGAGTGGAACAAAGATGGCGCCGCTCTCAGCTGTGAAAAGGCTAAAGTGCTCTTGTATTCGTCTGAACAATGTTACAGGCCAGAAAGAAGGAAATATTACCTGAGAGAGAGAGGAAAACACGGACAGATACAAACACACAAAGAGGATTTATTCTGTTTGGCTTCCCTCTGTGTACTTATACTATAGAAGTACTGCCAACACTTTCAAGTCCTCCATCATCCTAATAAGAGCGACATTTGGGAGGCTGCACTTTTTCAATTTGTATTCTTGGCATTTTTTCCTATTTGCTTCCCCAGACATGAAAATGTCATGGTCTGTGCGTTTCCTTTTATTCCTTTTTGCTTTTGTCTTGCATTTTGATCTCTGCGTTTTCTCGATTCAACTTTTTATTTGTTCCATCTTTGCGCACCGAGTGCTTCGACTCTTCTGAGTTCCTGATTGATCATCGGGTCTTTGTTTCTGTTTGTCTCTGTGTTCTTTCTTTGGCCTCTCATGGCTTCTTATCACGTTTAAAATTAAAAAAATAAAAAAGTTCTGCGAGTTTTTGTTTGATTTTGAGTCTTTAAGTTGATTTTTTTTCTTTTTCAAGGCGCCGCCGGTAAAAACAATATCTTTAACATATTGAAACTTTTCAACCATTAAGACTAGGGATGTCCCGGTCAGGTTTTATTGGGTCAGATCCGATTCCGAGTCATTGGATTTAGTGGATTTGCCGATACCGAGTCCTGATCCGATACTTTTGTAACACATTTAAAACAAGAACAAATTGAATAAATACATTTGTCTTGTCCCTTATTTATATTTCATTAACATTATTTTATCATTAGAAACTTAAATAAAACTCTTCAGTGAAGTAGCTTTAATAAACAAGTAAAAATAGAGCAAATATAAAGTAGGAAAAAAATCATATTTTCTTGTTATATAAGTGATAATTAGTCATGTGAGAAAGTTTAGTGACTTTAACTTTAATATATTTAGTTATTGAACATTTTTGACCAAATGTGATTCCTGTCCTAATTTAGAATTCCTAAAAATAAATTGTGTGTTTTAGCATGAATTTGATGAGTGTTCATGACTAGCTCATATCATTATTCATATTAATTTATTCGTTTTTTTGTTTGTTTTTTAAGATTATGTGCTTCTTTTTAAGTTCTTAAGACATCACATTTCGGTTTTATTATCAGGGGAGTTAATTAATTAATTCATTAATCTTAACTTTTATTCCTCTTTCAGATAAATAAAACAGGCATATCAAAGGACAGCTCGGGTCCTAAGGAGGTAAATCACGGCGCTAGCATGTAGCAGTTAGCAGCTACTGGTAAGCATCTGTCTAGAGCACGAAGAGTTTAACATTTAAAAGAAACTAAACTCTGTCTTTTTCTGTTGAAATGCCTTTAGAGGTTGTTGTTTAGAGACACTAACTGTCAGTTTAAAGTGTTTTCAAAAGAGTTATTGATCCCGGAAGTCTGAATCTGTGATCGGCTAGCTAGCTAGCTTTACATCAGTCTTCTGCTTGAACTGTTGACGTTTTCTGCTGAGTTTTCCGGGAATAACATTTTGTGATCTGTTCATGACATGCAGACTTCTAGTGGAGGATTTATCCGGAATAATAAGATTGAAATATAAAGCGCTGATCATAATAAGAATAAATGAAATATCGTATCCTGATCGGACAACGGAGCCCGATTCCGATCGAGTCTTCAAACACGTGATCGGGCCCGATTTCCGATCACGTGATCGGATCGGGACATCCCTAATTGTTAAGAATAAAAAAAATTACAGAAAATAAACACTGGAGCTCTGATGTTAAAGGATTAACTGGATGAAACTCTTTAAAAATTAAATATATTATCGAATTTGATAAATGCAGTTTCATTAGAAGCTAACTAGATAAAATACATTCAAATGCACGGATACAAACACGCATACATATTTTAGCTTTTTACTCTACATACATCCATAAATCCAAAATCTAAATTTTTTGTTTTCAAATGTGTGCAAATATAAACTTTCAACAGAGCACAGACAGTAAAAGCTTCTTCAGCCGACGGAGCCATCCAGAACCAGAACCAGAACCAGAACCAGTGCATATATAAAGCATTTCAATGTTTCATGTGCAAACAAGGCAAGCTAAAAACAAAACAAAATAAATAAATTAATTTAAAGAAAAGATTTATGGTGCATTCAAGCGGCAGGCGGGTCAAATTCGCTCACATTTCGTGCTCAATGCCTTGACGCTCCTCCCACCCTCATCATGGATGATGTTGATCGAGTATCTTGGATTTACATGTTTTGGGGAGCTCTAAAGAGGAACCAGGAACCAGTTTTCACAGATCTTTCAGAGTCTCTCTGGGTTTTAAACGTTACTTCTGTCTGTCTGCGGTCCAGTTTGAGGGGATCTTTTTATTATTGTCTTGAAGAAAATAAGAAAAACATTATAATTATGAAGCTGGAGCGATTTCGCGCTACGGCGGAGAATCTGGCGACAGAGAAAAAATATGGCGCCTGAAAATTTCTCTGTGACTCTCTCTGATCAGCTTACTCACTCAGAAAAAATCAGTTTATTCTCATTCAAAGGCGTAAAAGCGGATAGTTCTGAAAAGGTTTTTAAAATATTATTTTGAAAAATTTAGGGTAATTTCCGCTCACACAACCGGCTATAGCTTCCGGCTGTAGGTGGATCTGACGCCGTCTGTATCCCGCCTTCGCCCAACAGTAACTGGGACAGTTTCTGGGAACCATCTAAAGATAAAGATAGACCTTTATTGTCATTATCACAAGGACAATGAAATTGCAGCAATCGTTTCAGTGCAAAGAAATTGGCATAAAAATACAAGACATAATATAAAATATGATATAAGTATAAAAAAATATGTAGAAAAAGTATATACAATGAACTGTGCCATGTAAGTGTATATTGTCCATCATAGTATCCAGACTATGTGCAGGTATGTACATTATGGATGCGCAAAAAAGCGATCAATTAAATAACCAGATTTACATATGTATATGTACATAAGCTTAGTATATGTATATGTTCAAGGCATCGGAACTGAGGATACCATCCTCATCGATTTTGATTGGTCCTCGTGTTAGCCCCGCCCCAACGCGCCACAACAGGGCCAAAGGTTTTGAAACTGAAACTTGGAGGTTCGTAAACGAAAATAAAAAGGTTTGAAACTGAAAAAAAAGTTTTGAAACTGAAAAAAAGATTTGAAACTGAAAAAATAGTTCTGAAATGGAAATTTTGAGTTTTGGTAACCTATTTTTTCGGCCAAACATTAATATTTTTTTCAAAATATTTTATTTCGGTTTCAAATAATATTGGCCCCGATTTAGCTCCATATGAATGCACCAGAAGAATAATCCAGCCGCTCACTTAATAATTTTTTGTGTTTGAATGATATAAAAAAAAATCAACATTTTTTTTTACATAAAATATGATTTTTTTCCCCAAAGATAGCAACAATTTTTAATAGAGTTTTTAAATTATAGCAAAATAAAAAAATATTCTTACTTTTTCAGAGACTGCTTACTTCAAACTATAAGCTTACATTATCGGTTGGTTGTCTAGTAAACATTTTTATAATCATATTTTCATTGTTTATTTAATTATTTTTTTTTTTCTGAGGTTGTTTTTTGTTCCGGGACGTCCCATAAACCCTGTTTGAACAGGTGTGGAGTTCTGATCAATGTCCCGCCTCGCACTCTGACTGGAGACTGGAGTGGACCAAACCGCCTGAAATATTCACGCAGTTCCAACAGCTGCTCCCTTGGGGGCGATATCGCCTGAAGCGAGCTCAGAGCGGGAAAGGAAAAAAAAAAAAAAAAGCCCAAAGAAGAAAAGTGAGTCCTCTGACTGACGGTCATGTGTTCAGTGAGTACCTGCTGCTCCTCCCTGATGAGACTTTTCAAACTTTTATACTCTTGAAATATACAGTGTCTGCTGCTCTTCTTTTTCTTCTGCCAGCATGTTTAACTCTTTTTTTTGGTTGGTTTTCTGTCAGGGTTCTTGTGTAGAACTCAAAATGACAGACAGACGAGTTTAACCCAACAGTTTGATGGAAGCTGGAGTTTGTTCTGAGGGAGGAAAACTATCGTGAAGCCTCCAAACTATTGGAGGCACAGAAACCTCCAGAAACAGGAAGTTAGTAAAAGTCCATGACATGATGGTGACTTTAAAACTGTGTCTTGTACTCTTGCAGGATCATCTAGTTCACTGGATTTCTATGCAATCCTGACAAATGTTCACTACTTTTCACATTTTTACACACTGAATTTACATCCTTATTTATTTGTAGGAATAAAAACCTCACAAATATGAAAATTTTTCAACAACTATCTATAATCCTCTTTGTTCTGATGATGAAAGTTTAAAGATTTATTTAAAAATTACACTTGCACTTGTTTTTTCAAATGTCTAATTGTTTAAACACAATGCATTGTGGTCTATATACACTAATCTAAAGAGCAAAGGGGATTTTTGATTGGTGGATAGTTAAGTGCTTTTCTGAATTTATTATATTTATTATAGACAAATTTAAGTAAAAAAAAAAAAAAAAAAGAACATTTACATACATATTGAAACTACACCTGGAATCAATGCCGTTCCTTAAAGATCAAAAAGTTAATAAAATATTTAATAGACTGAAAATTTCTCCTTTGCTTCTTAAGTTCTAATTTAAATTATTTTATTCTTTATTTTATTTTATTATTCAATTATTTATTTAAAAGTGGATAATGCAATTTAAAAAAACAAAGATAAAACAGGACGAAACAAAGTTTTTAAAAAGTCATCATTAGCCAAAAGGGTCGTTTTCATCTGTGGTGATGACAAAGAAAGCAGTAAAAATACTAACTACAATATAAATGTACAAATGACAGCTACGTTAAAAGCTAATAGAATATGTAGAGTCCAGTAGCTGTACAATAAAATGCAACAAGTACATTACAAAATTGCACAGAACAAATCATCAAAGTGAGTCAAGACAAACACTCACAAGTAAAGATATTACTGTTGTCTGACTCACTTTATATATATATATATGGGATAAAGGGGATAAATACAAAAGGGGTCATAGCATAAAAACTTGACACCTGTAAGAATAAAAGGAACACAGTTTATTAAATAAATGGGATCCTTTGTTGGGGGCTCGTCCGGGATCTGTCAATCCCTTACTGCATTTTCTCCTTCTGTTTTTTCATCAAAGTTTAAAGATTTTGTGAAGTAATATATGGTTTGGTTCAATTTTAATGTAATGTTGTAATTGTTCAAAAAAAGATTCAAACACCTCCGACAAACCAGCAAACTTCCTGCCAAAATATCAATATTGCGATATATCACAACATTTAATCGTTCCATTTATTCTTGATGGGTTCTCGCTGAGTATCGATCTTTTGTTTTTGTTTAAAGAGGCTCTCAAACGTTATATTTGTCATCCTTTGATGAGACGTTCCTTTGGTGGTAGATAGGGGGCGCACGTTGCTTGACTGACTGTCGCGGACACTAATGCGTCTGGCAGTTTCTGGAAATATTTAATTTTTCACTAAGTAGTGATACTGCTGTTCATGTTTACTAATAATAACACTGAATTTTAAAGATTATATAAATTCAATGGGTGGACAATCTGCAGTCCATACAGATCAATATCCACGGTTTGACCCACATGTGGACAGCGGGCGCGGCGTTCCTCACATGCGCATTAAGCAAATCAATTCTGTCCACACCCAATACTATTGGTGTTAAATTCATGTACTGAACGCCGTATTTGTTTTAACATGCGTCAAAGTTACCTCTTGATGGTTATCCCAAACCAGGGCTGCCACGAGTAGTCGACTAATCAACGACTAATCTATTAAAGTAGTCTACGACTAATTTAAAAGTCGATTAGTTGCCGCTTTATGTTATATGGAGTCAGAGTGTAATAGAGTTGAAAGTTTAATGACATTCTGCAGCTTTTTGGACTATTTTGGCATTTCTTAAGGTTTTTTTAGGCTAATTTGGAGTTCAGCTAATATTTCAGCTGCATTCTAGCTGTTTCGGCTAACTTTAGCTTTTTTCTGTTTTGTTTTAGGCTTTTTTGGAATTGAGCTAAAATTTCAGCTACATGCTAGCTGTTTTACTAATTAAGGATTTTTAAGTTTTTTTTAGGCTAATTTGGAGTTTATCTAATATTTCAGCTGCATGCTAGCTGTTTCGGCTAACTTAAGCTTTTTTCTGTTTTGTTTTAGACTTTTTTGGAATTGAGCTAAAATTTCAGCTACATGCTAGCTGTTTTACTAATTAAGGATTTTAAAGGTTTTTTTAAGCTAATTTGGATTTTAGCTAATATTTCAGCTACATGCTAGCTGTTTCGGCTAACTTAAGCTTTTTTCTGTTTTGTTTTAGGCTTTTTTGGAATTGAGCTAAAATTTCAGCTACATGCTAGCTGTTTTACTAATTAAGGATTTTTAAGGTTTTTTTAGGCTAATTTGGAGTTTATCTAATATTTCAGCTGCATGCTAGCTGTTTTGGCTAACTTTAAGCTTAATCTGTTTGCTTTTAGGCTGTTTTGGAAATTTAGCTAATATTTCAGCTACATGCTAGCTGTTCTGGCTAGTTTAGGATTTTTCAGTTTTTTTGGGCTAATTTGGAATTAGCAATTTTTTCAGCTGCACGCTAGCTGTTTCGGCTAACTTAAGCTTTTTTCTGTTTTGTTTTAGACTTTTTTGGAATTGAGCTAAAATTTCAGCTACATGCTAGCTGTTTTACTAATTAAGGATTTTTAATTTTTTTTTAGGCTAATTTGGATTTTAGCTAATATTTCAGCTGCATGCTAGCTGTTTTGGCTAATTTAAGCTTTTGTTTGTTTGTTTTTTTAGGCTGTTTTGGAATTTAGCTAATATTTCAACTAGATGCTGGCTGTTTTAGCTAATTAAGGATTTTTCAGTTTTTTTAAGCTAATTTGGAGTTTATCTAATATTTTAGCAGCATGCTAGCTGTTTTGTCTTGTCAGCGTTTTTAGCTGTCAATCACAGCATCTTTAGCTATCATTACTAGCATCATCAGGGGTTAAATTCAGCTGACTGGATTCAGTCTTTGTAATCGTTTGTGGCAGCACGATCCAAAACCGGAAGCTCCCGCCGCATGTGGGAGGAGTTTCCATCAAAAACTTTTCTCAAACTCATCACGGAGGACGCGGAAACCGAGACGTTTATTTTGAGGAGCTGAATAAAAGTATCGGTACACGCCTCCGTGTCTGGGTTCAGATCTCCTAGTGAGAAGCAGCAGCTGTCCTGTATGAGGGTCAAAACATGTCTCTAACATGTTCAAGGAAAGGCTTTACAGTCAGAGACGAGTCACAAAGGCAGGAAGCAAAATGTCAGTTTTAGTTCTTTTGTTTGCAAATCTCTCCGCAGAAGGGAAGTTTCCTCCAACAGAGACGAGCTCTCATCTTAAAATATCCACATAAGAGCTCATGCTCTCCCTTAGATGCTCATCAGTCCTGAGAGGCACTACATTTTCTATGCATCAAAGACAACTGCTTCTGTAATCAGCAATCCTCTGGCTGTGATGGAGTTGTTCTGTCTCGCCGTCTCCCAGAAATTGATTGAACCATGAGATGGACATCATCTTCAAAAAAACATTTTACCATCCCAGATTTCTGCGCCGTCTTTTTGATCCCTCCAAAAATCCGGCAGAGTCTGCCTCTTCGCTCCACCATCTTTTTTTTTTTTTTTTTTTGCATGGCAGTCGTTTTAATGTCTCCAACAAAAGCAGCGCTCTCACTCTGCAAATTGGTGCCTCGCAATTACCGCCGTTTCTGCAGCGCGCGTGCTTTGCTCCAAAGCAAAAGTTCATGGCCTGTCAAAACATCTCACTATGCAACTTGGCCAGCCATGTGATCTTGTTCACTGCATTAAAAGTCTCAGCGTTCACACTTCACCAAGCCCAGCTTTGAAACTCGTCTCCATCCTGCGTGCTTAGCAGCACCTCTTTGGGCCACCAACAACAGGGTAGCGCCCCTTGTTATTCTCCCTTAATTGGACCTTAGGGCCCCAAAGTTTGAGGAATACAAGCCTATATAGATAAATAAGCACCAGTGCTGAATTCCCATGACGTGCCAGCGCTGGCTCCGATTCTCCCCTTTTCATTCGGGCCGGTTTGACGGCTGATTCATTAAAGTGCTTCAGGAGAGCTCCATCAGCCTCTCGACTCAATCACACTCCTACCTGTGTGCGAGTAGGTAAACTATCAGCCGTCACAGCCTATTCTGCTACATATAAGTTGTTGTATAAAGTGATGTTTTGTGACTGAGAGCAAAACTGCCCCTGCCTGATCAATACCTACAAATCAATGCCGCTCTCCAGGGAAACGCCACTTGGAGATGACCCCCGGCATGCCGAAGCAGAGCCGCCACGAAAAAGTTTAAAACGGAAAAGAGGACGAAAATCTGTTTTGAGTTTGTCACAAATCTTTTCACGTTCAGCAGACGCAGCGGTGCAGCGGTCTCCAAAATGTCAGAGAGTATTTTCACGGGCCAGCCGGTTCCGAGCTCAAGTGGGTGTCCGATACTGTTTTAGCATCAGTTTTATGGAGAGAAAATAGTCTCGCCCAGATTTGTGCGTGCTTCATTTTTTATTTCTAACTCATACATTTTGTGCAAAAAATTATGAAATAAAAATTCAAATACAATTACAAATGCTAAAATTACAACAGCTTGAAACAAAATTACCCAAAAAATCTTAAAAAATTACGCACTATTTAAGTTGCGCATGTGTAAATTGTGTTTGTATTTTTTAAAATTTCATAACTTCTTTACTTATGCACAAAATATTTTGTTTGAGTTACAAATCAAGACTTAGGTACGCACAAATTGGGGTGAGTCTAATTTCTCTCCATACACTCTCAAACTGGCAGCCTCACGGGCCATTTGCGGCCCCCAAATCGATATTTTGCGGCCCCCGCCTTAATATGAAGGTTCAATGTCTAGTAAGACACATCTTCTGCATGTTCACACTGCTTTGATGATTTGTTTGTTTTTGCTTTGTGATGATTCAGCTTTAAAATTTTCATTTGCTATTGTTGTTGGATCTGGGCGTCAGGAAAGTCTTTAGCAACAGTTGCTAGCGTCGTTAGCGCCTCTAATTTTCCAGTGTCATCAAAAAAGTCCAACATTTGCTAGCGTTGTGATGTCCTATCTTTTCAGTGTTATCAGGAAAGTCTTCAGCAACAGTTACTAGCATCGTTAGCACCTGTAATTTTCCAGTGTCATCAGAAAAGTCCTTAGCAACAGTTGCTAGCGCCGTTGCCTCGTGTCGTTTCACATTATTTTCATAAAAGTCTTTAGCAACAGTTACTAGCGTCTTTAGCACCTGTAATTTTCCAGTATCGTCAGAAAAGTCCTTAGCAACATTTGCTAGCGTTGTGAGCTCCTGTTCTTTCAGTGTTGTCAGAAAAGTCCCTGGCAACAGTTGCTAGCATCGTTAGCGCCTGTAATTTTCCAGTGTCATCAGAAAAGTCTTTAGCAACAGTTACTAGCGTCTTTAGGACCTTTAATTCTCCAGTATCGTCAGAAAAGTCCTTAGCAACAGTTGCTAGCGTTGTGAGCTCCTGTCCTTTCGGTGTTGTCAGAAAAGTCCCTGGCAACAGTTGCTAGCGTCGTTAGCGCCTGTAATTTCACAGTGATGTCAGAAAAGTTTTTAGCAACAGTTACTAGGGTCGTTAGCACCTGTAATTCTCCAGTATTGTCAGAAAAGTCCCTGGCAACAGTTAGTAGCATCGTTAGCGCCTGTAATTTCACAGTGTCGTCAGAAAAGTCCTTAGCAACTGTTGCTAGCGCCGTTGCCTCGTGTCGTTTCACATTATTCTCATAAGTCTTTAGCAACAGTTACTAGCGTCTTTAGGACCTGTAATTCTCCAGTATCGTCAGAATAGTCCTTAGCAACATTTGCTAGCGTTGTGAGCTCCTGTCCTTTCGGTGTTGTCAGAAAAGTCCCTGGCAACAGTTGTTAGCGTTATTAGCGCCTGTAATTTCACAGTGATGTCAGGAAAGTCTTCAGCAACAGTTACTAGTGTCATTAGCGCCTGTAATTTTCCAGTGTCATCAGAAAAGTCTTTAGCAACAGTTGCTAGCGTTCTGAGCTCCTGTCCTTTCAGTGTTGTCAGAAAAGTTTTTAGCAACAGTTGCTAGCGTCGTTAGCGTCTGTAATTTCACAGTGTTGTCAGAAAAGTCCTTAGCAACAGTTGCTAGCGTTCTGAGCTCCTGTCCTTTCAGTGTGGTCAGAAACGTTTTTAGCAACAGTTACTAGCGTCGTTAGCACCTGTAATTCTCCAGTATTGTCAGAAAAGTCCTTAGCAACAGTTACTAGCGTCGTTAGCGCCTGTAATTCTCCAGTATCGTCAGAAAAGTCCTTAGCAACAGTTGCTAGCGTTCTGAGCTCCTGTCCTTTCAGTGTTGTCAGAAAAGTTTTTAGCAACAGTTGCTAGCGTCGTTAGCGCCTGTAATTTCACAGTGTTGTCAGAAAAGTCCTTAGCAACATTTGCTAGCGTCGTTGCCTGCTGTCGTTTCACAGTGTTGTCAGAAAAGTCCTTAGCAACAGTTGCTAGCGTTCTGAGCTCCTGTCCTTTCAGTGTTGTCAGAAACGTTTTTAGCAACAGTTACTAGCGTCGTTAGCGCCTGTAATTCTCCAGTATTGTCAGAAACGTTTTTAGCAACAGTTACTAGCGTCGTTAGCGCCTGTAATTCTCCAGTATTGTCAGAAAAGTCCTTAGCAACAGTTGCTAGCGTTCTGAGCTCCTGTCCTTTCAGTGTTGTCAGAAACGTTTTTTGCAACAGTTACTAGCGTCGTTAGCGCCTGTAATTCTCCAGTATCGTCAGAATAGTCCTTAGCAACAGTTACTAGCGTTGTGAGCTCCTGTCTTTCAAGTGTTGTCAGAAAAGTCCTTGGCAACAGTTGCTAACGCCATTAGCTCCTGTCGTCTCACAGTGTTGTCATAAAAAAGTCCTTAGCAACAGTTGCTAACATGTACCACTTGTAATTTCACAGTGTTGTTGAAAATGGACTACAGATATAGATATAGTGGATGCAAAAACATATTTTTGGCACAACTTGAACTCCATACGGCTCAGCCTCAGCCAGACTTTGCCTTCAGTGGCTCCAGGTCAGTGAATCCTGCCATACAAGTTTCCCCTTCCACTTTGAAGGGTAAAGTTATTTTCATCGTCTATAAAATTACTTAAAACTTCCGAGAAAGTATTTCCAACTTGAGTGCATCAAAAAGGAGTTGGATGTGGTGGAGAAAACAGTCATTTTTCAAAATAAAACTTCCTTTTGAATCATATTGCGAATGAAACAGGTAAAATATGGGTCGTGGGCTGGTCCAGTTGTTCTACGGACCGGTACCGGTTCATGAGGGCAGTTATGGAGGATCACACAACCCCATCAGAACCCTCAAACTTTTGTCTCCCACTAAGCTTGTGTCTGCACACCCCGGATTAGATTTAATAAAAGCAAACCTTCCCTGTTGGCGATAAGCTCCGTGTACAATGTGTGAGTCACGCTCATTTATCAAAAAAGCGAGACACAGAAGCATTCGGGGAATCTGTGTGATTGGAGGTCAGCAAGACATTTCCCTGACAGCTCCTGCCGCTGTACGATGTGGAGAGTTGACCATGTCTGAGGTAATGGGCATCAATAATGCAGACGCTCGCCCTAATAAAAACTCCCCGCCACCGTGACTGTTCTCAAAGCGCGCTGCCAAATGCAGCCCTCACATCTCCCCAAACACAACAAGCTCCCAGCTGGGAGTTGAAGGATGAAGTTTCTGCCTCACACAGTCATCCTCACTCGTTCAGCGTCCCGCCTTTAATTGTGTTTCGGCCACTTCTCCTTCTTCCGGCTGTCACGGCATTAAGGATTCAGAGATCTGAACTCCTATGGAGGTTTAAAGCGTTGACCTTATGGATGATTCATGTCTGCAGATGCGGCGGCGCACACTGTCACCATAATGTCACGATCCGTTATATTCATTAACTGCAGAGAGTCTCCCTTCATGAAAACACCGGCATCACTCATCCTTTTAAAGCCTGACTGGTTCATTTAGAACTGTGAGTTATTCTGACAACTGTCTGTCTTCAGAGGCCTTTTACACATGAGATAAACCACTCATTAATGTGATGAAGGATAAAACGCTTCAGAGTTTCTGCTACTTTAACAAAAACAAGACTGTGTTTAGATGAATAAAAACTAAAAATGATCAAATACTTGACGTAAACACATAATGGATACTTGGTAGATATTCATAAAAAGAGGTTTGACTCTTTAAAGGTGCATTCACACCTGCAGGTTTGTTTCCTGTGATGATCAGCTTCAGTCAGAGAGAAAAAAAAAAACTTCCTTCCTGCACCACAAGAAAAACGTTCCTTCTGGGAATTCACCAAAGAGTCGGAAACTCAACCAAGAAAATCCAGGTTGTGTCCAAATTCCTTTACTGCTCAGTGTTAGAGGAATCACAAAACAGTAAAAATCGATTAAAAATATTTAACTAATTAATCGCAAACTTGGAAAAAATTAATCGCAATTATTGTTTTCTTTTTTTTTGTCAAACTAATTGCTCCACTTATTTTCTGTGAATAATCACAATATAAAATCACACAAATATAGACCATTTATTTTTAATTCGTGCCGTCAATCGATTAAAAAATTGATCAGATTGTTACGATTAATCACGATTAATCACAATGTTTAACCAGGTACGTTTTATATGACAATATGTGGCTCTTTTTTTTATTTTTTTATTTTCAAGCAACAGAAAACAAACAAATAAAATGAAACAATGCAAATTTTCCCACAAACAATCTTTAGAACAAAAACAGGCCACAGAGAAATTTTTTCCTTAAATTTTATCGTCTGAAATGTTTAAATTTATCAAGTGACCGTCGTATCGGGGATAATATCTGACAAAATGTTTTAATGTACACTTTTTCTTTACCATGTGTAAAAAATTTGCGTTAATAAATTTTAACGTGTTAATTATGTTTTATGAATCGCATGCGTTAACGAGTTAATGTTCACAGCCCTAAGAAAAACAGGGAGATAAAAGCCTAAAATTACTTTTTTGAACAGCTTTAAATTATATATAAAGTATTTCAAAGCTTAAATATAAACTCAAGCATCTTTGAATATAAACAAAAATATAAAAACATGTAGTTTCTGATTATATTTACAAGTCTGGAGACCAAATCTACAAAAACTGAGAGAAAAGAATGCAGAATATGCTATTTTCACCTCCCCCCATCCCCCCAATGTCCAAATTAAAACTTAAATGAAAATGTTTTTTTGGTATTAATTGTAATATTGAAACTAACTGTGGGAGCATTGAAATATTTTAAGCAATGATTATCATCCGTAGTACATGTGCAGTTAAGGCGCCGCCGCGCCTGCTTTTCCTGGCGATTTTTGACCCTTTTGGCTTGCCGTACTGCCGTCTGTTCTCGGAGAGCGTTTCTGCGTTTGCACGTTCGAAGGTATCAATGAAGCACTCAGCTCGTCTCCACATCCGGATTATGGTTGGGTTTAATCCCACTGATGGAACATTACTGTTTTGATTATAATAATAAGAGGAGATAATAATCAGGAACATTATCACGGATCGGAGGCATTAGGATTGATTGGCCTCTGATAGGCTTCTGTGTTATTATAGCCGGAGATTTCTAGAGCAGTTGGGTGTTGTGAAAGAGGAAAACGTGGGGGGTGGGGTGGGGGGGTGGATTAAACACTTGCTTTTGTCCGACCCTCACCGGGTGATAAACACGGATCTCTTTTAATCTTGCTGGACTGCTGCTTAATGACGAGAGATGATGGTCCTCGTGGGACACACTGCTGTCTGGATTAGATATATAAATGAGGACTTTGCCCCCCCCCCCCCCCCCCGCACACACAGAGCAGTCACATGCCGCGATGCAGTTTGGTCCATGTGACTAGTAGTGCTGGGATTCACTGGATACCTCACGATACATGAGAAAAATATCACGATATCGATGATAATCGTGATATCATCAGCGTAAAAATGATCTCTAATAAGATGGAGACAGCCAGTTATGGAATGTGCGCCCCCCCAATCTACCTCCAAAGGGACGTCCTACCAAAGGTTGACATTTTACAGCCTCTTCAAACGAAAATAAAAGATCAATACTTGGTGAGAACCCATCAAAAATCAACTTAATATCGCAATATCGATATTTTGGCACACCCTCCCGGGGAGCAGGGTCTAGAAGCGACTGATTCTCTCTGTAGTTTTAGATCAAATCTTTCCATTTTCTCCTTCAGTCACACTGGGAAAAATTAGTTTTTAAAAGATGCAGCCAATTGCAATTCACTGGGTATCTCACGATGCGATACACGTCTCACGATATCGATGATATCGCTATAATACAATGATAAAATCTCTAATAACATATTTTATTTTAGGAAAATATACCCCCATTTATTCTTTTAGCTTGAACACAACTATAATAAACAACTTTTGTCTTATTTTGTGTGACAAAAAATAAATACACTTGTGCAGATCAGTTATACTGTCTTTGACGAGCATCGACAGCAATTAATTATCTGTAAAATTCAGTGTTAACAAACATGAACAGCAGTGCCAATACTTAGTGCTAAATTGTTGCAAACAACAGAAAGAAAATGAAATAATTCAAGTAGCTTTCAGGTACATTTGTGCTCACGTGCGCCCCCTATCTACCTCCAAAGGAACGTCACACCAAAAAATGGCAAATTTGAAATTTTACTGCCTCTTTAAAAGAAAATAAAAGATCAATACTTGCTGAGAACCCATCGAGAATCAACTTAATATCGCAATATCGATATTTTGGCACACCCTCCTGAGGAGCAGGGTCTAGAAGCAACTGATTCTCTCTGTAGTTTTAGATCAAATCTTTCCATTTTCTCCTTCAGTCACACTGGGAAAAATTTGTTTTTAAAAGCTGCAGCCAATTACGAATCACTGGGTATCTCACGATGCGAAACATGTCTCACGATATCGATGATATCGCGATAATGCAATGATAAAATTTCTAATAACATATTTTTTAGGAAAATATACCCCCATTTATTCTTTTAGCTTGAACACAATTATAATTTTTGTCTTATTTTGTGACAAAAAATACACTTGTGCAGATTAGTTATACTGTCTTTGACAAGCATCAACAGCAATTAATTATCTGTAAAATTCAGTGTTAACAAACATGAAAAACATGAACAGCAGTGCCAATACTTAGTGCTAAATTGTTGCAAACAACAGAAAGAAAATGAAATAATTAAAGTAGCTATCAGGTACATTGGTGCTCACGTGCGCCCCCTATCTACCTCCAAAGCAACGTCACACCAAAAAATGGCAAATTTGAAATTTTACAGCCTCTTTAAAAGAAAATAAAAGATCAATACATGGAGGGAATCCATCGAGAATCAATCTCAGGGCTAAATAATATCCCATTATCGATATTTTGGCACATCACCAGTGACTGCAGTCTTTTTTTCGTCTTTTTTTGTGCATCCATGTGAGCGTGGAGGCTTTAAAATCAGTCCAATGGAAGTGCGCCGCCGTGTGAATGCATTTGCTGTCTTGGGGGGGGGGGCTTTTTCTACCTTTTGCAGAACAGATAGTGATAGGTGGCTTCCAGAACCCCCCCGCCCCCCGTGTGCTGAACAATCACAGACCCAGGTCTGGTTTCAGTGATAGATTAACGCTGTCTAACCCATACACTGGGCCTTGTTTTCCCATTAAACTTGTGCAGCAGCCTCCGTCGCTTCCGCCTGGCACCGGCGCCGCGTCCGCATCGGTGTGTGTTGGCACCCCCTGCCCGTGCGCGGGGCTGGCGTGCGATTGTTTGCCTAGAGACGTGTTTCTATGGAAAGATATCAAAAGCGCCGCTCGGACCACCTCCATCAATCACCGACTCGCAGGGAAATTGAGAGAGGGACGGAAGATAGAAAGAACGATGGAGGTCACCAAAGGAAGCGGCATCCGGAGACGGGGAGGCTGGGAAGACCGGAGGAGGGAAGGGGATGAATGGATGGAGCAGGCGGCAGCCGCTCTGATTGAGCTGGGTACTGTAGTTTATATCCTTTAGAGATAAGGCCTCCGAGCACTGCTCAGCAGCTTTTTCCTTGTAGCTTGAACTGAGCGTGATAATAAGAAAGCGTGAATGGGGCAAATTGAATTAATGCTGCGGCACACCGTTAAAGCCCCGACTATAATGCATTTTAAAATCCTATAATGAGGAGAGAGCTAAAATAATTTCACACCCCAGTGAAGAAAATGGCCCTGAAACAGATTTTTTGGGCCTGCCTGACACCACCGGCGCTTCTGTCATTTCCTGTGACTCTCTAGGGCGCGTGTGTCAAAGTCGAGGCCCGGGGGCCGGATCCGGCCCTCCGGGTAATCATATCCGGCCCTCCAGATCTTTTTCTTTTATTGTTATTAATGGCCCGATGTTGTCCGCCGCTTATTTCTAACTTCTATAATTTTGACAAAATATATTTAAATGGAGAGTTATTTAAGGTTGAAGTTGATTCATTCTAGGATAATAATTCTGCCTTTTTATTTTTCATTATTATGTTAAAAAGTTACGGTTTTAAATTTAAAAACATCGTCATTCTCCTAGCTTTTTGGACTTCTTTGGCATTTACTACGATTTTCTATTTTTTTTTTAATCTATTTTGAAGTTTAGCTAATATTTCAGCTACATGCTATCTGCTTTGACTAATTTAGGCTTTTTTGTGTTTTTTAGACTGTTTTGGAGTTTAGCTAATGTTTTAGCTAAATGCTAGCTGTTTTGGCTAATTATGGCTTTTTTCTGTTTTGGTAGCTATTTGTTCCTATTCCTAGCCGTTTAAGCTAATTAAGGCTTTTTTCCCATGTTTTGAAGCAGTTTCAGTGTTAAGCTAATATTTCAGCTACATGCTATCTGCTTTGACTAATTTAGGCTTTTTTGTGTTTTTTAGACTGTTTTGGAGTTTAGCTAATGTTTTAGCTAAATGCTAGCTGTTTTGGCTAATTATGGCTTTTTTCTGTTTTGGTAGCTATTTGTTCCTATTCCTAGCCGTTTAAGCTAATTAAGGCTTTTTTCCCATGTTTTGAAGCTGTTTCAGTGTTAAGATAATATTTCAACTACATGCTAGCTGTTTTGGTTAATTTAGGCTTTTTTTTGTCTTTTTTTAGGCTATTTTGGAGTTTAGCTAATATTTCAGCTAAATGTTAGCTGTTTTTGCTATTTTAGGCCTTTTTCTTTTTTTAGGCTATTTTAAAATATAGCTTTTTTATCTTCATGCTAGCTGTTTTGGCAAATTTAGGCTTTTTCTGTGTTTTAGGCTGTTTTGAAGTCTAGCTAATATTTCAGCTATTTGCTAGCTCTTTTGGCTAAGTCGGGTTTATTTCTCGTTTTTTTGGCTGTTTTGGAGTTTACTTAATATTTGTAGTTAAAGTTAGCTGTTTTGGCTAAATAAGACTTTTTTAACCTTTTTTAAGATTAAAAGTTTAGCTATTTTTTTTAGCTATATGCTAGCTGTTTTGGCTAATTTGCCATTTAGCTGGCTATCAGCTTCAGTGTTTTCAGCTATTAGCTTCAGTTATTTCAGCTATTAGCACTACCATCTTTAACGGCCAAATTCAGCTTACAGCATTCACACTAGTATTGTTTCAGCTAATGCTATATATCTAGTTCATAATTATGTTTTAAAGTTACGGCCTTAAAAACTGTAGTTTTAGAGTCCTCAATAAATGTTTATCCTGTTCGACCCGCAACCAAAGGTTTGTTTTGGATTTTGGATCCTTGTGCGATTGAGTTTGACATCCCCGCTCTTGGTGCAGCGCTGAAGCCGTACTTACTTCTACCTGCTGGATCCAAACCAGGTGAACACAGAAGCCTCCGACAGGTGCAGGCTTTGTTGGGAGCAAGGAGCGGCTGCTGATGTCTCACTCGGGCCCGGTTTACAGCGTTTCAGAGAGAGCACATCTGCGATGGAAATATTCCCTCATTACTCTCCATTAACGGCCCATTCAGCGATGGGGACATCGGCGGGAGTTGGACACCATCCCGCTGAAGCCTCCGCACGTACGCGCGCGCCCTCGCAGGCCGTGTTTATGCAGAAAACCTACACAATGTGGGCTTTTTTTCCCAAGAGCACTCTTGGTATTTTTCACTCTCAGCTATCCTTTCCTCATCATTAGAGTCACGCCGCCATAAAGCTGAAATTACCTCTCCATTATCAAACCATGGAAAGAAAGAAAGATGGCACTCTGACACAGTTCCACCAACAGAGCGGCGCTGATAGAAACTAATGACTAAATGAAAGGCTGGGCCGTAAACATTGGACCTTTCTGGATCGAATGATGAGGACATTTTCTTCCTCTGTTTCTTCCCAACATCAGACAAAAAGCCTTTTGACCGTTCATCGAAGAACACATAGAAGTTTTGTTTGTGTTCATCTGTTTCCATTTAACCAGGAAAATTGTCTTTTTAACATGTTCTTGTGGCATTTTTTTTTATGATGGAGGACAAGAAGAAAATTTAAAAAAAGTATTTCTTGGTTGAAATAGTTGTGAATCAGGAACAGACAAAATATGTTGATTGAAAATTTTTGTATTTTCGATGTAGAAAATATTGGATGATGCACACACATACACTACATTACAAGTGTTGGACCATCAAAGCGCATGCGGGGTGTAGACGGATGACGTCAAAACGGTGCAACTGACTTAGAAACAGACAGAAAATTTAAAAGATAACCGTGGAGGATCACTATAATCTGGAGCAGGTGTTTGCTATAGATGAAATCGGCCTCTACGCTGCAGAACAGTCTTTTGTTCTGGATTAAATAGAAAAAAAAATTGTATGTTGAAATAAAATAGAAGCTAAGTTCTAAATCATCCAAAAAAAAAAAGAATAATTCAGTAGATAAAAAATAGCTGAAAACATCATAATTTTACTAAAATGTTATGTAAACTCTAAATTATTCTAAAAACCCCACTCTAAAACAAAGTAGCCAAAAACGTTAGCATATTGCTAAAAAATTCCAAATTGGTTTAAAAAATTAATTAGGGGCCTAATGTGCCAAAAAAAAAGCTAGCTTGTTGCTTAAATACTAGCTGAACTCCAAAATAGCCTAAAATTCCCAGTAAACTAATTTAGCCAAAAACGTTAGCATATTGCTAAAATATTAGCTAAACTCCAAATTGGTTTAAAAAATAATTAGGGGCCAAATCTGCCAAAAAAAGCTAGCTTGTTGCTTAAATACTAGCTGAACTCTAAAATAGCCTAAAATTCCCCAGTAAACTAATTTAGTAAAAAACGTTAGCATGTTGCTGCAATAGAAACTAAATTCTGAATTATCAAAAAAAAAAAAATAGTAGATAAAGAAATAGCTGAAAACATCAGCATTTTACTAAAATATTAGCTAAACTCTAAATTATCCTAAAAACCCCACCAGAAAACAAATTAGCCAAAAACGTTAGCATATTGCTAAAATATTAGCTAAACTCCAAATTGGTTTAAAAAATAATTAGGGGCCAAATCTGCCAAAAAAAAAAAAAGCTAGCTTGTTGCTTAAATACTAGCTGAACTCCAAAATAGCTTAATTCCCCAGTAAACTAATTTAGTAAAAAACGTTAGCATGTTGCTGCAATAGAAGCTAAATTCTGAATTATCAAAAAAAAAAAAAAAAAATCAGTAGATAAAGAAGTAGCTGAAAACATCAGCATTTTACTAAAATATTAGCTAAACTCTATATTATCCTAAAAACCCCACTCTAAAACAAAGTAGCCAAAAACATTAGTATATTGCTAAAATATTAGCTAAACTCCAAATTGGTTTAAAAAATAATTAGGGGCCAAATCTGCCAAAAAAAAAAAAAGCTAGCTTGTTGCTTAAATACTAGCTGAACTCCAAAATAGCTTAATTCCCCAGTAAACTAATTTAGTAAAAAACGTTAGCATGTTGCTGCAATAGAAGCTAAATTCTGAATTATCAAAAAAAAAAAAAAATCAGTAGATAAAGAAATAGCTGAAAACATCAGCATTTTACTAAAATATTAGCTTAACTCTAAATTATCCTAAAAACCCCACTAGAAAACAAAGTAGCCAATAACTTTAGCATGTTGCTAAAATATTTGCTAAACCCAAAATTGGTTTAAAAAATAATTAGGGGCCAAATCTGCCAAAAAAAAGCTAGCTTGTTGCTTAAATACTAGCTGAACTCTAAAATAGCCTAAAATTCCCCAGTAAACTAATTTAGTTAAAAACGTTAGCATGTTGCTAAAATAGAAGCTAAGTTCTAACATATCCAAAAAAAGAATAATTCAGTAGAAAAAAAAAATAGCTGAAAATATCAACATTTTAACAAAATATTAGCTAAACTCTAAATTATCCTAAAAACCCCACTACAAAACACAGTAGACAAAAACGTTAGCATGTTGCTAAAATATTTGCTAAACTCCACATCAGTTTAAAAAATAATTAGTGGCCAAATCTGCCAAAAAAAAGCTAGCTTGTTTGTTGCTTTATTGCTAGCTAAACTCCAAAATAGCCTAAAATTCCCAGTAAACTAATTTAGTAAAAAACGTTAGCATATTGCTAAAATATTAGCTAAACTCCAAATTGGTTTAAAAAATAATTAGGGGCCAAATCTGCCAAAAAAAAGCTAGCTTGTTGCTTAAATACTAGCTGAACTCTAAAATAGCCTAAAACTACCCAGTAAACTAATTTAGTTAAAAACGTTAGCATGTTGCTAAAATAGAAGCTAAGTTCTAACATATCCAGAAAAAGAATAATTCAGTAGAAAAAAAAATAGCTGAAAATATCAACATTTTACCAAAATATTAGCTAAACTCTAAATTATCCTAAAAACCCCACTACAAAACACAGTAGACAAAAACGTTAGCATGTTGCTAAAATATTTGCTAAACTCCACATCAGTTTAAAAAATAATTAGTGGCCAAATCTGCCAAAAAAAAGCTAGCTTGTTTGTTGCTTTATTGCTAGCTAAACTCCAAAATAGCCTAAAATTCCCAGTAAACTAATTTAGTAAAAAACGTTAGCATATTGCTAAAATATTTGCTAAACTCCAAATTGGTTTAAAAAAATAATTAGGGGCCAAATCTGCCAAAAAAGCTAGCTTGTTGCTTAAATACTAGCTGAACTCCAAAATAGCCTAAAATTCCCCAGTAAACTAATTTAGTTAAAAATGTTAGCATGTTGCTAAAATAGAAGCTAAGTTCTAAATTGTCCAAAATAAATTCAGTAGATAAAAAAATAGCTGAAAACATCAGCATTTTACTAAAATATTAGCTAATCTCTAAATTATCCTAAAAACCCCACTAGAAAACAAATTAGCCAAAAATGTTAGCATGTTGCTAAAATAATAGCTAATCTTCAGCCAGAGAGCCACAATGGAGAGATAAAGGAGCCACATGTGGATCTGGAGCCGCAGGTTACAGACTCCTGTCATAGGTGAACTTAATGAACACCTGCTGCTCTGCAGAAACTATGTCCTAGAAAATGACACAGTTTGGCTAAAAACGGCATCATCGAAATGAAAAAAAACACCGGGAACGCTTTGAAAATAGATCAGAAGATGATCGGAGTGACTTTATTGAAATGCAAGCTGAGGTGGGAAGACGTGCACTCCATTCATCTGCCTCCCCGTGTACAGTACACAGCTGCTCTTACACATGAGCAGATAAGCGTGTTCAGATGCTTTGGAACACACAAACGTCCCACATCTTCACGGCAGACACGCACAGGTCTCTAAAGCCTGCGAACACAACGCGATTACGCACAACATCAGTAGTCTCACTTTGCCGAGCCAAGATTTGCTCAGACTGTACATGACACACGGAAGCACACGCACGCCGGAAAGCAAACACGTCCCAGATTGTACTCGCCGCTCCAGACACACAAATGAAAGCCCAAAGCAAACGCGAGGAGGTCAAGCAGGAACTTTCGTCTCCTCAGACTCCCAGATTACTCTGGAATATTCCATCACGGCGTGTCATCTAGATTAACCGTCCTCGCCACCTTTGCAAATGAACGCGAAGCGAGCGCGTGCAGTGTGGCGTGGAGGGCTGGTGGGTGGACTGGTGTTGTCTGCTCCCGACACGCAAGCGTCTGTTTGGATTGCAGCAGAATTATTCCATCAAAACTTTGATAACAGGAGCCGTACTCCTCAGCCGGCTCCAATTATGGAGGATATCACTGTTTGAGAAGATACAATACTTGAATGCTAATGCCGCAGTCGTGTTGCTGGGATCTGTGTACAGTCATTTCTCGCAGAGGAGGAAGAGAATCCCACACACCGACGGTCACTCGGATGGGGAATTTCATTTGGAAATGTCCTCCAGGAAGCCGGTTGATTTATCTTCACCTGCACAGCAAAAGCTTGGGAGAAAAACAAACATTTGTAGAAATGAAGAAAGATGCTGCAACAGAAGGCCTCTTTTTAGATTCTTGTTGGCTTCAAATCAATTTTTAAGCCTTAAGATCTCATTCTTTCACAGCAAATGGACTCCCTGATCTCTGCGTTCGAACCTCACAAATATTACTGGATACCAGCAGATGAAGCTTTTTTCATCCTGACTGTTTACACGGCGACACTGAATGTTTTCTTTAAAGACAAAGCTGAAAACTCATCTGGTATTCAGTCACCTGTTCACTTATTACAGGCCTCATTACACAGTAGATCTAGTATTGATTTGCTGGGAGCACAGCGCCTTGTTGGCTTTGATGATGTATTTAACATTTGCTGAGAAACTGTTGTGGGGAGCCGCTCTTTTTGTCTTTTTCTGGCCTCATCTGCTGTCTGTCCTGGTTTAAGACAGGGGTCCACAAACTTTTTCCTCCTAATTGTTTTCTTCTCTGGTGTATTGTAGACTTAACAGAAAAAGTGTAACAATCACAGCCTAAACATAAACATTTACGGTTTTGCAGAAAGCCAAACATAGCCAAATTTTAAACAATTAATTTCTATATTCTTCACGAAAAGACGTAATACTAAGACATTTTAAAAACGCGATATATAGCATTACTTGCAATAATGTGAATAGTGTGAATGCTGTAAGCTGAATGTGGCCGCTAATGCTAGTGCTGATAGCTGAAGATGCTTAAATTAATATCTAAAGACACTGATGCTAATTACTGAAAACTTGTAAGCTGATAGCTAGCTAAAATATTAGCAAAATGCCAAATTAGCCTAAAAACTGAAGTAAACTTAAATTAGTCGAAAAAAATAGGATGTAGCTCAAACATGAGCTAATAGCTGAAAACACTGAAGCTGATAGCTAGCTAAAATATTTGCAAAATGCCAAATTACCCTAAAAAAACTGGAAAAAATTCTAAATTGGCCAAAACAGCTAGGATGTAGCTCAAACATGAGCTAATAGCTGAAAACACTGAAGCTGATAGCTAGCTAAAATATTTGCAAAATGCCAAATTAGCTTAAAGAAACTGGAAAAATTCTAATTTAGCCAACACAGCTAGCGTGTTGCTGAAATATTAGCTGCACTCCAAATTAGCCCAAAAAACTGAAATAAGCCTAAATTAGCCAAAACAGCTTGGATGTAGCTCAAACATGAGCTAATAGCTGAAAACACTGAAGCTGTTAGCTAGCTAAAATATTAGCAAAATGCCAAATTAGCCTAAAAAACTGGAAAAATTCTAAATTAGCCAACACAGCTTGGATGTTGCTGAAATATTAGCTGCACTCCAAATTAGCCCAAAAAACTGAAATAAGCCTAAATTAGCCAAAACAGCTAGGATGTTGCTGAAATATTAGCTTAACTTCAAATTAGCTGAAAAAAACTGAAATAAGCCTAAATTAGCTAAAACTTCTAGGATGTAGCTCAAACATGAGCTAATAGCTGAAAAACACTGAAGCTGATAGCTAGTTAAAATGTTAGCAAAATTAGCCTAAAAAAACTGGAAAAAAATTCTAAATTAGCTAAAACAGCTAGGATGTTGCTGAAATATTAGCTTAACTTCAAATTATCTGAAAAAACTGAAATAAGCCTAAATTAGCCAAAAAAAGCTAGGATGTAGCTCAAACATGAGCTAATAGCTGAAAACACTGAAGCTGATAGCTAGCTAAAATATTAGCAAAATGCAAAATTAGCCTAAAAAACTGGAAAAAATTCTAAATTAGCCGAAACAGCTAGAATGTTGCTGAAATATTAGCTTAACTTTAAATTAGCTGAAAAAACTGAAATAAGCCTAAATTAGCCAAAACAGCTAGGATGTAGCTCAAACATGAGCTAATAGCTGAAAACACTGAAGCTGATAGCTAGCTAAAATATTAGCAAAATGGCAAATTAGTCTAAAAAATTGGAAAATTCTAAATTAGCCAAAACAACTAGGATGTAGCTCAAACATGAGCTAATAGCTGAAAACACTGAAGCAGATAGATAGCTAAAATATTAGCAAAATGCAAAATTAGCCTAAAAAACTGGAAAAAAATTCTAAATTGGCTAAAACAGCTAGGATGTTGCTGAAATATTATCTTAACTTAAAATTAGCTGAAAAAACTGAAATAAGCCTAAATTAGTCAAAACAGCTAGGATGTAGCTCAAACATGGGCTAATAGCTGAAAACGCTGATAGCTAGCTAAAATATTAGCAAAATGCAAAATTAGCCTAAAAAAACTAGAAAAAATTCTAAATTGGCCTAAACAGCTAGGATGTAGCTCAAACATGAGCTAATAGCTGAAAGCACTGAAGCTGATAGCTAGCTAAAATACTAGCAAAATTCAAAATTAGCCTAAAAAACTGGAAAAAAATCTAAATAAGCCAAAACAGCTAGCGTGTTGCTGAAATATTAGCTAATCTTCAAATTAGCCTAATATACTGAAAAAAGCCTAGATTTGCCAAAGCAGCTAGCATGTAGCTGAAATATTAGCTAAACTCCAAATTAGCCTAAAAAATGAAAAAGCTTAAATTAGCCTAAATAGCTACCATGTAGCTAAAATATAAATTAAATGCCAAATTAGCCTTGACATCCATTGAAACTACCAAAACAGTTAAAAACGCTAGCATAAAAAGAGCAGAACATTTTAATAGTTGAATGAGCTGAACTGCTGTGGACGTCCAAAAAAACGTACAGTAGAAAAATAATAATATTAAAGAAAAAGTGAATCACTATAAAAACTGAAACCCTATTAATAAATAAACAATATGTTTTCTGATAGTGTGTTTTGGGGGGTGGGCCGGATCTGGCCCGCGGGCCGTAGTTTGGGGTCCCCCGGTTTAAGACAAATCTGCTTTGTGTTTTGGCGCCAAGTGATTTTCAGGGAATGTGTGGAGAAACCTCCGAAATCACACACAGGATGTGAGAAGATCATCAGAGCGAGAAGTCAAACCGAGAGGCGTCAAAGCGGCGAGGCCTTCGGGACGCTTTGGGATTTACAAACACAGGGATAAAAACAGACGCTCCTTCATTGTTTTTGAAAGCGGTCGGGACTGCGAGTTCATGCGTGAGACGCAGCCTCCTCTGTGCTGACGTGACGGATCTGTCATGCTCCTGTCAGCTCGCTCCTCACAAGCCTTTTTTAGGAAACCTTTAATTGGAACCGTTTTTAATTACTAGTCGACGTGTCGGACGGGTCCGGGGCAGCTCCGCGCCTGAGGTGAACACAAACTGGTGACAAATTGTGAGCGCCTCCTGGGAAATGGAGTTAAGAGTTCAGTGAATCAGGAAACGGAGGCCTTTAACCATTCATCATTTCATTTGGGATTCTGTCCGTTTATACTCCACAGTTCTTTTCATTCACAGCATCCTTTCAAAGCCGTGGAAGCTAAAACAACCGAGATTGAATTTTATGTTTGTGTATTCTAAAGCAGTAAAACAACATTGTGTGTAGACAGCTGTGATTCTGCTCCGCTTGCAGCTGCGCTGAAAGTTGAGCTGGAGTTCATGTTGCTGTTCTGCTGCAGCTGAACCGACAAGTCACACAAAGAAAATGTCAGGAAAGAAGATCCAGGGCCCGAACGCAGACACAGGAAAACAATGAGATCTTAATGCCGCAGTCCTGGCTGTCACTACAGGTGGATACGGGCGTCTGCAAGCGGGACACACAGGTGACCCGCATGAAATGTCAAGGTCGCAGAAACAACCATGTTGTAGATGGGGCTGCCACCATTAGTCGACTTTTAAAGTAGTCGACGACTAATTTAATAGTCGATTAGTTGTTATTTTATATTAAATGGAGTCAGAATGTAGTAAAGTTGAAAGTTATAATTTCAGTCTGCTAATTCTTGGACTATATTGACATTTATTAAGATTTTTTTAGGCTATTTTGGAGTTTAGCTAATATTTCAGCTACATGCTAGCTATTTTAGCTAATGTGGGCTTATTTTGTTTTTTAGGCTATTTCAGAGTTTAGCTAATATTTCAGCTACATACTAACTATTTTAGCTAATGTAGGCTTATTTTATTTTTCAGGCTATTTCAGAGTTTGGCTAATATTTCAGCTACATGCTAGCTATTTTAGCTAATGTAGGCTTATTTTATTTTTCAGGCTATTTCAGAGTTTGGCTAATATTTCAGCTACATGCTAGCTATTTTAGCTAATGTGGGCTTATTTTGTTTTTCAGGCTATTTCAGAGTTTGGCTAATATTTCAGCTACATGCTAGCTATTTAAGCTAATGTAGGCTTATATTGTTTTTTTAGGCTATTTCAGAGTTTAGCTAATATTTCAGCTACATGCTAGCTATTTTAGCTAATGTAGGCTTAATTTGTTTTTTAGGCTATTTTAGAGTTTAGCTAATATTTCAGCTACATGCCAACTGTTTTAGCTAATGTAGGCTTATTTTATTTTTCAGGCTATTTCAGAGTTTGGCTAATATTTCAGCTACATGCTAGCTATTTTAGCTAATGTAGGCTTAATTTGTTTTTTAGGCTATTTTAGAGTTTAGCTAATATTTCAGCTACATGCCAGCTGTTTTAGCTAATGTAGGCTTATTTTATTTTTCAGGCTATTTCAGAGTTTGGCTAATATTTCAGCTACATGCTAGCTATTTAAGCTAATGTAGGCTTATTTTGTTTTTTAGGCTATTTCAGAGTTAAGTTAATATTTCAGCAACATGCTAGCTATTTTATCTAATGTTGGCTTATTTTGTTTTTTAGGCTATTTCAGAGTTTAGCTAATATTTCAGCTACATGCTAGCTATTTTAGTTAATGTAGGCTTATTTTTTTTTTAGGCTTTTTCAGAGTTTGGCTAATATTTCAGCTACATGCTAGCTATTTTAGCTAATGTAGGCTTATATTGTTTTTCATGGTATTTCAGAGTTTAGCTAATATTTCAGCTACATGCTAGTTATTTTATCTAATGTAGGCTTATTTTTTTTTCTAGGCTATTTCAGAGTTTAGCTAATATTTCAGCTACATGCTAGCTGTTTTAACTAATGTAGGCTTATTTTGTTTTTCAGGTTATTTCAGAGTTTATCTAATACTTCAGCTACATGCTAGCTATTTTAGCTAATGTAGGCTTATTTTGTTTTTCATGCTATTTCAGAGTTTGGTTAATATTTCAGCTACATGCTAGTTATTTTAGCTAATGTAGGCTTATTTTGTTTTTCATGCTATTTCAGAGTTTAGCTAATATTTCAGCTACATGCTAGCTATTTTAGCTAATGTAGGCTTATTTTGTTTTTCATGCTATTTCAGAGTTTGGTTAATATTTCAGCTACATGCTAGTTATTTTAGCTAATGTAGGCTTATTTTGTTTTTAAGGCTATTTCAGAGTTTAGCTAATATTTCAGCAACATAACACCACATTTTTGGGGGGATTGTTTAGGCTAATTTGGCATTTAACTAATATTTTAGCAGGCTATCAGCTTTAGTGTTTTTAACATTCAATTTCAGCATCTTCGGCTGTCATCACTAGCATCCTCAGCAACCAATTTCATCTTACAGCGTTACTGTAGATAATTATCACAGATAGTGTGAATATATCTAGTATTTAGTTAAAGTTTAAGTTTAAGCTAACCAATGATGGTTAAGATGTGTGCTTTCATCCACTTTCCGTATGACCCAATTCGTCGACTAATCGGAAAAAATAATCGGCGACTATTAAAATAATCTTTTGTGGCACACTAGATGCAGATCACAGCAGCACAATTGATGCTACTGAGTTTGTGTTCAGGAAAATTAGCATAGCAGTATTTCCTTGAACTCTTTAACACCGGAGCTTTCGAGTGTTGACTTCCTTTGAACTCCTTAACCATTTACAGAATAATTCCAGTGGATTCTGATGCAGAAAAAAACAGCTTTATGCTAATATGCTAATAAAATGTTGCTGCAAGCCACTTTATTTAGGCGTCACAATTTGTCGGCATTACGCTGTTAGTGTAAACAATTGAATAGAAGTTCATAGAAAATCAAAGATATGTTTCAAAGGGTTATAGAAATGCTGATCTGAGGGGTTCTGACCCAGTTCAGGACTGTTCTGAGTGAGGATTTATCTCAGAAATTGTAAGATTTTAAGGCATCTACAGAATAAGGACCCAGAAAGCTGAATTTTGACTGATAGGCGCCAAAAAAAGCACGTTTTCAAAGAAAAATTAAAATGCTTTTGTTACACAGAACTTTCATTCACGATTGTATCCTAAATTAGATTTCAGTCCAGCATCTCCACCTTACCCAATGAGATCCAGAGCTAAGTTATGATTTAATACATGTTCGGGGTGAAAAACTAAAAAAAACATCGCACCTGTGTCCTATTTGCAGGTATAACAAATAGTACGTCAAGAAACTTTTACAACCAAAATGACCACAGAGTCACCATCTTATGCTGTGTAACACAACATGCAGGTGAGTTTAAATTACCCCGCCAAAATAAAATCCTCACCTTAAAAATCTGTGTAAATATCAGCAATCAGTCATTCACTGTTCTTTCCTATTGTTCCAGTTTCTGTTGTAGGGACTGAAAGAAACTGCAGTTTCTTATAATGTTGTGTCAAGGACATGTCAGGAGTTGACTGTGAGAAATTGAAATTACGCCTTATTTCGTGTTTTATTTCAGGTGATTTATGGGCTCATCCTTAAGTCAGATTGATCTGTTGAGACGGCTCTCTCTCACCTGTGTGCGTAATCCTTTCTCTTTATTGCAGCCCGCTGCAGCCAAGGTAAAGTGGGATGAGGAGCAATAAAGTAACAGTTTCTGAAAGGCTGCAGTGAAGAGAGTTAAGTGACTGAGCCAAATTGAAGCTCCGTTTTTCTGCTCTTTGTGGAAGGTCGACGTCAAGACGGCACGCTCCCTGATCATCAGTTTGGGAGAAGTTTTTACTTCTGATGTGTGCATTTATTAGGACTGGGTTATAAAAAATTGATTAAAGCCTAATAGATCAATAATCGATTCACTAAAGATATAAATCGATTTAGCACAGAAAGCTAAAGTCTGCTAGCTTGATGCTAACGTTCAATAGAATTTCCTATAGGACGGCTAATGCTAACGTTCGGCCGACCAAAAATTGCTGAAAAAATGCACGTCCTTATTTACATTAATTTCCAGAAATCTTTAAGGGAAATATTTGTTAAAGTAACTATTTGTGGTCTGAAAAAATCATTTTTTCCCTCATAATATCGTCTTCTTCTTGAATTAGGTGCACTTTTAAAGTGTGATTGCCACCTAGTGTCCAAACTGCAACGTCCTCCAGGAGAAGCAGAACAATGTTTACAATGTTAATGATCTGAACATTTTTGTTAGAATTCCTCCTTTAGAGAAACTATGTAAAACTTTACGATATCACATTTTACAATATTATTAGATTATTATAAATACATTAAAATTACATATTAGATTTTTAAAGTATTTCTAAACAAATGTGTATTAATGTGTAAACTTAAAATTGAATTGAAAGAATCGACAAATATCAGAATCGAATCGATTCAGGAAATTATAACCGATACCCGGCCCCAGCAACCATCATGCGTTCATGATGGTCCCCCATCCATGACCATTTTATTTTTGTTTGTTTTTTAAATTGTTCCCAGTAGTTTGAATTATGATGACGGAGTTTTTAACTGAAATCCCACAACCTCTTAAAAAGACATTTTTCATTTTGATCTGAAGCCTCTGAAAATCTCCTCTGAGTGGGCGTGGCTTTTGGAGCTCCACCCCCTTGGAGAGTTTGCCGAAGCCGGGTCTCTCGTGTCTCTGCTAAGTCGCCAATATTATAATGGACAGTATAGGGGGATTTGAGCTGTTAAAGGCGTTGGTGGAAAAAAAAAAACTAGATCGCCAATTAAATTGATATTTTTTTTACCAAAATGTGGGGGGCAGGGAATTTCTAAGCAATTTTATGTAAGTAAAACAGACAAACTTCTGCTTTGACTCGGTGTCATTAAAGTTTTAAAAATGCACTAATAGCATCAACAGACCACCCCTCTCCTCCCCCCAACCCAGATAGCAGCAGCGACAAGGAGGGCGGGGGCTGCACTGCAGAGGTATTGATTACATCAAATTTTTGAGTTGTTTTATTTACATTTACAATTTTTTTTTTTACATGACATGAGTCAAACTGTTAAACAAAAGAAAAAAAAAAGAAATTTATTACTGCAATTTGCCCCGCACCCCACCAGATGGTAACCTAGGCGGCTGCCTGGGGCCGGCCCTGAATATTTGAAACTCACACCAGAAATCCAGTGACTGCTGATTTGACCACAGAAATGTGAACGGTGGCTCATTTGACTGCAGTCAATGTGAAGATACCATCTTCTCTTCTCCAGAACCTGAACTAGACACGCTAGCCGGATCAGATGAGGGTTTAGTGCAACAGAGTCTGTCCAAAACAGTTTGATTGACAGATTTAAAAGGAGAAATACTCAGAAATGCAAAACGATTTCCTATGACATTTGTTCTCTTTCATGAGAAAAATGCCACACTTGTTAAAACATTTCATCGGAGAGGGACTTTAAAGAAATCCCAGTAAATGTCGAGGCGTTGTTTCCCAGCGCTGACACAGCGGCGGGAACAATGTTTGGAGAACCTTCCTATCAACCCCTCCAGGCTCTTTGTTTGCTTCTCTTTGCTTTGTGACAAACACAAAAGCGTGAAATGATCCTGAATCTTTGCTTTAAGACTGCGCCAAATATTGCAATTGGCTTCATTTATTTCTGACTGGAATAAAAAAGCCAATTATGTGTGTTTAAAGAAACTATGGCGAGGCCGCGCTTCAATCCAGACTTTGGGATGAAATTGTCATCTGAAAGGTGTAAAATAAGGATTTAAATGTTTCCTGACTCACGGCGCGGGGAGCCCACGTCCAGCTGTGTAAACTGGGTTTGCAGTGTTTGGGTTTAATCCCCATGACTCAGGTATTACTCTCCATCTTTACTCCATAACATCCCTCAACAACATCCCTGCCGACTCGTTGATCACACAAACACGAGTCTGTATCTCTGGAATAAAAGGAAATGCCGCGCTGGCAGCCCGGCACCGATTCCTATACTTCCTCATATGAGTTTACAACAGAAAAAAGGGACTGAATCTGAAAAGATGCTTTTATTTTAACTGAAATTATCTACTCTATTGTGACGCCAGTCAATCATTTGTTTTTTGGACATCATGTGTTTATGGATTGAATTTTGTTTTGCATTAATTCCGTCAGATTAATTGAAAATCATCCGAGGTCAAAGGGACATTTCAGCCTTTCATTATTTTTCCCCCTAATGAATAGAAGAAAAAGCTGCTGTTTTCAGGATCGCCTCATTTATGCTCGTTTGAGTCTCCACCTTCAGGGTTAGCTGATTCGATGAGTCATTTTTGAGTGACCAGCAGACGAAAGACGGATTCATGTTTCCTGTAATCTGTCAAGGATTTAACCCTTTAACTCCTGAGGCAAAAAAATCTTTCATATTCTGTAAGTTTTCAACCATTAATTCAAAGATCATAAACAGCGGATCTCCGGTGTCAGAGGGTTCAAAATATTATCTAAAAATGTCAAAAAAAAGTCATATTAGCTTTTGTTGGCGTTAATTTGGAAGCAAAAAAGTAGATTTTTGCTCTAAGAATAACTTAAGAATTGATGACAGTTTATTAAGATGGAAAAACTTGGACAAAGATTGTTCTAAAATGATCTCAAATTAGTCATTTCCACTAATCGTTTTTTGTCACAAATCAAAATAAACTATGATTAGGTTCAGAAAAACTCAAACAAATACAAACTGTTTGCTCAGACCTAACACAAAAATGCAAATTATTGCAGTGTTTAAATTAAAAGAAACGCGACAAGTTGAATTAACTGCAATAATGTTAGAGTGAATGCTTTTTACTGAAAGTAGTTGCTGAAGATCCTGAAGCTTTTTGCTGAAAATTGTGACAAGATTTACTTTAATTATTGATGGGATTTTGTGAAAATGCAAAAGCTAATTGTATTTTAATCAAATCCCTGAAAACTGAAATTTTCATTAAAGAACTATGAAAGAGCGCTGAAGTGGACCTAAATCTGAAAAAAATGTATTAAAATTGCTTAAAAATCCCAATACATGCCAATTTTGAAAAAAAAAAAATTATCCTGTTGCTTAAATATGAGTTTAAAATTAGCCCAAAAAAAGCTAGCTTGTTACTTAAATTGTAGCTAAACTCTAAAATACCCTAAAATTCTTCAGTGAACTAAATTGGTCAGAAACATTAGCATATTGCTACAATATTAGATTAACTCCAAATTAGCATAAAAAAAACCTCAGTAGATAGAAAATTAGGCAAAAAAAAAGATATCTCGTTGCTTTAATGCTAGCTAAACTCCAAAATATCCCAAAAGTCTCAATAAACTAAATTAGTCAAAAACGTTAACCTGTTGCTAAAATATTAGCTAAACTCGATGAACCTCAGTAGAAAACAAATTAGCCCAAAAAAAAACATTAGCATGTTTCTACAAAATTAACTTAACTCCAAATTGGCATAAAAAACCTCAGTAGATGGCAAATTAGGAAAAAAAAAAAAAAAAAAAAAAAGCTAGCCCGTTGCTTAAACACTAGCTAAACTCCAAAATGGCCAAAAATTTCTCTGTAAACTAAATTAGTCAAAAACGTTAGCATGTTGCTAAAATATTAGCTAAACTTGCGCTGCTTTTCTCCTTCAGAATCTACTGGAGTTATCACGTTAACGGTTGAAAAGTTCATAAACGAACATAAACGCTCCAGCCTCGGTTGTTAAAGGGTTAACAGTCCTCTGATGGAGGAAACAAATTTTTAAAAGAAATACTTAAAAATGTTCTTGTGGGAAGAAGTCCAACTGTAAAAAAAACATTTTATTGTTCTGAAAATATTTTGTGTTGTAAAATTACGGGTTTTATAATGACAGAAGATCATTTGTGAGGAGGAAAATGTATTAAAGTGGAAAAATTTGATTCTCAAAAGGAACAAAAATATTTGGAAATTATATTTTTTTGGTAGTAGTTTTAGAAAGAGAGTTGTAATCATCATAGGTTTGTGTTTTTTTTTTATTCAATTTATTATTTATTCTGGCTTCTGTTATTTTATTATTTTGTTGTTTCTTTGCTTTAAATACATTAACTCTGTTGTGTGTTTGATTTTTTTCTTTCTTTCTTTATATTTCCCCTTCTTGTCTGTAATTGTTCAAACCATTTTCAGTTTGTTGTTGGTTTCCAGTTTATAAAAGTCTTTTTTTTTGCCAAAATGTGAAAATCTGTGTGGTTTTCTAGGACATAGTTTCTGTAGACCGGCAGGAGTTCTTAAGAAATTTACCTCTAAATTTTGCGCGGGACCGTTGGCATGGGGTAAGCCCGTGCCCTCTTCCCTTCACCGTAGGGGCAGGTATCTTGTGGCCCCGCCCAGCCTATTCTCTACATCACAGATGTCACATCTGCTTCTGATTCAAAACAATTTGAAAAAAATAACTTGAAAAATTCAATTTTAAATTATCAGAAAAACACCACAAGAAACATTTTAAAAACACCAAAAATATTTAATTTGTGTTTTCTGATCAAGCATTTAGATGCTTTTCTGTCATTACCAGAACTATCCTTAAGCCCCACATGTGACAGTTTAATTCCAAAAGTATTTTGTTATACTTGAAACCGAAACGTCTCCATTAAAGTGAAACGTGCTGGTTTTCTCCTGGTTTTCTCCTGTCCTCGTTGGGATTTACAGGAGTCTGGGTTAGTAAGAGGGACTGAAAATAACTGAGCGTCTTCTTCTGCTGCCAGAACGAGTCACAATTATCTCCCTTTCCATGCATGAAAGATGATTCAGGGCTTCGCAGGCTAAGACAGATAATGGAGGAGGAACTGTGGCTCCTTTCCTCGCCGTCTCCTCAAACCTGACCGGCTTTTATCGCAGCTGCCACTTTAATATTTCCAGGTCATTTTACTCCGTTTAGAGCCCTTCTTGAGCAGAAACAAACCAAAAGGAGAAGACACGTGAGGAGTGTCGTTAACAGAAGACACAACAGATGTCAAACTGCAAAGTACAAGAGCTCCAAAACCGTCTGTGATGTTTACGTGATGTCTTTACGAAAGACGGATTCTCCTCCAGAGAAAGAAGCTTTACAAGAAAGATCCTGTTTTTAACATATAGATGTGGCATTTTCCTTATAAATGATCTTCTTTCTGCTGCACTAAACCCTCATCTGGTCCGGCTAGCGTGTCTAGTTCAGGTTCTGGAGAAGAGAAGATGGTATCTTCACATTGACTGCAGTCAAATGAGCCGCCGTTCACATTTCTGTGGTCAAATCAGCCGTCACTGGATGTTTGGTGTGAGTTTCATACATTCAGGGCCGGCCCCGGGCAGCCGCCTAGGTTACCACCTGGTGGGGTGCGGGGCAAATTTCGGTGATTACAGATTACAATTTATTTTCTTTTTTGTTGTTTAACAGTTTGATGCACCACTAATTCCATGTAAAAAAAAATAATTTGTAAACGTAAATAAAACAACTCAAAAGTTTGATGTAATCAATACCTCTGCAGTGCAGCGCCCCTCCCTCCTTGTCGCTGTTTCTGTGGTCCAATCAGCCGTCACTAAGTTATGATCAGTAGAAAACGAGCCCAAATGGCTCTTTTACTGTTAAAGTCTAGTCCCTGGTCTAGTCTATAAACACATTTTTGGACAAGCATTGATCTTCATATCTGACGTACATCAAAAGAGGCAGCGGACTCGAATTTGACGCATGAATCGCGTTTGGTCAAATCCAACATTAGGTCGCGCTTTGTTCATAAATGTTGGACTTTTCTCTTAAAAGTGCGACTTGTATATGTTTTTTTTCTTCTTCATTTTGCATTTTTTGGCTCCAAACCAACATATAGTCCAGAAAATACGGTATTGATCACAGCAACGATTATAAACATTGAATGAGCTGAAAGAGTTTTTGGTGAACTGGAAGGAGAAAGAATCAGGATTTTGGAGGAAGTTTGGTCCAGATCTGAGCTGACATCCGGATCAGAACCATACGGCTGGACATTACCCAGATTGATGGATGTTTTTATGTAGCAGCGGAGAAGATTTACGCTAGCGAGACACAGAGCTATCATAATCAGGGGGGATCGGGGCGGAGCTACTCAGCTCCAAAAGCCACGCCCCCTCAGAGGAGATTTTGGAAACAGAATCTTCAGCTCAACATGAAATATGCCTTAATAGGACATTTAGGTTGTGGAATTTTGATTAAAGATGATTAAAATCGTAATTAAAACACTATGGGAATTTTTTTTTTAATGAAAAAAAATGTAATTATAATATCAGATCAGAACCATACGACTGGACATTACTGATATCGATGGACATTTTTATGTTTTTTTAGGGTGGAGATCCGAAAGCCACGCCCCCTCAGAGGAGATTATGGAAACAGAGACTTCACATCAACATGTAAAATGGCTTTTTAAGACATTTAGGTTGTGGGAATTTGGTTAGAAACTCCATAATCATAATTAAAACACTATTGAGAACATTTTTTTTAAATAAAAAAACTGTCAGACTTTAATATTTTTACGAAACCAAAGAAAGAAATTCCGTAGATAGAAACACTACGGAACACATCCAACCTAAAGCTGTGCTGTCTGTCAGCTCCACATGGGGCCCCACCCATGGTCGACTCGTTCTCCCAGAGGCGACAGGGGCAACAAGGAGCGATTTCAGCTGATGTGGGGGTTTGCGGTGTGGCGGAACACGCCGCCGTCACAACGAGAAAGACGACAGAAACCCTTTAAACTTTCAGAAAGACGCTCAGCAGCAAACCGTTAAATGTTCAGAGTGCAGGCGGCGGGTTCGGCGTTAAGGGGAGGGGGGAGGGGGGTCATAATCTGCGAATAAGAGCTTTAATCTCGTAGAACAGATTGTGAGATTAAAGACTCTTAAGATGTTCTTGAATTCACACTTACAGGCGGCGGTTCTGGGAAAATCCTCGCCTCGACGAGCATTTGATTGCTGGCTGTTTGATGTGTGTCAAACGGCTTCATCGGGATTTCTATTAAAACACTCCAGAAGATTGAGCGCTCTTCTTTTGATCCGTGGTGGTAAACTGTCGAAGAGACGAGCGAGAGAGAAAAACTCCCATTACAAACAGAACAACCGATTTATTGAGCAGATGCAACAGGAGCTTTTGTGATGATGATGGTCATTAGATGATTGTCGTGCTGCTCTTCTTCCTAAACCAACTGCTCACTTATCAAACATCTTTATCTACAAAAACAGAAACTTCACATCATCTTGTGGTGACAGAAAGCAGCACAATCCCTGGTTCCGCGGCCACGATCCAAAGCCAATGAAGAACCAAGCTCTTATTAGGATGTTTAACATGTTGGTACGCCTCATTACCATAAACCACGTGTCAAAGTCAAGGCCCTGGGGCCGGATTCGGCCCTCTTGGTGAATATATCCGGACCACCAGATCGTTTATATTTTTGTTAGTGACGGCCCAATGTTATCTTGCAACACATTTTCATTCCAAACTCGTCACTCAGTGACGCATGGCTAAAGATCTTCTACGTCAAAAATTAACGTTTTGAGAAACCCCAGCTCGTTTTTTGATGTCCAATAAAACCAAGGCTCCACAACCTTCAGGCCGCAAACCGGTACCGGTACGTGGGCCACACCAGTTTCGTAATCCTAACCTTTTCTGTAGCGGATGTGGATCTATACCTACTAGTTCTAGATGTGGAACAGGCTTGGGTTAGGGTACCCGGGCGGTCCAGAACCAGACCCATATCTAAACCCTAACCTTAACTCGGTACCAGTACCAGACTGATGTCCTAATCCTAAACTTGACCCGGTACCGAACAGTTGGTACTGGATCTGGATCAGTACTGTTTCTAAACACGGTGCCAGATGTGGACCAGGCTAGTGTTAGGGTACTGGTGTGGTCCAGCCCCAAAACCAGTCCAGTATGCTAACTCTAACCTGGTACTGGACATTTGGTAGCAGGCGTGGATCAGTACTAGTTCTAGATGTGGAGCAGGCTTGGGTTAGGGTACCCGGACGGTCCAGAACCAGACCCGTATCTAAACCCTAACCTTAACCCGGTACCGGACATTTGGTAGCGGATGTGGATCAGTACTGGTTCCTGACACGGGACCAGACGCGGACCAGGCTAGGATAAGGGTACCGGTGCGGTCCAGTGCCAAACTGGTGTCCTAATCCTAAACTTAACCCGGTACGGAACAGCTGTTACCGGATGTGGATCAGAACTGTTTCTAAACACAATACCAGATGTGGACCAGACAAGGGCAAGGGGACCGGGTTAGAATACCGGTGTGGTTCAGTCCCAGAACCAGTCTGGTATGCTAACCCTGTACCGGACATTCAGTAGCAGATGTGGATCAGTACTGGTTCCAGACGCAGACCAGGCTAGGGTTAGGTTACTTGTCCGGTTCAGTAGCATACATGGATCACTTGTTTTGGACACGGGACCAGACACGGACCATGCTAGGGTTAGGCTACTGGTGCAGTCCAGTCCCAGTACCAGACTGGTGTCCTTATCCTAACCTTAAGAACGCCTGTTCTCTTAACCCGGTACCAAAATTATTAGTACCAGATGTGGATCAGTACTGGTACCTGATGTGGACGAGGTTAGGGTTCGATTACGGGTTTAGGGTACCGGTGTGGTCCAGTACCAGACCGGTCTCCTAACCCTAACTTTAACTTGGTACCAGATATTGGTACCGATGTGGGTCAGTACCGGTATCGGCTGTGTTCCGAGGTTTGGTCCGAGTTAAAAAGTTACATTTTTAACTTTAAAAGACGTCATTTCAGAGTGATCAATAAATGTTTGTCCTGCTCGGGCCGCGCCCTGAGGTGTGTTTTGGATTTATGGCCCGATCCGCGATTGAGTCTGACGTAAACGATCCATAAACTCTGGCATATTACACATCATTGACATCTAAAAAAAACCGAGTCCTTCAGAAACATTATTGTAAAAGTTGTTGAAAGCTCAGGTTTTCCTCTGTAAATGTGAGTTTCAGTGAAATCCAAAAAGCCTCGTTATGCACCATCATCATCATCATCATCATCACACAGATTTGGAGGGAGCCAATCATCCACACAGATTGTTCTCGCTTGTATTCAGTTTAATGAAATTAAAGGTTTTCATACTTGTAAAAATACGTCTTTATTTTTTGCAACACAGAAGAAAATCTGGATGAACCCTTAAACACAGCGGACCTCCAGACTTCCTGTTCTTTGATTTACTGTAACTTCTCAATCGTCAACATCATCCCAGTAGATTCTGAAGGAGTAAAGCGGCGCATACCTGCCGAAGACGCTGTTCGATTCCAGGTAAAGACCAACTTTAACCTGCGTTCATAACAAGCCTACTGCGGTTCATGATGCTCGACAAAAGGGACACAGATGCCGGTGCACGACCCGCACAAGCCCGGAGAAATGGATGTTCCAGTGTTCAAAAGACGAGCTGCAAAACTCACTGAGATAACAGCAAAGAAATGCAGAGTACACACACACACACACACGCACACACACACGGGCTAATGGGCAGTTGGGTTCTGATAATGTGATTGCTGGCTGGTTTCCGCATTAACGTTTGCTGCTTCACTATTAGCCACAACTAATAGGCTCTTCTTCATTGATAGCTTCACAGTTGTGGGTTCTGGCTCCGGGCCAAAATAAAGACTAAAGTCTGCAGAAACTCCTAGATTCACCTGAACAAATGACATCCATGATGTGGAAAAGTGTTCAGAAAATTTGCTGGTTTAGTACCAGGGCTGGAAATCACCTCAAAATACGATACACAATACATGGCTCACGATATTGATGATACTGTGAAAGCTACTAAAATCATCTCAATTAACTCTCAATAAACACATATGTTTTGGGAAAATGTATCCCCATTTAGTTTTTAGCTTGAACACATTCATTATAAACAACTTGTGACTTGTTTTGTGCAATATTGCTTAAATTAGTCATTGAGAAGGATTGACACTAATTGAATTTCGTGTTAATAATAGTAAACATGAACAGCAGTATCACTACTTAGAGCAAAATAGTTGTAAACGGAACACAAATTAAATAATTTAAGATGAATAAAACATTTTACATCCTCTTAAATAAAAGATCGATACTTGGTGAGAATCAATCGCAGGACTAAACATCGCGATATATATCGCGATATATATATATACGATATATATATAACAATTACGCCGTTTTTATCCAAAATCTGTAGCTTCTGCAGAGCGGCCGCAGTTCATTAGAAATTCACCTCTGACTTGTGGGGGTGACGGTGAAGACGGAGCAACCCCGCCCCTCTTCCCCTTCCCCGTTTCCCACGTCTCGATTTTTAACTGTATTTTTTTTCGTCCACTCCTGATTCACAACAATTTGAATAAAGAAATACTCAAAAATACTATTTTTAGCCAAATATTTCATCCCAAATATGCCACAAAAACATGTTAAAAGACACTATTTTTATGGGATCGGGTCTTTAAAAATGCCTGTTTGTCCGCATCCTTTCACACATAGTGTATTTGTATATATCTTGGTAATATTTATGCTTTTTTTGCCTCTTTCCCAGACAGTTTTGTGTAGCAACCATCGATGTCAGATACCATCCTACGGTTGCTTTTCGCTGCAGTAAAGGGAGCGTCTCTTGTTTTTTCACTTCTTTCCATTGAGTCAACAGAAAAAGACACGATAATATAAGATATTGCAAACACACCATTAGTAGGTTTGAGCAAAACAGAAATGTGGGGAAGAAGAAAAAGAGTTTGGACCAGTCGCAGTCTGAGTTAGTTAAACTTGTGATATTTTTCAGCTTTCAGGAAGTCTTGCTGCTGTTGTTCGCCTCATTGGCACCTCTCTGAATGAATTTGCATCCTTAGTAGTCCTGTGTGTTCTAGTGCGGGTCCCCGGAGTGTTTTAATCCACTTACCAAACTGCACGCTGCCGTTTTTAAGGCTACACGGATGCACATCATTCCTTTTAATTAGTCGGTCTTCCCAACTGCTAACGGAAGCTCCGGTTTTCACGGACGACTAACTTATAGACAGTAGTTAGTTAGACGTCAATAAACACTTAACAAGTTGACATCATTCTTTGTGGAGAATTGTTTTTATTATTATATCAACAGATTGAGATTCTAATTTAGTTCATCGAGTTAGTTTTGTTCTCTTTTACCCTCTTAGACTGCTGGGTTTTGTTACTTTAGTTTGGTCTTGGACCTTGGTAGTCTTGATTTTTAGGCTTTGTTTATTTGTTTTCTTTATGCAGATTTATGAAGACAGCCTGACTTATTTTATTTTGTTTTGTCTTTTAACTTTAACCAGAACACTAATAATTTGATTTTTGTTTTTTCAGTTCAGGACACAGGATTTCCTTTTATTCACATTGGTGTCCAGTTTTGGTCAACGTCTCCTTTAACACCCTAACAAGACCTGTTTTTTCCTGAACGTGTAGAAAACGCTGACTCTAAACGGCGGAGCGCAGGCCGTCGGTATTTCCACTGAACTTTCCGTTTTCCTTCATTTATATATTTCTTTTGGCAGGATTTAAATACAGTAACTGTTCTATCTCCTCGCCACATGGGCTGCTCTCTAAATCCTTTTCTCTTTCATGGAGAAGGGGGGGGCAGAGGGGTCTTTTTTTCTCAGCTCAAAACAAAAAAGGATTGAATAAGTTTATACTTTTTTTAGCTGAACTGTAAGAAAAAAAATACTCCAAGCAAGTATCACAGAAGAAAGTCCATATTTTCTGAATAATCTTTAAAATATTTCAGAAAATGAATCAAGCAGCGTTATTAAATATGTATAACTTTATATGTTATTTCTTCATAACAGACGGGTTCTCTTTGTAATTGAGACAAAAGTCTCCACTGCCCTCATTAATAAACTCGTTATTCTGGCCTCGGTCATATTCTACTAAACTCTGAAACTAAAGCTTTGATGCCAGGGCAGAGCTGACTCCTGATTGGACTAAATTCATCTCCTTCAGGTTTATCAAACATGGATTATTTACAAAGTCACACAACTGTGTTCATCTGGAGTTACAAAAACCACAAAGACCAAAAAAGTGAAGATGTTTAATTAAACCAACTGTTTCCAGATACTAGCCTGTACCTGTGTGGAGAATAGACCCGGCTGTTAGAATGTTGTTCTCGAGTCTTGATTTGATTTCTGTCAAGTTTCTGTTCTCGGTTTAGAATTCTTCCTGTCGTGGTCAGCGCCGTTCTATCGGCTGGTTCCGATCCCGTCGCAGCTGCTTCGCGTGTGAAAAAAAACACCTGTGTAGCTTTTGTTTGTTAATTGACACGAACACGTGTGTTGATTCGTGTGTCGATGCAGTTGTTCCTGTGTGTGTGTTGATGCATATGTGTATTATTGTGTGTGTTTGTTTTTATGCATGCACGTGTGGTTGTGTATGAATGTAGATGTGTGCTTGTATGCATGCGTGTTTGTGTGTAGATGTGGGGGTGTGCTTGCGTGTGTGTGTGTGTTTGTATACAGGCATGTGTGTTACTAGATGTGTGTTTTTGCATAAACGTGTGTGTTTATGCATGCATGTGTGTGTGTTTATGAATGGGGGTGTGTGTTTGTGTGTGTGTTCATGCATGAATGTGTGTGTAGATGTGTGTTCATGCATGAATGTGTGTTTACGCATGCATGGGTGTGTGTATATGTGTGTTTATGCATGGGGGTGTGTTTGTGTTTGTATTCATGTATGAATGTGTGTTTACGCATGCATGCGTGTGTGTATATGTGTGTTTATGCATGGGGGTGTGTTTGTGTGTGTATTCATGTATGAATGTGTGTTTACGCATGCAGGTGTGTGTATGTAAATGTGTGTTTATGCATGAATGTGTGTTCATGCATGAATGTGTGTTTATGCAGGGGTGTGTTTATGTGTGTAGATGTGTGTTTGTCTCTCATTGTATTTAATTTCTTTGTGGGTTTTTTTGCACTTTATTTGAGTCGGTTCGATGTTTTTCTCCGGGATTTGAACCTTCCATCGTCTCTGACGGCAGCAGATAAATGTTAGGTCGGGCTGCTGTTGTGGTTTTAGCAGAATGCATGTCTGGTCATTCGTCTGACTGTTCAGCCTCTTGGCGTCAAAACAAACTGCAGCAATTGACTCAACCTGCTGTTGATTTGTGGGGAAAATTCAGCCGTTCCTCCGTTTAGTGAAGCGGATGTTTTGTCAGACGACCTTTGATTTTATTTTGGCTTCATTTATGCAGACAGAGTTCATAGGAATTCTGGTCCGTGTCTGTTATTAATGCTTCATCCATCACCTCATTTAATCCTAGTAAATAATGGGATGATGATGTTTCTCGGCTCAGTTAGAATAGTTCTGAATGATGATCTGTCTGGTCTGTATGCTGCCGTCTCGTCATCAGATGTTTGGATGGGATGTACATACAGTAGAACTGTGTCAGGTTCGGATTCTCGCCGGATGATTTCCTTATTTCAAATCCAAACTGGGGGAAAATGTTCTTTGCTCGTTCTCTTGAGCTGATCTGAAGGAAGCGCTCACTCAGACAAAAGAGCCGCTGGAGAGGTTGTTGGTCCCGTTTTCAAAGCATCAAAAGGAACAGAAGCGTCACGCAAACTCGCCAGCTTTAATGTTGCCGCTGAGGTGGAACGCAGACGCAGTTTAGACGCTCGTCGTGAGAAAAATGTATTTTTTTCTGTTGAAGACATGTTGTCTCTTATCCATCTTATCTCAATTCTAAATCAAACTGGTAGAGATCTGGTTTTTGCAGATATTTCCGATGGAGGAGCTGGACTCGTAACGGTGGCGGCGAAGTGACCAGAACAGAGACCTGAGTGGTTTCGGGTCACTTTGACCTGGCAGTCCATCCAGAGGCACTGAGGGTTGTTATGAGTCGGTTAAGGAGACCCGTGTCCTCGGCTGGAACGAGACAGTTATTACCCTCCGCCTGATTAACCCTTTCAAGTGTTAAACAACTGGGATGTTTTGTTAGGAAACAATCAGGAAGTCAAGTCACTAAAGACCCACACATTTAGTATTTGTGAGCAGACATAAATAGAAATTTAAAAGTCACAATTCTGGAGGATTTTCATGAAAAATATCTGTGCTCCAATAATCAGAAGTGGAGACTTGAACTTGAATTTAATTTACTTTTTCTTTACTAGGAGGGAGGGTCTACGGATTTCTTTCTTCTTCTGTAAAATTACTTGAATGAAGCCCAATGAGGCAATTGATTTGTGATTTTAGACTATATAAATAAAATTCAATTGAACTGAATTGAGTTAAGTCTCCATGAAGGGATCTTGACATGAAAGTTGATCTCAGACTATTTTTTATTTCTGAGCATCTCAGTCAGATCAAAATCTGTTTTAATGTGTTGTAGTGACAAACAGGCATTCTAGTAAAGTAGAAAGAATATTTATTCTGAAAATTAAGAAATTAAAAGTCAGACGGAAATTTTGTTTTTCTAAAGTTGACATAATTAAGAAACAAAAAATTTAGCCTGATGATCCAACATTCTCACTCCCAACTGGTCATATATGGACGTTTGGTTCGGGTCACTTTTTGACGTTCTGGGTGTCCCCAACTCGTCGTTTTTTGGATGTGAAATCAGGGGTCCCCCAACCTCTGGGTTGCGAACTGGTTCTGGTCTGAAGGCCGCTTGGTACCGGGCCACGGTCAGGGAAAAAATGCATATACTATTGAGGGGTCACCAACTCTCGGGACCCTAACCTGGTAGTGTTTCAGGGTCTGTTACCGCGTCTAGTACCACATCTAGTACAGCGTATAATCCTGCATCTTCTGCTGCATCTGATATTGCGTCTAGTACCACGTCCATTTCCGCATCTAGTACTGTGCCGAGTACCCTGTCTAGTACCGCCTCCGTTTCTGTGTCTCGTATCCATTTAGTACCGCATCCATTTTTGCATCTAATACTGCATCTAGTACCGCATCTAGTACCGTGTCTAGTACCACATCCATATTTGCCTCTAGTACCACATCCGCCTCCCTTTCCACATCTAGTACTGGCATCTATTACTGCATCTTATGCCTTGTCCAGCACTGCCTCTGTTTCTGCGTCTAGTACCTTGTCTAGTACATTGTCTGGTGGCTTGGCTAGTATCGTGTTTGTTTCCGCGTCGAGTACTGCATCTAGTACCTTGTCTATTACCGCCTCTGTTTCTGCGTCTAGTACAGCGTCTAGTAACTTGTCTAGTGCCTTGTCTAGTACCGTGTTTGTTTCTGCATCTAGTACTGCATCTAATACCTTGTCTAGTACCGCCTCTGTTTCTGCGTCTAATACCACATCAAGTACCACGTTCGTTTCCGTGTCTAGTACAGCGTCTAGTACAGCATCTAGTGCCTTGTTTAGTACCTTGTCTAGTACTGTGTTTGTTTCTGCATCAAGTACCACATCTAATACCTTGTCTATTACCGCCTCTGTTTCTGCATCTAGACCATATCTAGTACCTTGTCTAGTACCGCCTCTGTTTCTGCATCTAGACCACATCTAGTACCTTGTCTAGTACCGCCTCTGTTTCTGCGTCTAGTACAGCGTCTAGTACCTTGTCTAGTGTCTTGTCTAGTGCTTTGTCTAGTGCCTTGTCTAGTACCATGTTTGTTTCCGCGTCTAGTACTGCATCTAGTACCTTGTCTAGTACTGCCTCTGTTTCTGCGTCTAGTACCACATCTAGTACCATGTTCGTTTTCGTGTCTAGTGCAACGTCTAGTACAGCATCTAGTACCTTGTTTAGTACCTTGCCTAGTACTGAGTTTGTTTCTGCGTCTAGTACTGCATCCCAGAACTTCATTTAAGGGGAACAACCAGCTCATCAAAAAACGAAAAGTTGGGGGAAAATTCAAAAAAGTGACCTGGATGGACCCGTACCACATGTTCATATATGTAAACGACATTTATGTGACACATTTTTTGTTTATTTCTAGCAATGTTATAGTTTAAAGAAAAATGTATGCCTCTATTTTGAAGTCAATAACTTCTGTTCAGAAACAGGAAATGTTTTTTTTTTCTCCGATGTATTTTTTTGCTTGTAAATTCTGAGTAAATGAGTGGACAGCTGATTATACAGTTGTTTTTCAGTTTGGTATGTATGGCACCTCTACGAGCCTTTCTAATGAGTAAAACAATCTCTCGTCGTCACTACGTTTATTTGAGTTCAGGGTTAAAATGAACAAACCAGGAAAATTCAAAGAAGATGAAAGTTTAATGAAGAAAACTCTACAATATGTGATGAGTCGGGAGTGAGAACGTGTTGGAACATCCGAATCTGATGCAGCACTTTCTAAACCCGCCTTCATTTGACAGATCTATCTTTAAGCTGAAAGTGGCCTCTCTGTTTTCATGGCTGCAGTCATAAGAACCAGAAGGATGTAGGAGTTAATGTGCACAAACTGGAACACACACTCAGGTGTCTTTATCGGGTTTCTGTTGGATCGGATTTGCGGTAATGAGCAGAACTTGTGGGCACTTACATTTGTAATTGTTCTGGAATGAAAGTGCCAGCGTTTCTGTTGAAGTCGTAGGTGTTTAAGCCATTCTGAGCCGCTGCCTGGTCCAGACGGCGCGTTGCGGGGTTTCCCTGAGTTAATAGATTTCAGTCCCTAGCGCTTTTAGCGTATTGATATCCTGCTGACAGGTTCACACCCCGCCTTAAGCACAGAGGCTGAGTCCTGGCTTGGAACAGAGCCTCCTTAACTCTGCAAGTGTTTGGTTAATGTACCTCATTACTCCCCTTTGAGCTGATTTTCACTTTTTATTTTACTTGCTGGCTAAAAAAGCACCGCTGCAACTCCACGTCTCGCACGGGCCATTGATGCTTATGCTTGCAGATGCACTTTGTTTCATTCCGCACAGACGCATTTGTATCCTAATTTCCTCACTCAAAGCGAGTATAGGGAGCAGGGGATGCATAAGAGAAAGGCTGGTATTAATTAGACTCTGTGTTCTTTCTTAATTTTCTCCTCTCATGGTCTGTGACTCTGTGTTTGTTTCCATCACAGTGGCTCCCATCATCTTTGGTTGTGTTGTGTTGTGCTGCTTCTGGCGGATCCCCAGAGCCCCCGTTTTTGGGTCGTCTGTTAAGGATCAGACGATGCTCTGCATCCCTCTTCTCCAGCCTCAGCATCTTTCTATCCTGGTGCAGATACTCCTGTATCAGTACCTACACACACACGCGTGTCCTTGCACTGTGGGCAGCACATACGTGCACAACAGCACAACTTTTTCATGCAGCCTGACATGTTCCGTGTGAATGCACCATAATGTTTTTTTTCCCAAAGTTGACATAATTAAGAAACAAAAAATTTCGTCTAAACATCCAACACATTCTTAGTCCCTACTCGTCGTATTCGTCATGCACATGTGGTTTACGTCACTTTTTGATGTTTTGGGTGTCCCTAACTCGTTTTTGACATGCTGGCTGTTCCTATTAAATCAGGAGTCCCCAACCTCCGGGCTCTGAATCGGATTCGGAACTGGTCCAAGGGCCGCTTGGTACCCGGCCACAGACAGGGAAAAAATGCATTCACTATTCAGGGGTCGCCAACCCTCGGGACACGGACTAGTAACAGTACCCTAACCCGTTACTCTTTCCATGCCTAGTTTTGCATTTATTACTACATCTAGTTGCACGTCTAGTAACAGGTCTTTTTCTGTGTCTACTACCGCCTCTAGTTCAGCATCTAGTATTGCATCTATAACCATGTCTAGTTTCACGTCTAGTACAATGTCTATTACCATGCCAAGTGCCTCATGTATTTCAGCATCTAGTCCCAGGTCTAGTCCTGTGTCTAGTACCAGGTCCAGTCCTGCGTCTAGTACAACATTTAGTTTCTCATCTAGTTCCACCTTGAGTTCAACGTCTAGTTTGGCATCTACTACCATATCTAGTTCTGTATCTAGTACCGCGTCTATTTTTGTATCTAGTACCAAATCTATTTTCGCATCTAGTTCCACGTCTAGTACCACGTCTAGTACTGCATCTAGTTCAGGATCTAGTTCCACATCTAGTTACGCGTTTAGTACCAGATCCAGTCCTGCATCTAGTACAACGTCTAGTTCTGCATCTGGTTCTTCGTCTAGTTCAGGATCTAGTACCATGTCTAGTTCTGCATCTAGTACCGCGTCTATTTTTATATGTAGTACCAAATCTATTTTCGCATCTAGTTCCACGTCTAGTACCACGTCTAGTACCGCATCTAGTTCAGGATCTAGTACCACATCTAGTTACGCGTTTAGTACCAGATCCAGTCCTGCATCTAGTACAACGTCTAGTTCCGCATCTGGTTCTTCGTCTAGTTCAGGATCTAGTACCATGTCTAGTTCTGCATCTAGTACCGCGTCTATTTTTGTATCTAGTACCAAATCTATTTTCGCTTCTAGTTCCACGTCTAGTACCACGTCTAGTACCGCATCTAGCTCAGGATCTAGTACCACATCTAGTTACGCGTTTAGTACCAGATCCATTCATCTAGTCAATCTAGTACAAACTGTTCTAGTTGTTGTTTGTTGTGCTGCTTCTGCAGCTCCCCAGAGCCCCTGTTTCTGGGTCGTCTGTTAAGGATCAGACGATGCTCTGCATCCCTCTTCTCCAGCCTCAGCATCTTTCTATCCCTGTGCAGATACTTATGTGTCTACACACACACGTAAACACACTTGTCCTTACACTGTGGGCAGCACATACGTGCACAAAAGCACTTGAGACAACTTTTTCATACAGGCAAGCCACTTAGCAGCTTTATATAGCAAGTACCCAAGGAGAGGATTAGCAGCAGGAAACATCAACAGAATGGCCTGCAGTGAGGAGGGAAAATTCACACACATCCGTGCACAAACTCACAAAGGGTGCAGACACACCACATCCATTGTGCTCACTAAGCCTCGGTCTGCCACATACTGCACCTATATATTCCAACTTTTCTTTTTTATATAAAATATTAGTATGGTAATCATCCAGCAGAGGCTTTTATTCTTTCGGGATTGTGTGCCGCAGAATGTTCTGTTGGCGGTGAGCGACCTCGAACCTGTAATGCTTCATCACCTCGGTTCTCCTGGTCCGGTTTGTCTCAGTCACTGCCGGATGATTGGGAAAAGTTCAGCTTTCTCCGCCTCTCCACAATGGCATCACACCAACATGCATCTGCATGCATACTCTTAGGTTCTTCATTATCTTTCCTGAGCTGATAGGCTCTAATTATCTGCCTTGGCTCTGATTAGTCTCTCTGTAACAAGCTAATTAGATGGAGCCTTGTAAAATCATCTCCAGCATTACCACAGAGACACGGTTGGGAAAGACACCAACAAGCAGGAAGCAAAGAACGTGTCGCCATGCAGAGATTTGACGGTTAACTAAATGTTAAGTGCAGGAGCTCTGATTTCTTTTCGATGAACCCACTTCTACTTTAGCAAATAAAAAATCTTCCTTCTCATTATTCATCACGAGGATTGGTTGGTCTTACTGGGCTGGATGATCTGGCTTAAAGTGCATAAATTGTCGCTGTCAACGATAGGATCTCGGCATTGATTGGTTTCTCAGCCCCCACAACACAGTGGCTATTTATCCAGAAGCGAGCGGCGTGACACCCCAGCCTGAACTTTTTTCCTCGCCAGCAGAGCAACTTTAAAGCCTGAGCAGAAAGCCAGATTAATTCTCCCGTCCAGCGTCTTCCTCCCTGTGTTATTATCCTCCTAACAATCCTTTTAGGAACTGTCACACACTTTGTAGCTATTGTGTTTTAGCGGTGAAGGCCCCCAGCCTATTCTACACTGCATTTTTCCATTCAAGCCTAAAGATAAAAAACTGGAATTACTGCACATATTTTTCTCAAAAACACAGCAGAGAAGAGGAGTCCTGCAGCAGAAAGAATATAGGGTCAAATCAGGATCAGTTTCACCCTCGTGCTCTCTTATGGGGTCCAGATGACCCCGCCTTTATATTGATCTGTGATTCCTCTCATGACAAAGACAAAGGTAGATAGAATTTTACGTCTGCCACGGACACAGAGGAAGATAAAAAAATCATAGAGTAAAAAAGTTTAGCTGTCTTGTGGGGTCCAGATGACCCTACTTTTAATGTAAACATGCACACAAGGGTTACAGGGAATGAAAAAAACTGATAGAAATTTTGAATAACAGACTTATAACTGAAAAAAATGAAAACAAGATATTGTAAATTTGAAGAAAAAATATGAAAATTAAAAAAAAAAAAGAAATTTGAAAAAACTTGGCTTTGAGTTCATTGGGTATCAGGACGATGTTTCCCATGGGGTGGTAAAGGGGACTAAATATTTTCACATTTTTTTCATTTTTTAACTCTCACTGTTCAAACTTTAATAGACAAAAAAAGTCAGCATTAAAATAAAAAAACAAGGATCTGATCATGATGAAGATTTATGTAATTCTAGAAGAGATTGATTGACAAGATAAACAGCATCTAGTGTTGAAAAAAATCCAGCAAACAACGAAACCGCTATATTAGGAAGGGCAGGCTTCACAGCAGTGATACTGCTTTCCCTAAGTTTGATCGGAGTCAGGTGACGCAGTCGGTTAGATAAACAGAAAACGTTCTGTAGCAGAAAAGACGTCACATCATCATTACCTCTTTGGGAATCATGGGACACACGTCCCAGTAGCCAATGAGCTCAAAGGCCCGCCCCCTTGTAAAGTTAGGATCAGCTCAGCAGCGAAAACTAGAAAATCAGAAATTTGAAAACAGAGAACTGAAAGCAAAGAGGGAAAATTTAAAAAAAGAAAGTTGAAATTACAAATAAACATTTTTTTTTATTGGTAAGTTTTCGTTTTTTCAATAAAGTTTCAAACTTACATTTCTTTTTAATTTTCAATATTTATTTCCAATTTTTTTTCAAATGTTCAATTTTATTTATTTTTTAAATTTTTAATAATTCCTTCAATTCCAAATATTTATTTTCTACTTTCAAAATTTCCATCTTGTTTTTCACTTTAAGCTGATCCTGACCCCATTAAAGGAGCTTGCTCTGCCTGTGCACGCTGGCGTCTGCAGCTGAACTCCTCGGCTGTAATGGACCTTTGTGGGAGTGGAGGTTTATTAAGCAGAACTGCTATGTTCATTATTTGTTCAGTCAGGTGGTTCCAGGCTGCAGCAGTCCGCCTGCTGTTTGGATGAAGAAGCACATGAAGTATATAGCCTATGGCCACAGTCACGGGCTTGTTACATAATGGGATTTGGAACTACTTTTAGCTCTTAAGTAGCTCACCTCTGTGCACAAGTGTCCACTGGTGCGTGATTGAACAGAAACACGGGAGGACATGGCTTTTATTGTCTCACCAAAACAACACAGACGACCTCGATTTACTTTTAGGATAAAATCTGACACACGCGAGCAAAAATTTCAGCAAAGATGATAGAAAAAAGTAAATGTTTTCAGTCTGGGGAGGTTTATTTGTCAGTTTCCCAAAAGTTAGAAGCTTTTGTTCCACAGGAGAAAATATGATTGACTCATGAAAAAACAATGAAGACAGCTGTCAGTCTTCGCAGGGATGAGGTCTCCTGAAGTTCGACCGAAAATCAGCTGACGTAAAGTTCAAGAGAGACATGAAGGCTCTGCTCTTAAGAAGTTAATGTCAAAGTTCATGATGAGGAGAATTTTTATAATTCTAGTAGAAATCAAATGTTTTGCAAAGACTGTGAGGATTCTGAGCTTTGGTCTTGTTTTTATCTGTGTTCTGGACTATTTTTTCTCCTCCATTTCCCCTCCTGCCAAGCGTCTTGTTTTGGGGTATCTGGGATTTGCCCATTTGGGGAGGGGTACTGTGAGGATTGTGAACATTGATTTGGTTTTTGTACGTTATCTAATGGGTTTTTGGTCATGTTTTATTTTGAATTTTCCCTCAGTCACATCAATTTCAGACTTTTTTTCTCCTCTATGCCCCGTCCTTCCTAGTGTTTTGTTTTTTGGGTATCTGGGATCTGCCCGTTTGGGGAGATGTACTGTGACGACTGTGAACTTGGATTTGGCTTTTGTCAGTAATCTAATGGTTTTGGTCATGTTCTATTCTTAATCGTCCCTCAATCACATCACTTTCAATTTTTTTTTTCCCTCCTTGTCCCCTCCTGCCTAGTGTCTTGTTTTGGGGAATCTGGGATCTGCCCTTTTGGGGAGGGGTACTGTGAGGATTGTGACTTTTGGTCTTGTTTTTGTCTTTGTTCTGGACTATTTTTTCTCCTCCATTTCCCCTCCTGCCTAGTGTTTTGTTTTGGGGCATCTGGGATCTACCCATTTGGGGAGGGGTACTGTGAGATTTGTGAACTTCGATTTGGTTTTTGACAGTTATCTAATGGGTTTTGGTCATGATCTATTTTGAATTGTCCCTCAGTCACATCACTTTCACGCTTTTTTTTCCTCCTATGCCCTGTCCTGTTTTGCTTTTTGGGTATCTGGGATCTGCCCTTTTGAGGAGATGTACTGTGAGGATTGTGAACTTTGATTTGGTTTTTTGTCAGTTATCTAATGGGTTTAGGTCATGATCTATTTTAAATTGTCCCTCAGTCACATCAATTTCAGGCTCATTTGCCCCGTCCTGCCCAGTTTTTTATTTTGGTAATCTGGGATCTGCCCTTTAGGGGAGGGGTACTGTGAGGATTGTGAACTTTGGTTTGGTTTTTGTCTGTTTTCTGGACTTTTTTGTCCTCCACATCCGCTTCTGCCTAGTGTATTGTCTTAGACCTCTGGGATTTGCCCTTTTGGGGAGGGGTACTGTGAGGATTGTGAACTTTAAATGTTTTTTTGTCAGTTATGTTTTGGGTTTTGGTCATGTTTTGCAGTTTGAATTGTCCCTCAGTCACATCAGTTTCGGGCTTGTCAGGATTCACATCTGAGTTCATTTCAGTTTCTATCTCCAAGCCCGCTTTCCTGCTTTTGGCTCCTCCCCCTTTACTTCCTAACAAAGACACTGGAAGTAAAAAATCATTTTTTTTCTTGAAACTTGCTCTTAGATTAATTTTAAAAAATCTAATTGCTGTTTTAAAAATAAGATGCTCTTAGGTGGTTTGTGTTTTCATTTTGTTGTTGTGTGTTTATCATATTAGCCATCTATCATCAGAGCGAGTGTTTCATCTTCATGCTGAGCTTCGGCTCATGTCAGCCCAGGAGGAGGTTTTTCTTCTCTGGCGGGGGGGTGCAGATGGCCTGCGTGGATCCCCCTGAACTGCTTGGCATCTCTTCTGACGTTCGCTCGCTCGCGCCCCACCTGATCACAGCCGTTATTTGCGGGGAAAAGCATCTTAAGTCAGAAGTTCTGTGACTTCTTCCAATTTGCAGCAACAGATCTGGCTGTCCCACATTTCCCGCCGCAACGTTTTTGTGAACACGGTTTCCTGACTGTGTCGCTCCGTCTAATGTGGATAATGATCCCCCTACTAAAAATTCAGGCAGAATTTGCGCTGCTCCTCTGTCCTCAGGTGCTGCTGCTGCTGCGCTCGCTTGCATCCTGCCTTGACTTAGACTGAGCGAGTTGGTAATTGGATTCCTGGAATCTTCTTATTCACTTCAGTTAGGCTGTGTGCAGGCGACAAAGTGCCTGCTGTCTGCAGGCATCATCCCTGCACCCCTGTGGGAAGATCAAGGTAGATTTACCCAGACCTGCTGGATTAGACCTCGGCTAAGACTTCCTTCCAAGGTAACACGGATGCCTGGATGGGAGCCTTAGTGGAGATGATGTCACAGGCGCCGTGATGAAGGAGGCTGCTGACATCTCCAAAACAATCACAGAAATTTGTAAATTAAGGCCGATTGTGTCGTTTAAAGTCATTTCCTTTTATCTACATTGCCGTTTATTAGAATCTTGTTCTTGCGAGGAGTCATATCTGACACACATCTACGCTGGCTTGACTTGCCGTCTGACGGAGCTTCATCCTCGGCTGCTCGTCTCTCCCCTGAACACACAGTTACATGACAGCTGTCACTTTCAGTAATCACAGCTCTGTCACCATCTCTGCTCTCTCCCCCAGGCCCGGACTGGTACCTGAACAAGGTGAAGCTGAAAATCACTGATGTCAACGACAACGTTCCTGAGTGGAGTATGAAGCCGTATCCGTACTTGGCTGTTGTTCCTCCCGACGCCCCCATGGGAACGTTTGTCTACCAGCTCCAGGCTCGTGACGGGGACGAGGGCAGGAGCGGGGAAGTGGAATATTTCCTGTCAGACGGTAAGCCTTCTGTTGCTCGCGTATAAACATGCGTTTGAGGAAAATAAAAAAAAAATAAAAAGCTGCATTGTTGATGAAAAAAAAAGCTCGTGGATTATCGAGCTCTGGAAATGAATACAAGCGGGCCGACACCCGCGCAGTCGCTCAGACACACCGCCACGGGCAGTCGCAAGTTCATTCATGCATTTATGGACTCTTTAGGTGTCCATTAGATTCTCCCTCTTTCAGAGTTCCTCTCTTTCTTCCTCTTTGTACCCCCCCTCACACAAAAACACACACAGTCGCACAATCAGACACTCCCACACACAGCCAGAGGCCTTCACACATTTGTTTATTCACTTTTCATTCTCTCTTGTCTGTCTGCAGACACACAATCCCGTAAGTACACATTCGGTGGTGCACAAACACATGCGGCGGGCTGTTGGCGCTCCGCCAGAGCTCCGGCCCCCCCGGTGCTTGAAGGAATAAAGGCTTTTTGGCAGAGATTTCAGCTTGTGCTCATGTCATGGATTACTAGATTCCATCTAACTAATATTCTGATGATTCTGTCGAACCGCATTCACAGACGAGTCAACTATTTGAAAAACAACCTCCAGTGGAGAAAGAAGAGATCCTTTGGTTTAAAGACTCAGTCTGTCATTCTGTAGGTCAGGGGTCCCCAAACTACGGTCGAATTCTGCCCGCCTCCACATTTGGCCCTTTTTTCAGTTTTTTAGGCCATTTTGAAGTTTATATAAATTTTCAGCTAAATGCTAGCTGTTTTGGCTAAATTGATTTTTCAGTTTTTTTAGGCTAATTTGGAATGAAGCTAATATTTGAGCTATGTGCTAGCTGTTTTGGCTGATTAAAGCTTTTTACATTTTTTTTGGCCATTTTGAAGTTTAACTAAAATTTCAGCTACATGCTAACTGTATTGGCTAATTTATAATTTTCTTTTGTTTTTTTGGCTAAATTGGCATTTGCCTAATATTTCAGTTACATCCTAGCTGTTTTAGCTAATTTATCATTTTATTTCGTTGTTTAGGCTTATTTGGAATGTAGCTAATATTTTAGCTACATGCTAGCTGTTTTGGCTGATTAAAACTTTTTTCAGTTTTTTAGGCCATTTTGAAGTTTAACTAAAATTTCAGCTACATGCTAACTGTATTAACCTAATTCATAATTTTTCCTTTTTTTCTGGCTAAAATATTTGGCTAAAATATTTCAGCTACATGCTAGCTGTTTTGTCTGATTGATGCTTTTTTCAGTTTTTTTAGGCTAATTTGGGATGTAGCTAATATTTGAGCTATGTGCTAGCTGTTTTGGCTGATTAAAGCTTTTTTAATTTTTTTGGGCTTTTTGAAGTTTAAAAATTTTTTTAGCTACATGCTACATGTATTGGCAAAGTTATAATTTTCCTTAGCTTTTTTGGCTAAATAGGCATTTGGCTAATATTTCAGCTACATCCTCGCTGTTTTAGCTCATTTATAATTTTATTTTGTTTCTTAGGCTTATTTGGAATTTAGCTAATATTTTAGCTACATGCTAGCTGTTTTGGCTGATAAAAGTTTTCTAGGCCATTTTGAAGTTTAACTAAAATTGCATCTACATGCTAACTGTATTGGCTAATTTATAATTTTCCTTTGTTTTTGTTTTTTTTTGAAAATGGCATTTGGCTAATATTTCAGCTACATGCTAACTGTTTGACTAATTGATGCTTTTTTTTCAGTTTTTTTAGGATAATTTGGAATGTTGCTAATATTTGAGCTATGTACTAGCTGTTTTGGCTGATTAAAGCTTTTTTGATTTTTATGGCCTTTTTGAAGTTTAACAAAAATTTTAGCTACATGCTACATATATTGGCTAATTTATAATTTTCCTTTGGTTTTTTTTTGGCTAAATAGGCATTTGGCTAATATTTCAGCTACATCCTAGCTGTTTTAGCTAATTTATAATATTTGCTTTTGGCTAATTTAGTTAGCTAAAATTTTAGCTACATGCTAGCTGCTTTTATTTGCTTTTAGCTGTTTTTTTTTTTTATTTTGCTTTTTGGTTGGTATTTTGAGTTAGCTGTTTATTTAGCTTTACATGCTAGCTGTTTGGCTGATTAAAACTTTTTTCAGTTTTTTAGGCTATTTTGAAGTTTAACTAAAATTTCAACTACATGCTAACTGTATTAACCTAATTCATAATTTTTACTTTTTTTCTGGCTAAAATATTTGGCTAATATTTCAGCTACATGCTAGCTGTTTTGGCTAATTTATGCTTTTTTTCTGTTTTTTAGGCTAATTTGGAATGTAGCTAATATTTGAGCTATGTGCTAGCTGTTTTGGCTGATTCAAGCTTTTTTTCTGTTTTTTAAGCCATTTTGAAGTTTAACTAAAATTTCAGCTACATGCTAACTGTATTAAGCTGTATTAAGCCAAAATCCAAAACACACCTTATGACCGAACAGGAAAAACATTCTTTGAACATTCTAAAACTACATTATTAAAACTTTAAAACTGTAACTTTTTAACATATTTATGAAGTAGATATATAGCATTGCCTGCAAAAATGCTAGTGTGAATGCTGTGAGCTGAATTCAGCCGCTGAAGATGCTGAATTTGATGAAGCTGATAGCTGAAAACATTGAAGCTGATAGCAAGCTAAAATATTAGCTACATGCCTAATTAGCCTAAAAAACTAAAACCACAAACTAGCTTAGCCAAAACAGCTAGCATGTAGCTGAAGAAATAGCTAAATATCAAAATAGCTTAAAATAATGAAAAAGCCTAAATTTGCCAAAACGGCTAGCATGTCGCTGAAATATTAGCAAAACTCCAAAATAGCCTAAAATTCTTAGCAAATGACAAAATAGTCCTAAAAGCTAACAGAATGACAATTATTAAAACTTTAAAACCATAACCTTTAACATAATTAAAAAACTAGCTTAGCCAAAACAGCTAGCATGTAGCTGAAGAAATAGCTAAACATCAAAATAGCTTAAAATAATGAAAAAAGCTTAAAGTAGCCAAAACGGCTAGCACGTAGCTGAAATATTAGCAAAACTTCAAAATAACCTAAAATTCTTAGTAAATGACAAAATAGTCATAAAAGCTGACAGAATGACAATTATTAAAACTTTAAAAACATAACTTTTAACATAATTAAAAAAACTAGCTTAGCCAAACCAGCTAGCATGTAGCTGAAATTTAAGCTAAACTCCAAAATAGCCTAAAAATCTTCTAAAACAATAGAGCAAAAAAATAAATAAACAAAAAAATAAAATGATCTGGAGGGCCGGATAGAATTACCAGGAGGGCCGGATCCGGCCCCCGGGCCTTGACTCCATCTCTCACTGCTCAAATGAACCATTAGGATGACAAAATGTCTCTTCAACCTGGTCAATCAGAAACAAATACCGTTTACTCCACTGTAGGTTTATCTAGAGCAAAGATCTTAAGGACTCAGGAGAGTTTCTACCCTGAAGACGACAGCGGTCTGACCCTCCAAACGGAGTGACGGCGTGGCGGGGGAGGAGGCAGGGTGCCCCGCGGAGTTAGCTTGTGAACAAAGATAACCAACTGTGTTAATTAAATTGGGACGGGCTCTCCGGGGCTCAGCCATATGCTTTGTCATCTTGAGATCCTCGGCGTTCCAGATCCTCCCTATAACAGTTATTTTAACACTTCCCTCCGACTGCAGCTACAGTTTCTGTCAGCGCTCGCAGACTCAAAGCTCAAATTTATCCTTTCTTCCTTCATCCTGTCAGCCCGTGTTTACGGAGTCTTGATGGGAGTCGCAGAGCTGTTGCTTCCTTTCTTCTGCGTTCGGGATGTCAAGTGTGGCTGGAGAGGATCCGTGAAAGCACATTTAAGGAATCCACGCATGTAGATGAAGCGTATCGACAGATGGGACATGTTTTGTACTTAAAGTGGAGCAGATGAATGGAGTGCAGCTCGGATATCTGGAGTCCACATCTCTCTGCAGTGGATCACATATTCATCTGCACATGTTTACTGAAACACACCAAAGAGAAGTCGTCTGGCTGCCGCTGACTCAGCTCCTACCAGCCGTGCCCCTCGGGCGGGCGGGCGGGCGGGCGGGACGCTCCTCATCAGGGATGGACCTCGTGTTAACAGATTTAAGGAAAATGGGACGTTCGCTGCCCCGTCGTCGCCGAGCGCTCAGTGAAGCAGAATTCGCCCCCACACCTCATTTATAACAAGCTCCTTCTAGCATATTTCTCTCTGTTGGGATGCAGGTCCATCATCCAGCCCGGAGGCGGAGTTATCCTCTTCTTCTGTTGTATTTGGCTGGTTGACAAGCAGCTCTTTTAGGTTCCGCCACCTTGTGGCTGGAAACAGTTGAATAAAAGGAATGAATCCTGATGTATTTTCAAACAGCTGACTCCTATAGAGCACTAGAAGGATCCTAGAAGGATCCTAAACCAATCTGTGGCCTAGTGGTAGAGTGTCTGCGCTGAGACGGGTAGGCTGTCGGTCCAAATTAAGAGCTGAGTCCTACCAAAGAACTACTAAGAATGAGACTCCAATGCCGCATTCCCCTCAGCTGCCTGGACCAATCTGGTGCTCTCCTAGCCGGTTTAATAATAACAATAATAATAATGGATTAGATTTATCTGCGTTTAGAATGTTCCGGGCAATTTAAGCGAGCGTTTCCAATGTGTTGGACCATCAAGGCGCATACGGGGGGGGAGATTAATGTCGTAGCTTTGCGGCGTAGATTTGCGTCATCGTAGATTTGCGTCATCGTAGATTTGCGTCATCGTAGCTTTGCGTCATCGTAGATTTGCGTCATCGTAGATTTGCATCGTAGCTTTGGGTCATTGTAGCTTTGGGTCGTAGCTTTGTGTCGTAGCTTTGTGTCGTAGCTTTGCGTCGTAGCTTTTGGTCATCGTAGCTTTGGGTCATTGTAGCTTTGCGTCATCGTAGCTTTGGGTCATCGTAGATTTGCATCATCGTAGCTTTGTGGCGTAGCTTTGCGGCGTAGCTTTGTGGCGTAGCTTTGGATCATCGTAGCTTTGGGTCATCTTAGATTTTCGTCATCGTAGCTTTGTGGCGTAGCTTTGGATCATCGTAGCTTTGGGTCATCGTAGCTTTGGGTCATCGTAGATTTGCATCATCGTAGCTTTGCGTCGTCGTAGCTTTGCGTCGTCGTAGCTTTGCGTCGTCGTAGTTTTGTGTCGTAGCTTTGCGTCATCGTAGCTTTGCGTCGTCGTAGCTTTGCGTCGTCGTAGCTTTGCGTCGTCGTAGTTTTGTGTCGTAGATTTGCATCATCGTAGCTTTGTGGCGTAGCTTTGCGGCGTAGCTTTGTGGCGTAGCTTTGGATCATCGTAGCTTTGGGTCATCTTAGATTTTCGTCATCGTAGCTTTGTGGCGTAGCTTTGGATCATCGTAGCTTTGCGTCATCGTAGCTTTGCGCCGTAGCTTTGCTAGGCCATAGCAGTGACCATGGCTTCCTGATACGCTGCTACCATTTTGAAACCCGTCGACTCTTTCACCAATCAGTAGTGAGCTTGTTGGACGTCCACACTCCGCCCACTGAAAACTTCTCAGAAGGAGCTGTCAATCAAATGTTTGAGGGTATCACATGCTTTTACTGAGGCTTCTTATTGGTCAGTTTATGACTTGAACAACTTGAAAATGAAGAGAAATTTTTTTTTTAAATTAAGATTAGAAAGAAGATATTCAGACGGATGTATTTGTGTTATTCTGACAAATAGAATAACTGAGTAATAACTGTCTATTTTGCAATAGACATTTATGGGAGTTTGGCGTTCTTGGAACCAGCGGGTACTTCCTGTTTGGAACATAAGAGGGGAGGGGTCGAGCAGTCCGGTGAATATACAGTCAATGAGAACAAATAAAGATGCACATGGATCTAGTTATCTAGGAGTAGATGCATCAGAAGGGGGCGGAGCTTGTGGCTCACAAAGAGGATTTTCTGTCACAAACATACCAGATTGTTCTAATCTTCTCCTGATTCACCATTTAATTAAAAATACGCAGAAATAAAGTTTTCAGTCACATTTTGTTGAAAAGTTTCTTTCATCCTGAGAATAATCTCACAAAAAATGTTAAAAGCAACATTTTCATCGCAGTGGGTCTTTAAAAAAAAGTAAAATAACCAACAGCCAAAAAATCAAAACAACTCAAGCGTCCAAACCGGTTTAATTACTAAAAAGAACTTTTTCATTGTGTTCAGAGGAATAAATCAGTGGTTTCAAAAACACCCGAGAATCCGTCAGTTGGAGTTTCTGCAGATCTTCAGAGTTATGCAGATCTGAGGAATAAACACTTGAATGAATCAGTGTTTAATGTGTCACATATTGCTTCATCACTATAAACATTGACACGGCGCCTCATTCTGGGCCGTAAACTGTCTCGCTGCTCATCAGGCGAGCCTTAATCGGAATCAGAGAATAGCCTCCAACCAAAGCGCCGGTTTGAGTAATGATCCCAAAACTCATCAGTGCCAAGCTGCTTTAATAAATTACTATTTTCTTTTAATGTCTATTATATTGTTTCTATTTAACTCGCGAGCTATTTAGAAACGTCTCTGTCTTCACAGAGAACAGATGGGATTTGGCCTGAGAGCCGAGGCCGAGCAGACAGACGACTACAAAGTCTGTTTGGTCTTTTAACGTTTGCTGACAGCATGAATAATACAATTCTATCAGCTTATGGTATGAAGAGCAAGAAGAAAAGATCTACAAAGACACTGGAGAGAGAGGGAGGGAGGGAGGAGTGTTAGGAAGGAAGGAGAGAGGAGGGAAGGAGGGAAGGGAGGAAGGAGGAGGAAGGAAGGAAGGAAGGAAGGGAGGGAGAGGAGGAAGGAAGGAAGGAAGGGAGGAAGGAGGGAGGGAGGAAGGAAGGGAGGATGTTAGGAAGGAAGGAGAGAGGGAGGGAAGGAGGGAAGGGAGGAGGGAGGGAGGGAAGGAGGGAAGGAAGGAAGGAAGGAGGGAGAGGAGGAAGGAAGGAAGGAAGGGAGGAAGGAGGGAGGGAGGGAAGGGAGGAAGGGAGGAAGGGAGGGATGGAGGAAGGATGTTTGGAAGCAAGGAAGGAAGGAAGGAAGGAAGGAAGGAGGGAGGAAGGGAGGGAAGGGAGGGAGGGAGGGAGGAAGGAAAGAAGGAAGGAAGGAAGGGAGGAAGGAAGGGAGGATGTTAGGAAGGAAGGAGAGAGGGAGGGAAGGAGGGAAGGAGGAGGGAGGAGGGAAGGAGGGAAGGAAGGAAGGAAGGGAGGGAGAGGAGGAAGGAAGGAAGGAAGGGAGGAGGGAGGGAAGGGAGGAAGGGAGGAAGGAAGGAAGGGAGGGATGGAGGAAGGATGTTTGGAAGCAAGGAAGGAAGGAAGGAAGGAAGGAAGGAGGGAGGAAGGGAGGGAAGGAAGGAAGGGAGGGAGGGAGAGAGGAAGGAGGGAGGAAGGAAAGAAGGAAGGAGGGAGGGAGGGAAGGAAGGAAGGAAGGAAGGAAGGAAGGAAGGAAGGAAGGAAGGGAAGGGGGGAGGGAGGAAGGGAGGGAGAGGAAGGAAGGAAGGAAGGAAGGAGGGAGGGAAGGAAGGAAGGAAGGAAGGAAGGAAGGAAGGAGGAGGGAGGGAGGGAGGGAGGGAGGGGAAGGAGGGAGGGAAGGAAGGAAGGAAGGAAGGAAGGAAGGAAGGAAGGAAGGAAGGAAGGAAGGAGGAGAGAGAGGGAGGGAGGAGGAAGGAAGGGAGGGAGGGAGGGAGGGAGGGAGGAAGGAAGGAAGGAAGGAAGGAAGGAAGGAAGGAGGGGGAGGAAGGATGTTAGGAAGGAAGGAGAGAGGGAGGGAGGGAAGGAAGGAAGGAGAGAGGGAGGAAGGAAGGAAGGAAGGGAGGAAGGGAGGGAGGGAAGGAAGGAAGGAAGGAAGGAAGGAAGAAGGAAGGAAGGAGGAAGGAAGGGAGGAAGGAGGGAGGGAGGGAGGAAGGAAGGAAGGAAGGAAGGAAGGGAGGAAGGAGGGAGGACGGAAGGAAGGACGGAAGGAAGGACGGAAGGAAGGACGGAAGGAAAGGAGGAAGGAAGGAAGGAAGGAAGGAAGGAGGGAGGGAGGGAGGGAGGGAGGGAGGGAGGAAGGAAGGAAGGAAGGAAGGAAGGAAGGAGGGAGGATGGAGGGAGGACGGAAGGAAGGAGGAAGGAAGGAAGGAAGGAGGAAGGAAGGAGGGAGGAGGAGGGAGGGAGGGAGGGAGGGAAGGAAGGAAGGGAGGGAGGGAGGGAGAGGGGGAAGGAAGGAAGGGAGGGAGGGAGGGAGGAAGGATGTTAGGAAGGAAGGAAGGAAAGAAAGAGGGAGGGAGGGAAGGAGGGAAGGAAGGAAAGAAGGAAGGAGGGAGGGGAAGGAAGGAAGGAAGGAAGGAAGGAAGGAAGGAAGGAGAGAGGGAGGGAAGGAGGGAAGGAAGGAAGGAAGGAAGGAAGGAAGGAAGGGAGAGAAGAAGAGGAAGGAAGAAAAGAAAGGAAGGAGGAAGAAAAAATGAAATGAAGGATCAAAAGAAGGAAAGAAGGAAGTAGGGAAGGACGAATTGAAATGGGTAGGAGGGAAGGAAGAAGGGAAGGAATGAAGGATGTTAGGAAGGAAGGAAGGGAAGGAGGGAGGGAGGAAGGAAGGAAGGATTGAAGGGGGTAGGAAAGAAGGAAGGGAGGGAAGAAAGGAAGGAAAGAAGGAAGGATGGAAATCTGGAATGATGAATTGAAGGGGGTAGGAAGGAAGAAAAGAAGGAAGAAAGGAAGTAGGGAAGGAAAAAAAATGGAAGTAAGGAAGAAACGAAGGAAGAAAGGAAGGAAAGAAGGAAGAAAAAATGTAAGGAAGGATGAAAAGAAGGAAGGAAGGAAGTAGGGAAGGACGAATTGAAATGTGTAGGAGGGAAGGAAGAAGGGAAGGAATGAAGGATGTTAGGAAGGAAAGAAGGGAGGGAGGAAGAAAAAAATGGAAGGAAGGATGAAAAGAAGGAAAGACGGAAGTAGCGAAGGACGAATTGAAATGGGTGGGAAAGAAGGAAGGAATAATGGAAGGAAGAAAGGCAGGAAGGAAGCACAGACTGATCTATTTCTCTACCTTTAATGCTTTCACTCATTACTATGGTTTGTTAGTTTCACACTGGAGTCTGTGGATGAAGCCGTACGACTGTCGGTTCACGGAGCGATTGAGCTGGAAACTGAAGGGTTTGTGTCCAGCAGAGTGAAAATCGGAGACAAACTGAATTCAGTTTTCTTTCTGCGGCTCTAAAT